>OY728137.1:1888389886-1888989886 GCA_963277665.1 Viscum album | reverse complement strand
ACGATGTGCCATTAAATATTATATAGGGAAACCCCACACAGTTAATGACACAATTTATTTATCATTGCACAAAATATGAAAAAAAACTATCTATTCTAAGTCATTGTAGCACCCCATAATCATGTCCCTGGGGTCGCACGGTTGTAGACAAACTATGCGGCCCCATGGTTTCCACGGTCAGCAAACACATGGTATCAAGAAAACCATATGGGCTAGGATGAATGGTTTCTCCTAACTATGTGTCCTAGTATTTTCTTACCATTTCAGGGATTCAATATTCAAACTAGCCCCAAACGCACCTGAGACCTCCTTAACCTGATTAGAAATTATTATAAGGGGTATTTAATGGAATTAAAAAATGTTCTATAGCTATCTCTTTGTGATAATAAATTTCATTACAAACCCTCCTTATTAATTTAACTCATCCTAGAGTTTTCCTTTGGATGATAAATAGGTATCATCATCAAAGAGTTTCAGCCATTGAGCTTGTATATTAGCTTCCCTTTTCACAGGTTTCATCCTCTAATTTTCCGTGCTTCCATAACCCTCGTAAAAGAGGAACTATCTTTATAGAGAGTCTCTTCATGATCCAATCCATATACTAATTGGATACTCCTCAAAGGAATCATCAAAACACAATTGTAACTCATCATGATGAAAGAAATTTGATGAGTTTCGTTGGTATTAGCAAAGCTGAGATTCATGAATGACATCTTGTATAGACTGGTATATCATGGAATCTGTAACTTGTATGCCACTAGTCTAATCTATTTCACAACCTTAAGGGTTGAAACTAACCTCTATGAGATATTACCCTACTTTATAATACATATATGCCCCAAAATGGGTGAGAATTGCAAGAAAACCCAGTCTCTTACCTCAAACTCAAGAGGTCACCAACTTCTATTTGTATATGACCGCTATGTAGACAGATCTTTCATCATGTGATTTCTGATCAGTTGGACGTACTCTGTAGTCTTCAACATAATATGTGGTCCAATCATAGCTACCTCCCCTACCTATATCCACTACAGAGGTGAGTGGAAAGGCCTATAACAAAAGGATTCAAAATGACCCATCTCAATAATATCCAAAAAGCTATTATTATAAGGGAAATCAACAAGGGGAATGTGTTTCTCCCAAGAACCCTCAAAGTCATGGGAACACGCATAGAGAATATCCTCTAGCACCTAAATCAAATTCGTTATTTTTTTCATCTCTCTATATGTGGTAGGGTGTGATCAAAACCACCTCCGTACCCTTGGCCTTTTGTAACCTATGCTAGAACCATGACATAATGTTTGCGTCAATGTAAGAAATGATAGAATGAGGAGAAATGTGAAGAATTACAACCTAGCTTACATATAATCTCCCTATCTCATTATCCAAGAATCTATATCACACAGGTAATATGTGTATGAACTTCATTAAATGACCAATGACAACCCACGCCGTATCATTTCCACGAGGAGATCTGAGTAAACCAATCAATAAATCTATTGAGACATCGTACCACTTCCACTCAAGAATGAAAAATGGTTGTAAGATCCCTGTCATACATTTATGTTCCAGCGTTACCTACTAATAGGTGGAAAAATAAGGGATGAAACTAGCAATATCATGTTTCATACCAGGACACCAATATTGGAACCGTAGATCTAAATACATTTTGGTGACACCGGTGTCAAATTCCAATGTGGATGTGTGAAATTTATGACATGTCTGAGAGGATAGTCTAGGAATGGTCATTTATATAGCATGAATATACTATGAAATCATCAAAAAATTCTAACACTACTTAATCAATATAAAAGTGAAAAAACTAATTCATAAGAGCCATAACGATAGTAGGTGTGTTTTGTGAGTCAAAACGACATAAACAAGAACTCTTATAGGCCATTCCTACTCTTCAAACCTTTGCGATGTAGGAATGAAGTCCTGAAACACACAAGATGATAGTATAACCTCATATCTAACATAGAAAACCATTTGTCTCCAAAAATATGATCAAAGAGGTCATCTATTCAAGGTAGTGGATTCTGATTCGTTATCGTGAGCTGATTAAATTAATGACAATCCACATAAATCCTAACGGTATCATCTTACTTATTAAAAAAATAACCCATGAAACCTATTGATAAGTGATGGTGCATATATATCCTTTAGATTCAAATTCCTCCAACTACTTCTTTAGTTATTTAAGATTGTTATGTTCCATCTTATACGGAGGAATGGCCACTGGTTCTACTCTTGGTACTAGCTCAATGGTAAATTTAACCTCTTGTATAGGAGGTAGGATGGAGAATTCTTTAAAAAATAAATTATTGAAACCCTCCACTATAGGAGGAAAAGGATAATGATATAAGTTTTCACACTACCTAGACTATGCTTCCCAGGTCGTTCTATAGTCGCACAAACGTCCCATTCTCCCTTATGTATGTTCCTAACACCACATGGTGATGTAAACGTCACCCTATGATGATAAAAGTCAATATTGGAATGACAGGGAACTAACCACTCCATTCCGATGATTGTGTCAATGCCTATCATGTTGAGGATGAATAGATTCCATATAAAAAGGTATATTCCTTTCTTAAGGGGACAATCATTAAAAAGGAGAACACCCTATGATCAGATATCTAAGAGGGAATCTTGTTTCATAATTCCATAAAAGTGATCGATCTTGAGTCCCAGACACTCTTTTATTTCCTCGGATATAAATGTCTGAGATTCAACTGTGTAAAATAAAGTAGACTCTATAACATAGGCTACAAGAATAGTACCTCATATAGTAGAAGTTCTAGTTCTCTACTACTCTAGCATACGATAAAATACTTGTAACTGGCCTATATCACAGCCTTGAGTCACTACATGACTTACCTAAGAAAGATCACTCTACTGGAACTAGTTGTCATGATTATTACTACCTCTTCCTCAACCACCACCTCAGCCTGAGTGGACGACAGTGCTCCAACTGCCTGGATAATGTGATCCTACTGGACCTAGTCCTAATCGTGGAGTAAGTGTAGATCCCCTCTCTCTAGGTATTGAATGTAAAGTCCTATATAAGAACTAAATATGGCCCATTCTGTCACAACCTCGACATTCGAATGGATCATGTAATCACTGGTGCATAGTATGTCCTAGCTTCTTATATTGGTGAATTTTTTTTGTCATCACATGGAGCATGACTCCTGCTACCTCAACGATCAGCCTCAAAACATATCTTCTTCCTCTACATAGAAGAAGTACTAATAGATTTTTTGTGTCAAACCACCCTAACACACACCATCAATTTCTGTCAAATTTTTTTCTTTGATAAGGGACTGGATAACAATTTCAGAAAATGTTTTCAATCTAAATACATTGACATGAAACAATATTTCATATACAACCCATCCTCGACTTAAGTAGAGATCATAAGATCTTTACTCTCTAGAGTTGGAGAGATCCATTTTAAATCTATAAAATGAGTTGTGTATACTATAATAGACATATGTTCCTGTTGTAGGATAATAAATTCTCTAGATTAGTCAGCCCTTAGAGTCTAGAGAAATAAGTAATCATATAAATTTTTTTGGAAGTCTTCCCATACAATGTCTCTATGCCAATACTTTTGGGTGATAATATCCCACAAGCACATAGAATAATCTCATAGCATATACGTAGAATGTTTTAACCTCCAATCCAGAGGAATCTCTAGATGCTCAAATATATATAGGATAGCTTCAAACTAAGACCCAATAATGTGAGGTCCAATTTCCCTTGAAAAGATGTGAAATTGAAACTTCTAGAATTCCTGAGCCAACTCTTCCATACTTAGGGATGGTTGAATAACAACTTTCATATTATACAACATAAATAGGAATCATTCTTGAAACTAGGTGTTAGAACCCATATCAAGAACAAGAAGATGTTCCCTAGTTGGCACTACTAGGGGAATCATTGGCAGTTTAGGGCCCACCACCACATGAGCATGGTAATCACTTCCTTCAGGTCATACGAATGGAAGAAGTTACAAAGACATTATAATACATTTCAAAATTCATCCCTCAAAAGATATTTATGTATATGGATAGATTGGAGATAAAAAACTAGGATAGGTAAAAATCATTCCTATAGAAACAATAACTCCTCCCTGTCTCCTCCAAAATCTAGGTCTAGGTCATATAAAATAACATAATGGACATAAACACATAAGAGATAACCCAATCTTAATGCTGGGATTAGGTGTAACTCTCTGTTTTTCATATATAAATGACTAATTTTACTTTATAAGTCATTTTCATTTTTTATTTTTTTCTTGTTCAAACATTTAAATAACTTCCAATGGTCGAATTAGGTGGATTTACAGATCTGTTCTATAGGGGACAATACTCCTTATGCACCGAAATATTGCCTTCACTTAACCCATACTATAACATCCCCAAATGATAAAGGGTTAAATGACTAAATGAAATGACTCATGTCAACAAGGTGCACCTTTCTTTTCGGGAGCCTACCTGATTAGAACTCCACAATTAAGCGTGCTTGGCCTGGAGTAGTGATCAGGATGGGTGACCCTCTGGGATGTTTCCCAGGGTGTGTGTGAGTGAGGACAAAGCACACTGGAAAGAACATGTATTGGCCTGTGGGGAATGTCATTAGTCATATGACCTGTTCGGGCACGTGGGTGGACCCTGGGGTGGACCCTGGGGTGGACCCTGGGGTGGGCCCCACATGTCTGCGGGGGCAACAGGTGGTACCTGGTAGGCCAGGACCCGATGACCATGTTAAGGCGGGGTGGTTGTGCTGTCCCTGGGACACTGTTGTCACATTTGGTATCAGAGGAGGAACCTAGCCTTAAGTGCGTGGTGCACTGTCTGGGTTGATATGTAGGGCCCACAATGAGGGCGTTGTGCTCTAAGGGGGGGGGGGGTGATTGTAACATTCTCAAATGATAAAGGGTCAAATGACTAAATGATATGACTCATGTCAACAAGGTGCACCATTCTTTTCGGGAGCCTACCTGATTAGAACTCCATAGTTAAGCGTGCATGGCCTGGAGTAGTGATCAGGATGGGTGACCCTCTGGGAAGTTTTCCAGGGTGTGTGTGAGTGAGGACAACGCACACTAGAAAGGACATGTATTGTCCTATGGGGAATGTCATTAGTCATATGACCCGTTCGGGCACGTGTGTGTGAGTGAGGACAACGCACACTAGAAAGGACATGTATTGTCCTATGGGGAATGTCATTAGTCATATGACCCGTTCGGGCACGTGGGTGGACCTTGGGGTGGGCCCCACGTGTCTGCGGGGGCAACTGGTGGTACCTGGTAGGCCAGGACCCGATGACCATGTTAAGGCGGGGTGGCTGTGCTGTCACTGGGACACGGTTGTCACATTAATTGTCACACCCCGACCGCGATGTCCGTAATTTTTCTCCTTTCTTCGTCCTGGTTTAAATTTTTTTCGATGATTATTTGTGATTGGTGGTTTCACGCCGGTGCGCGGTCACCACATCGTTAGCGGTGACCGTGCGTTGAGCCCGGGTGACAGTGTGTTCACCCGGCGTTTTAAATATTATGATTTTTATGTTTGAATTTTATTATTATTACTTTTTTTTAGTTGTGTTATTAATATTATAGTTATTTTTATTATATATATGTTTATATATGTTATATATATATATATGTATAATGATGTATATATACATATAGGTCTATATATGTTATGTATATATATCTATATATGTATAAATATATATATGTGTATTATCTTTAAATTATTTTACTATTTTAAATATTTGATTAAAATAATTATAATTATAAATAACTAATTTATTATTTATTATTATTATAAGTTTTGTTATTATTATTATAAGTTTTATCATTATTATCATTATTATCATAATGTTTCATTATTATTATTATAAAGTTATTATATTATTATTATTATAACGTTTTATTAATATTATTAATATTAAAAAGGTTTTATTATTATTATACTTTTTATTATTATTATTACAATGTTTTACTATTGTTATTATTATACTTATTAACATTATTATTACAGTATTATTATTATTATTTTTATCACATATATATGTATATCTATATACCTAAACAAACTAACCCTACCCTAACCCTACTCCCGACGCCGCCCCCCTCTTCCCTCTCTCTCTCCCCTCTCTCCTTCCCCGTTTCTTTCCCCTGCTCCTGCACCGAGCCGCACATGCCTCGTCGACCTGCACCCCACCTCCCTCGCGCTGTCCTCTCCTCTACGCACCCCCCGCCATCCCGGCCTCCGCCCCTGTTCCGACAACCCCCCCCCCCCCCGTCCGACGTCCTCCTGCACATCAGGCCTCCCCCCTTCAGTGCCGACCTCACTGCTCCCGACCACCAGAGCTTCTTCACCCGCGCGACACCCGGCTCCTGCCCCCTCCAGCCCGCTGGCCATCAAAGGTGCTCACTGCCTCTCCAACGTCTGGCATCACCGAGCCCGCACCACCTCCATCCCGACCTCTCGGCTCTGCTTTTATAAGAGGATCCCGACACCTTGGCGTAGCCTCCTCCTGGTGCAGCGCGCAGAAGGCCTGCCCGACGCCACCACCCTCCTCCAATCGCACGACCTCCTTGTCTAGCGGACCTCTGTCCGGCGACCCCGTCCAGTGGCCCTCCCCCCGTTCGGCTTCCACCCCGGACCACGCCGCTTCCTACAACCAGCACCCCCGACCTCCCCTCCTTCGACGTGCTCACCTCCAGCCGCTGCCACCGGACTCCCCTCTCGCTCCGGTGCCCTTCCACCGCGGCGACCTCCCCTCTCGTCCAGCCTGCATGCATCGCACCACCCCCCTCCGCCTATGGTGAGTTTTATATTATTTTATTTATCTATTTACATTTTACTTTCAACATTATTATTATCATATCAATAATATTAATGTTATTATTATTATTTTATTATTATTATTATATTACTATTATTATTATTATTATTATGCAAATATTATTATTATTATTATTATCATTATATTATTATTGTTATTACTATTATACTATTATGCTATTATAATTATTATTATATTATGGCTATGCCTTTATTATTATTATTATTATATTATTGTTATTATTGCTAATGTTATTATTATTATGCCATTATTTTTATTCTTATTAGAATTTTGTTATTATTACTATTAGATTATTTTTATTATTATTATGTTAATATTATTACATTATTATTATTATTGTTATTATTATTAATATACTATTATCATTATGATTATGTTATTATTAATATATTTTTGATATTAACATTATATTGTGGTTATGCTAATATTATTATTATTAAATTATTATTTTTATTATTATCTTATTATTTTATTATCATTATTATTGTATTATTATATTGTTCTCATTATTATTATGATTATTCTATTATTATATTATATTATTATTGCTATTATATTATATTATTATTATTATTATGTTATTGTTATAACCATTATTATTTTTACGTTAATATTTTTGTTATTACTATTATTATTAGTGTGTTATAAATTTTATTGAGCCTGTTTAATGGTCTTTTGTTTTAGGACCTGTTTGACGGCGCAATACGGTGCGACCATTACGCAACGAGAGTTTTGTGCCATGTCTTTTTTCGTTCTGAACTGCGTCTTGTGGAAGGTCTCCCATTGCACTCGCCTTTAACTTTAGAATTTATTTATTCCTTGTCTTTTTATTGAGTTTCAGTAAATTTAAAGGTATTATTAAGTAGATATTTATAGTATGGTGATCTGCTGATAAATGAAAGCTGGTTAATTCTAGCGTTTCATTGAAAGTGTTTTCTTGGTTTTAATTATGTTCTTCCATGGTAATATTGCTAAATGGTTCTTTATGAAATGTGAAATTGTGTTTTGAATTTTTTTTGGTGTGCGTAAATTAGTAGGTGTATTGTTTGTGGAAAAAAGGTGTTTCTTAGAACCTTGATTTGGGGAAATGTCGTATGACCTTTAAACTCGATTTTGAAAATTTTAAGTGTGGTTCTTGGTTGTTGAAAAATGTTTTCCTTTGATGCGTGATTAAAAGTTTGGTTTTCATTTGAGAAATATTATTCCTTCAAAAGGTGATTAAAGGCCCGGTTGGCTCTTGATAAAAGTGGGGTGCGTTTGGATATTGGAAAATGATTCTACTTGTAAAGCAAGTGTGTTTCTGGTTTTCAATGAAATGGAGTGTGTCGTATCCCTTTTGAAATGATTTGGTATTAATTGGTTTAAATGTAAATGATGTGGCGGCCCGGTTGGCACTTTGTTAATTGTTAAATTACTACTTATATATATACGCACTTATGGGGCATCTCTACAGAGGGACTTCCCTTCGAGGGTTGTCGTGTAGCGGTGTCCGTGTAAGGGGTTGGAAAGTGCGGTGAGATGAGTCATGCGTGCGAGGGCCTCCCACTTACACAGTATTATTAAAACTACTGTGGGTTCCTGGTATTTTTTTAGAGAATCGAGTGACGGTTGCTGGCTAACCCCGATTTGACGGGTTAGTCCCCCCTTGTTAGGTACGGCCTTGTGGGGCGTGCCACTGGTTGGCTGTTAGGGGGGCCAGTTGGTTATTGACTATAGAGTACCATGTCGGCAGGTAGTCTGAACCCGAGTACATCAAGGGGTTTTCTATGGATGTTTAGGATCGCCCATGGTTATTGCTTACGACTTCTGGTTTACTTTCACTTGCACTTGTTTTTCCCTTCTTTTTCACTTTCAGTTCTTCTTTACAGCTTGTACTGGTTACATTGTGGAAATGGTTTTCAAATGAAAAATGTGTTTTTCTCTTGTTTAGTAAAATTGAAAATGTAACACTTATTTATCTTTTAGAACAAATTTAGATTCAATGAAAAGAAATTCAAATTTTGAAAAGGAATAAGGGTAATGGCTCGTGTTTATATTTTCAAGTGAAACAGTATAAAAGCGTACTTTTATACATTGTAGTTCAAACCTGGAATTTATAGATTCTTTATTTACTAGCAGTGCTTTGGGATTTGTTGTTGGGGTCACCTACTGAGTACTTTTGTGCTCACGCCTATCTTTTACCATTTCAGTTGTAGGTTTCTTGTGTTCCGGTTTTCCTGGATTGTGTCGCTTAGTGAGAGAGCGACGTTGGTTGTAGTTGGGTGGTGACCCGCGAGGTCACATGGAGGTATGTCGTGGTGTAGTTTTGTGTATGTCTTTAGTGTTTGTATGTTTGTTTAGTTTATATTCATTCTTTCGATCCTGTTTTTAGTTTGGGATGAAATCGTTCCGAACGATTGAAATTTTAAATGCCCGGAACTTGTTGCCATCCCGGGGGGATCAGTTATGAGTTCCCACACTGGACCCGCCTTCTGGTGGTAATATGTTTTGGGTATTTAATTTTCAAAGTAGTTTAGTTTTTTTGGTGGGGAGAACCCCTTCATGTTCTCCCCTTCGTGTTCTTGTGATGGATTTTCGGACCTCAGTTTCTCTTGAATTGTTCGGGTGTGACCTGTGTAGAGTAAGGTCATCCCCGAGATTATCAGTTCTCTCCGGTTCCTTTAGTTCTGTTGGGGCATGGACTTAATATTTGACCGACTTTTCGCCTGGTGACTTTATGGGGGCAGAAATTGTCTGTGGTGGGGAGAATTGTCACACCCCGACCATGATGTCTGTAATTTTTCTCCTTTCTTGGTCCTGGTTTAATTTTTTTTCAAAGATTATTTGCGATTTGTGGTTTCACACCGGTGCGCGGTCACCGCCTCATTAGCAGTGACTGTGCGTTCAGCCCAGGTGACAGTGTGTTAACCCGGCGTTTTAAATATTATGATTTTTATGTTTGAATTTTATTATTATTACTTTTTTTAAGTTGTGTTATTAATATTATAGTTATTTTTATTGTATATATGTTTATATATGTTTTGTATATATTTGTATAATGATGTATATATACATATAGGTCTATATATGTTATGTATATATATCTATATATGTATAAATATATATATGTGTATTATCTTTAAATTATTTTACTATTTTATATATTTGATTAAAATAATTATAATTAGAATTAACTAATTTATTATTTATTATTATTATAAGTTTTATTATTATTATTATAAGTTTTATCATTATTATCATTATTATCATAAAGTTTCATTATTATTATTATAATTTTTTTTTATTATTATTATTATAACGTTTTATTATTATTATTAATATTAAAAAGGTTTTATTATTATTATACTTTTTATTATTATTATTACAATGTTTTACTATTGTTATTATTATACTTATTAACATTATTATTACAGTATTATCATTATTATTTTTATCACATATATATGTATATCTATAAACCTAATCAAAATAAACCCTATCCTAACCTTACTCCCGCTGCCGCCCCCCTCTTCCCTCTCTCTCTCCCCTCTCTCCTTCCCTGTTTCTTTCCCCTGCTCCTGCACCGTGCCGCACCTGCCTCGCCGACCTGCACCGCACCTCCCTCGCGCCGTCCTCTCCTCTACGCACCCCCCGCCGTCCCGGCCTCCACCCCTATTCCGGCAACCCCCCCTCCGTCCGACGTCCTCCTGCACATCAG
The DNA here is from genome assembly GCA_963277665.1 of Viscum album. Classification (NCBI taxonomy): domain Eukaryota; kingdom Viridiplantae; phylum Streptophyta; class Magnoliopsida; order Santalales; family Viscaceae; genus Viscum; species Viscum album. The sequence continues at coordinate 1,888,979,301 of OY728137.1, read as the reverse complement.
GCCTCCCTCCATCAGTGCCGACCCCACTGCTCCCAACCTCCGGAGCTTCTTCACCCGCGCGACACCCAGCTCCGGCCCCTTCGAGCCCGCTGGCCATCCCCGGCGCTCACTGCCTCTCCGACGTCTGGCATCACTGAGCCCGCACCACCTCCATCCCGACCTCCCGGCTCTGCTTCCCTAAGAGGCTCCCGACACCTTGGCGTGGCCTTCTCATGGTGCAGCGCCCATCAGGCCTTCCCGACGCCACCACCCTCCTCCGATCGTGTGACCTCCCAGTCCGGCGGACCTCTGTCCGACGACCTCGTCCAGTGGCCCTCCCACTGTTCGACTTCCACTCCAGACCTCACTGCTTCCTGCAACCGGCACCCCCGACCTCCCCTCCTTCGTCGTGCTCCCCTCCAGCCGCCACTGCCCGACTCCCCTCCCGCTCCGATGCCCTTCCACCGCGGCGACCTCCCCTCTCGTCCAGCCTGCGTGCGCCGCACCACCCCCATCCGCCTGTGGTGAGTTTTATTTTATTTTATTTATCTATTTACGTTTTACTTTCAACATTATTATTATCATATCAATAATATTAATGTTATTATTATTATTATATTATTATTATTATTATATTACTATTATTATTATTATTATGCAAATATTATTATTATTATTATTATCATTATATTATTATTGTTATTACTATTATACTATTATGTTATTATAATTATTATTATATTACGGCTATGCCTTTATTATTTTTATTATATTATTGTTATTATTGCTAATGTTATTATTATTATTCCATTATTTTTATTCTTATTAGAATTCTGTTATTATTACTATTAGATTATTGTTATTATTATTATGATAATATGATTACATTATTATTATTATTATTATTATACTATTATCATTATGATTATGTTATTATTAATATATTGTTGATATTAACATTATATTGTGGTTATGCTAATATTATTATTATTAAATTATTATTGTTGTTATTATGTTATTATGTTATTATCATTATTATTGTATTATTATATTGTTGTCATTATTATTATGATTATTCTATTATTATATTATATTATTATTGTTGTTATGATTATGTTAAGATTATAGTTATGCCATATTATGATTGTTATTATTATTATATCATCATTATTATTATTATATTATGTTATTATTATTATTATGTTATTGTTATCACCATTATTATTTTTACGTTAATATTATTGTTATTACTATTATTATTAGTGTGTTATAATTATTATTGAGTATGTTTAATGGTCTTTTGTTTTAGGACCTGTTTGACGGCGCAATACGGTGCGACCATTACGCAACAGGAGTTTTGCGTCGTGTCGTTTTTCGTTCCGAACTGCGTCTTGAGGTAGGTCTCCCATTGAACTCGCCTTTAAATTTAGAATTTATTTATTCCTTTTCTTTTTATTGAGTTTCAGAAAATTTAAAGGTATTATTAAGTAGATATTTATAGTATGGTGATCTGCTGATAAATTAAAGCTGTTTAATTCTAGCATTTCATTGAAAGTGTTTTCTTGGTTTCAATTATGTGCTTCCATGGTAATATTTCTAAATGGTTCTTTATGAAATGTGAAATTGTGTTTTGAAATGTTTTTGATGTGTGTAAATTAGTAGGTGTATTGTTTGTGGAAAAAAGGTGTTTCTTAGAACCTTGATTTGGGGAAATGCCCTATGACCTTTAAACTCGATTTTGAAAACTTTAAGTGTGGTTCTTGGTTGTTGAAAAATGTTTTCCTTTGACGCGTGATTAAAAGTTTGGTTTTCATTTGAGAAATATTATTCCTTCAAATGGTGATTAAAGTCTCGGTTGGCTCTTGATAAAAGTGGGGTGCGTTTGGATATTGGAAAATAATTCTACTTGTAAAGCATGTGTGTTTCTGGTTTTCAATGAAATGGTGTGTGTCATATCCCTTTTGAAATGCTCTGGAATTAATTGGTTTAAATGTAAAGGATGTGGCGGCCTGGTTGGCACTTTGTTAATTGTGAACTGACTACTTATATATATACGCACTTATGGGGCATCTCTACAGAGGGACTTCCCTTCGAGGGTTGTCGTGTAGCGGTGTCCGTGTAAGAGGTTGGCAAGTGCGGTGAGATGAGTTACGTGTGCGAGGGCCTCCCACTTACACAGTATCATTAAAACAAATGTGGGTTCCTGGGTGTCTTTTATAGAATCGAGTGAAGGTTGCTGGCTAACCCCGATTAGACGGGTTAGTCCCCCCTTGGTATGTAAGGCCTTGTGGGGCGTGCCACTAGATGGCTGTTAGGGCGGCCAGTTGGTTATTGACTATAGAGTACCATGCCGACAGGTAGTTTGATCCCGAGTACGTCCAGGGGTTTTCTAGGGATGTTTAGGATCGCCCATGGTTATTGCTTACGACTTCTGGTTTACTTTCAGTTGCACTTGTTTTTCCCTGCTTGTTTACTTTCAGTTCTTCTTTACAGCTTCTACTGGTTACATTGTAGAAATGGTATTCAAATGAAAAATCTGTTTTTCTCTTGTGTAGTAAAATTTAAAATGTCACACTTCTTTATCTTTTAGAACAAATATAGAATCAATGAAAAGAAATTCAACTTTTGAAAAGGAATAAGGGTAATGGACCGTGTTTAGATTTTCAAGTGAAACAGTATAAAAGCATACTTTTATACATTGTAGTTCAAACCTGGAATTTGTAGATTCTTTATTTACTGGTAGTTCTTTGAGATTTGTTGTTGGGATCACCTACTGAGTACTTTTGTGCTCACGCCAATCTTTTACCATTTCAGTTGCATGTTCCTTGTTTTCAGGTTTTCTTGGCTTGAGTCGCTCAGTGAGAGAGCGACGTTGGTTGTAGTTGGGTGGTGACTCGTGAGGTCACATGGAGGTATGTCGTGGTGTAGTTTTGTGTATGTCATTAGTGTTTGTATGTTTGTTTAGTTTATATTCTTTCTTTCGATCCTGTTTTTAGTTTGGGCTGAAATCGTTCCCAACGATTGAAATTTTAAATGCCCGACACTTGAAGCCATTCCGGGGGGATCGGGAACGCTCCTCGGGACCTGCCGCGGACCGACTCGGGTGACCAGTTCAGGGTCGACCCGGGCTGGTTCATGACACATACAATAACAAATTCCAACTCATGTGACCAATGTCCCATAGTTCAAATTTCCATAATTGAGTGATTTAGGTTTCCTCGTTAACCTATTCAGAAAAACACTATTAGGTTGAGGTAGAAACCTTAAGTATCAATTATTTTTTCTAGTCCCTTAAATAATTTTAATTATAATTCAATACATGTTCAAGGCACTAATAATATACATTAGGAAAATGTATGCTAGAAATAAATATTTTAGGGAAAAATTCATGGAATATTAATTTTGTTGTGCCGATAGTGATTCATGTAATGAAACGCCTTCATTTCATTAGGCCATGTCAATAAATATTATTTCCATTATATCAATTATAATAACACCATAAGACATGTGCATCACCCAATAGTGAACTCATAACAAATAAAAATGTCTAAATAATTATTAAAAATATCCCCTCCCAGGTAATTTTGGTCACCCCTGTACATGGGTTAGCTATGTCCCGAGAGAGGATCAATTCTAAATTCCTTTAACTCATAGTATTTATATAATACAAATATAGTAAGATAAAGAAAAAATATGGCTATGATTCCAATTTTTATAGTCCTAACCTATGGTCCATATAACTATTTCCACTATATAGTGGGTCATGTGACTTCAATCATACCTCCCTGTATGTCAGAGGCAACTTACTTATAGTGAGGGTGTATAGGTGGTACAATGGGGAGAATATAAACTCATTTCAAAGTGGAACAATAGATATAACCCTAAGAATAAAAAATATGGGAATCACGATATAAATAGAGAGACTAATAATCATCAGAATAATAATCAATCAAGGAACTGAATAATAATAAAAAATCCCCTAGGCAGTGTTAGACGCATGGATTCATGGAATGCTGATACAAAAAAGGGTAATATGGTATAAGTATATACAAGAAAAATAACAAAATATTCAATTAAAATCTGAAGAAACGGATAGATCCTCAGCTCCTATTTTGCATATATTAGCAAAAGTCTCTACAATATATAGGAGGAACTTTTCCCTTATCCATACATGTTGTTATGCAATCTTCTCAGTTACTAACAGAAGACCGATTAGGGTGTGATATATATATATATTTTAGTAGGACACAACTATTTATTTCTAGAATTAATCCAACATTTTCTCAAAACTAAAATGTGTTCAAGTAATAATAATTAACCAACAAAGCTGAATAAATAAAAAATAGCTTGCTCAGGTTCCTATAGGACACCTGGCAGATCTACCTACATCAAATCATGGACAAAATAAAAGTTTGAAGATTAAACATATTTATATAGTAGTAACATATATATAGTTTATTTCTATATTTCATCCACCTATATGAACCTAGTACATTCAAATTTAAGTGTCCATATACCTAGAATACTAGTAGTTGGCTCGATCGGGGTGTAACATAGACAACCATAACCAATATAATGATCCTATAATCTCAAGAAACATGGTAAATTCCCTACATATCATGATGAGTGGGATACATTATGCTCATCACTCGTGATGGTGATTGTTCCATAATTTCAACAATCTAAACAAGTGACACGGTTCCTCAAGCCCAACATCCAACTAGTGTTAGTGCTGTGAGATGTCATTATCCACAACTAATTTAAGGGAGGATGATACTATCTTTCTCAATAGATCACTTACCATCATACCACATCCCATAGAAACGAATAATCATATTTTTAATATTAATCATTGGGATATACATCTCATGGGTCATGTTTACCAAACACACATATATACAAATAAGGTATAATAGTTATATTTAAGTAATCGATAAGGAATGAAACAATAGGTGTGGCCTTACCACCATTCTATCATTCCATTTGAAACAAGCAATTTTATTTAATGAAAATAAAACAATCTTGCATAATCCATCATACATAATAAATCCATTCAACTCGTTCAATTTACTAAAACTGGGAAATACCATTTATAAGGATGGGGGTCACTTAGAATGGGACAACGTTATTAAGGAAATTGGCTACATGGGAAATTCCAAGTATATTTTGGGATAAACACCTATGAGGTTCCTTGGTTCCACTAAACCATTATATATCAAGGAACATTCTATTTAAAATATATGTTGAAAGTTAAATATGTATTACAGGTATTTAAATCAACCAATTAAAGAAGGAAATTCAAATTGGAACACCCAATGGATGCCTCTAAATGTGATCAACCACTTCTAGTCTAATAAACAAGGTTCAATATGCATGTATTAAGGAACAAGGATCAAATTGATATGATGAAGTAATAAAAAAAGATAATCGTTACAAAATCTCATGTGTGACACAATTACATATCTATGAAACATCAAAAATCATGGAAAGAAACTCGAGGCCAAACACCTCAAGGCTGTAGATGACTCCTCGCTCGCTATCAACCTCGGATTTGGATTATGTTAGAAGTGAAATAACAAATGGTACAACACCTGAAAAATAAGTAAAATGATCTTGCACATAAATCACATGATGGACACTTAGAGAAATTTAGATAGGAAGAAATATGATTCGAGAGATCACTTTATAGGATTTAATGCCTTTAATAGATCTTGAATCAAACACTAGATATAGAAGTTTTTTAGATCTCTAGGATGATGAAAATTTTTAATATCACAAGAGAAGAAGATATCATTATGAATATTGAAGGAATACTATATAAAATAAATTGTTTTAAAAGTTTAAGTGAGGGTAAAAAGTAATTTATTTTGAAAATATAAGGGTTCACATTTTGGCTACATGGTTGTCCAAACCACATGCCATTCACTACTATATAATTCACGGAGACAGTTAGGCTTACAACTTATCTAAATGTGATAAAACTATTGAACATGGCTCTATCCCAAAACTGTTTATTACTACATAGTCATGCACTGGGGGGTTAATAGTTTCAGATAAACAGTGCAGCCCCTAGGTCTCTACTATCTACAACCACCCAATTTCGGGGAAACTGTTAGTGTTGGGATCAATGGTTTCTCCTTACCTTGCAGACTAGTATTTTCATCCAATTTCATGGATCCAGACTCTAAAAAAGACCCAGATGCACCTGATACCTCCTTGAATTTATTATTATTTAATATAAGGGCCATTTAAATTAATTTAAACAAAAAATGATATGTACCTTCATGAGAATCTGGGTTGTTACGATTTTTGATGTGGGTGAAATGGATCACACATGTATGTGACCATATTGAGAGGAGTGGGGGGGGGGTGAATATGTGTGAGATGACCTACTAAATCTTGTATACAAAATGTTACCACCTAACTTATACAATCATTGGATTTCTCTTTGCCTATATTTATCTTACCTTTGGTAAATGTAAATGATTAAGTGTAGTTGATATGAAGTATAAGTGAACATCACAATTATTGATGAGGTCCACATTCCTAAGGATGACTATGTACATGATGTATGGTGGGGTTTTTTCACACACAGAAATTAATTATTATCATAAAATTAGGAATAAGAAAGGGCATGACCATGAAATCATTATCATGACACTGAAAAGAACAAATTCATAGTGGGACATCTCTCAATTAATATAATGGATTGGAATTACACCACCATTAAGAAAGATCACATGTGTTGGATTCAGTCACTCTTGGACAGACTTAATATAAATTTAATTTTTTTTTTCAAAAAGTACTTTTATGGGGTAAGTGAAACCACTAACAAAAATTTAACAAAACCAAAACTCAAAAAAAATAACTAGGATATTCTAGATAAATTTTAGATGTTGAATCTTTCACCCTGTATAAGAATTTATCTTCTTCTTATACTACAATAATCATATGGGATTCCATGATGATATTTATACTTATACAATATTGGAATATATTTTAAGCTGTATATTCAGAATTTTGTATTGTTCTTGATCAAATATATTATTCCACACTCTATATCTTCTTTTCTTTTTCTTCTTTCGCGCACATGAAATGTTCTGGTTGTGAATCACTACTTTTTCACTTTATCTCCCTTCGATAAGTAATATTTTATCAAAATATGTTGTATCAAATCTATCTATGGAAATAATAATTTGTCTCTTTTAAATCATAGTTCCAAACCACACATGTCATTCTCATTATTCTCAAATTTTTATTCACTATACATGAATATTATTCACAATATTCAAATTCCTATAATTATTCATATTGAACCAATTTTAAATTCTCATTTACTCATAAATAATCTCATAATTAAATCTTCTATATATTCATGTTAATCATTCCTCAACACTCCTTCTGTCTTGGTGTTATTTACATCATTATAATTATTCACTGTAAATGCACCTATAAGCTCATTATTTAATTTATTTTAAATAAACCACATGTATTTATATCAATCCTCTATTGTTACTCTATAATGTCTCGTAATTTATGATTTAGATAACTATTATTATTCCTAGAATACTTGATTTTAATTTCCATTTTATAAAAAGGATTAATTATTCTTACATGTTACTAAATAATATGCTACATTTTATGAAACAATAATCCTTATAGAATTATTCCTCATTATCATGTATGAACATCGTATACACCATATTATTGGGATGAAACCAGTGTGTTTCTTAAATGGTGAATAAATAGATAAGGATGAACCTTGATTACAAAATATAATAGAATATATCATCCACATAATAACACAAGATTCAAAATTCGACATGATTCACTTCCATGGATCTCAGTGAAGAATTCCACTAATGCATGATCATTTTCCCATGAATAAAACATATATATATATATATATACTGTGTATATTACACAATTATATCAATCATTATGCACTATCATATGGAACCTTAATTTTTTTTTCTTTATTCAATTTACATTCATGAAATCTAAATATGCATGCATGTACCATTTTTATCCACTTCTCATCCATACACTACCTCAGATTTTATCGACCCTATTTAGAAGAACAGCCCCTGCATGAATACCCTCAACCTTAATTTCACTATTGGATTATATAAGTGCATATTAAGGTAGAAACTAGAAGTAGAATACAATTCCTGATAGTAGCATCTGATTCTTAGAAGTAGAAGTCATTAACTAGAGGTATTACTATTTACCTAGTGGTAACACTCATTTCCCGGAAGTAACACCTAAAATATTTACCCTTATATGAGCAATTTAAAACTAGAATAACTTTTACATAGTAATTTAGAACTAATGGATACCCTTAAAGAGCCTTGTAATACATTTATATAAAAATATTATGACCTTTACATTATATCACCAACCCTTACACAACCCTCAGTTTACCCTTATACAATGGGAATTATACCTTTATGTTGCCTTAGATACCCTTACGTAGCTTAGTAAAACCTTTAAATAGTGGGAATTGTATGTATACATATCCTCAATATACCCTTATGAAACTCCTTTACACATATCATACATTTATGTAGGGATTACTTACCTTTACATAGCCATACAAAACAACTTGTTCCATTACATCGATGTTGGATACCCTTATGCAAGCTCCCATGTACCTATATACAACATCACAATTACATTGGATACCATTACATGAGATTACTTATTCCATTATGCTGTCCTTTTTCCCTTATAAAGGCACCCACATACCCTTACTCAGCCTCACATATACCTTTATATAGGCTGTATTTACCTTTATGTTTCTACATGTATTTTTAACTTTACACAGGTAATATAAATTCAAATTTACCTTTACATAGGCATCCAATATAAATAAAACTCAACTTGAGTCATCTAAAACACCTCTAGATCAATCCCTAGGGACTTACAACTTTAATAACATAAATTTAATATGGTTTAATCATCCAATAACACTTTTCATGTATTTCATTGAAATAAGTAGCAAAATCATCACATTTATTTAGTCATTCTTGATAAAACATGACATCCAATTTTGAATTCACCAAATATTCCTCCAAAAATATTTTTATTTAATATTTGTTCTTCATAATAATGGAACACCATATTCTCCTTAAAATACCTCTTTTCAAATAATGAATCAATTTCTTAGAATATTGCCTTGGTTGGGTATCCTTTTCTTCATAATGGTTGGGTTCTAAAAAACCAAATTCTAAACACTTAAAATATATTTTGAATATTCTTAAACATATTGTCATCAAATACACCTTGTACATAGAAAAAAATTAAACACACTAAAAGTGGTCACAACAATCTCCCCCAATGTATTTTTTGTCAATTCCAATAGAAAGTTCCACATCAGCATGTTTATCCAATTTGCACATATGATTTATTTATTCTCTATTCCTTTATCCTTATCACATTCACTTTCTTCTCTCACCATAGTAATGTAAAATACAAATAATTCTAGATAAAAGGTTAATATCATTTCATTTTTATCAATGTTCTCTCATTCACCCCACTTAGAGATTATGTGATCCATGCTTAGTGTAGAAAACATGTGGATTTTATTTAGACAAAAATATGTCCATTTCAAAAATTGAAAATGATAATAACATATACTTATTTCTATTTAATAATTCTATAACATAAATTCTATTCACATGTTTTCATGTTGAATGATTTTGATATCAGTTGAGTATATATTTCCATATATTTTCAACCATAATTTACCAAAAAACATTGCACACAAATTAAAAATATTAATGTTTAAATAAGAGGTTTTATTTAATAATTCCATGAAAATTTAGAAACATTGTCCAATTTCATAGTAATTAATTAAAAGAACCCCCCCCCCCTAGATGATAGTATGTCTGAATAGCCCAAAGGCGTTCAATTTTATTGATTTATTTGATAACCCCCTTTCAAGGGATGAGGGGAAACCCTTACAAGGCCCGTAGGCTCAGAGATTACAGGGCCTATAGGCTTAGGAGATCACATGACCCAAATGTCTTAGGGAATTCAACCAGACTATCTACAAGGAACTTCCCCTCCCCAACATCTACATCATGATAATAGCTCTCCACCTTCTCATGGCTGTTTGGCTAGGCATACTGTGCAAGCACAAGCTGGTCTTGATGGCATACCCATAGCCTCTCATTATGACGAATCCATTTGGTTCTTCTCTGGTGAGTGCACCTGCTCTGAATCCTCTTCTAGGGATACTCCTTTTTTGTAGTGTGTCTTGGGAAACTACATGTGTCCTGAAGGCCTTGAGGTAGCTCAAAGGCCATAATGTTGGCCTGAAAGCCTGACTAACCCGAAGGCATGGGTGGCCCAAAAGCCTTAAGTACTCCAACCCAAAACCGGTTGCCCAAGGTGAATAGTTCTAGGGGATACAGTACTGAATTGTACCTGTTACAGTAACTTCTATAGTTCATGCAACAATACCCACACAATGTACAGTTCTGCTACAGTAACTGTACAGTGTACAATCTTCTAAAATACCAGCACAGTGTACAGTCTACTACAGTACTGCTACAGTGCATGTTACATTACTACTATAGAACCCCTGGAAATATGCCTCTACCTGGTTTTGAACCTGGGTCTTATGGATGCACATAAGGATACCTCACCAACTGGGTTGATGCTCATGTTCTTAGTAATTATTATTAATAGATGACCGAATCCCAAGACATAACATTTAGTCATGTACCCATAATCACCTTACATATTTCAAAAGTGTTGGAATTATTAGCTTTGATATCTTCTCTGTAACCCCCCTCAACGGATTCAATCATTATTCACATCAACAAGATAAATACGTTCTTCAAATATTATTTGATATTCCAACTGGTAAATCATTCCATGATGGAGCCATTTCATATCCTGAATATTTATTCTATCTTAGTTTCTTTTAGATATCCATTTAAGAATCAACATCACCTTCAATAACCTCTATGGTTAAAATAAATTCAAATTGATTTAGGGGATAACATGGATCCACCTTTACTCTATAGTGTGATAAACAAGGATGGGTATTTCTTCTAAACCATAAGACACTTTCTTTTCAGTTTCATGTTTCACAAGACTCTTTTGGATGAACTTTTTATATTTTCATAGTAGTCTTTAGTAGCATGTATAATTTTCTCTTCTCCCTATAAGGAATCTTCATATCAGTATATTCCATCAATGTACACAAATAATTTGGTAGAAATTATATATTCCTTAAGAATACTCCTTGATTTGGAATAATTATTATATTGTCATTTGAATTATGACCAGTTTTGTTTTCACCTCCCACACATATCTTTAGAAACATTCTATTAATTATTTGTGGACAACCTCTCTTTAAATTTTATTTCTTTATATAAAATATTTACCCTTCCTTTTGATTTTTATTTCTCTTCTAATTCACCATTTTTATTGCTCTTTTTAGGTGAGTAGGATAGATAACTAATTTTTTTTTGGAATGTGTACATTTAATTGGTAGATCTATAGAAAAATCCCATTATTGTCCTCCAACATAAAAATTTTCTTAGTTTTTTATTGATCAATAACTTTTTTTCTTAGGCTTGATTCCATAGAATCTATATTCCATGGATTGTTTGAAAAAACCAAGGTTGTGGAAACAAATTTCACAAAAGAAGTAATTTCATTAATTGGGTGTGGAACCATTTGGACTTCCTATATTTTCTTTAACCACATTTTCCTTTGATCTTACTATATATGGATAAATTATCATCCTTATTCATATACATCCTAGGAATATTATTTCCATTATATTTCTCATCAATATTTTCCAAAATAGGATTATCTCTATTACCCAATTATTATTGTATTTTATTCTCAGTAGTTTTATTTTACTAATTTAATGATTTATACATGAATGATTTTTCATTGTGACCATTGTTATAGAAAATACAACAGAGATTACAATGTTTTACAATCTATTTTTGATTGACCGATTTTATTATTTCTCTTGTGGTCTTATACTCACCTCATCTTTTATCGCGCTTGATATATGAATTATTTGAACATTACTTTTTAATATATTATGCCAAAAATAAGGACAATTGTGCACATACATGTAGTAGTATCAAAAATATCACAATTATATTGATCTTTTAATATGTGAACAAATATATCTAGAATTTAATGTGTGCTACTTTTCTTCCACCTCATTTAATGAATAGGCCCTTTTAGGGGAACATATCCTTATATAGATACATGTATCCACACTATTTGTAATGGTGGATTTATCACCATTTTTATACATCCACATGTGTATAGATTTTTATTTCTAATATTCAAAGTGAAAAGAAAAAAATTCATGAAAAACTTATTTAATAATGTGGATGGTACCTTCTCCTTTATAGATGCTATATAGTGATCATTAGATGATATAAAAATGGTATTTCCACCTGATAGAGGCATTTTAGTAGTGTATTCCTCCTTTTATGTTTGTGTGGTAGAAAATATCATATCAACTTATTGTGAAGACATAGATTGGGATTTTTTGAGATTCATCAAATTTAATTTCAATCCCCAATAATTTCTTACTGTGAATGTATTTTTCATTCTCCACTATATTTTGTTTTCCTTCCATGGATTTTTGATTTTATCAAACTCATCATCATGAATTTTGTTTTTATATTATATTGAGTTATCAAGTTCCTTGATCATACTGGAATTCAATTCCAATTATACATTTTTGACTTTCATGATTGGATTTTGATTCTCATCTAGTTCATGGGATATTTTTCCTAGTGTCTCAATGTAAAACCCTACCTCTCCTCATTGGCTTCAACGGTGATGGGTGTACTACTCGGCCTTCAGTGACATCCCAAAGACATCAAAGGATATAAATCAATTTCTTGGGATTTATAAAAAATTTGTGGATGATTTTCCATTTGAAAATAAAATAACCAAACAGAGATAAAGATAACCCAAAAACCACTATATGATGTATGAGTAAAATAAAATACAACTCAAAAACTAACCATAACAATAAAAATATTAAATTAAAAAAGGGAAACCAAGAACAATAAAACTGAAAGGAAAATAATACAACAACTCAGTAACTTCCAACCTTCTCCACGATCTATTTCCACATGAAATGATAATTTTATCATGATGTATCACTAAAGAAATGAAAAACCTTTCCATTACTTTTGTCTCGATATACAACATCTTCAAATGCATCAATGTTCCCATGTAGGGTGTGAGTAGAAAATCTAGTAGGATTTCTCCAATGACTTCCCAACTCACACCACTAGGATATAAAATGTTAGTAAATTAATAAAATATAGTTTAAATTAATTACAAAATAGTTTATATCAAATCCAAATACTTTTCTAGACCTATCGGTTTTCCATGGAATGAAACCAAACAAGTCATTTCAACTATTTCTAAAATACCATTGTGAATCCATTGGAATTCCCATTCCACATATCAACACATTCAGGACTATGTGATAGGTCCATACAAATGAGAATCTCTCATCTATCTACCAATTCATCACAAGGTAACCATTACCTACTACACTAATGGAGATCACCCCATCCACAGGGTCACATCAATGTTAATAAACACATTCCCACCATGTATACCCAAAACTGATGAAAAATCATTCAAATACATTTCAATATAATTTTTATTTTATTGAAAATAGTCTCACACAATATTTATATACATCAAACCCAAATCATAATTTTAAAACTATCATTTAAAAACCATGAACCAAATTCACATTACAAAAAACTAACCAATTACCACAATTAAAAAAAACAATCTCTATAGAGGATTTAGCTAAAGAATCATATATCAATTCTACATTTCTATACAAGAAATTCGATCAATTTTAAATCAATCCTTCAGGTTCTAATAAACATGAGTAAAGAGTGAAGCCACCCACCTCTCAAACTTAGGAAGAAAATATAAATGAAAAAAAACCAAAAAATCAGCATGAAACTCCAAGAAATGACTTTAGATCTTGTTCCCTACAATATAAAAAAATCATATATCACCACCATTGTCATAACAAAAAATAAATTTATCCCCAATAGATGAAATCCATGCTTCCAATAGATGGAAGAAGAAGAAAACTAAGAAAAAAGATGAAGAAAGATCACTTACCAACAAATATATTCTCTAATGCACTAATATCACCTTGGAATCACTCCCAGAACAAGAGGAATAATATCCACATCCTTAAGAGGAAGAAGAGTTAACGTTATCTACTATTTGGGAAAAAATGTGTGGTTTAGGAGGTGATTTATAATAGATCCGAAATTTCAGATATAAATTTTAATAGTGCATGGTTAGGGGAAATAGTTAGGTAAACCATGCACAAACGGCACACTAGACACTTCCTCTAAACACACCTAACATGGTTGGTTCACATAGTTAGAAAAACTGTATGCCAACCTCACAATTATGATATATCCATCCTTGATAATTTTATCCTGGGAATCCACATGGTTTTTAATAACCATGTGCCTAAAATTGAACCTCCCTAATGCCTAATATTTCAGTTGCATTGTTTTCTGGAAGGTGTTTCCCAGTTTATACTAGCCATGATCAAAACATACGACTCAATAAACCCCTCCCAAATAAGTCAAAAATCCTCTGAATCACCTAAAAGTTTCCCAAATAAAATTATATAATTAAAACACATTGATGAAGGCCCATTTAAATGAAACCGGGGGGTGATAGATTATCCCCATCATTAGTCTTTCTGTCTTAAAAATGTAAAAAAATCCATTTTCATTAAATAGTTCGGTCAATTGATCAACCATTTCCTTTTCATGCTCCCACATTTTTTCCTAAATCTGACCATGTTTCTATAAAACAAACACTTTAATAATGCTTTTACCATGCATCACTTTCTCTTGACAATCCATAATATGTTCTAGAACATGAATCAATACAGAATCCTGCTCTATATCAATGTGATAAATCAAATCAGAGGGTCAATATCTAGTTTATAATTCTTCAATTGTGATATATGAAACACATTATGAACTTAACTAAACCTTGGTGAAAAATACAATGAATGTTCTACATCAACAACTCAGTCATATATCTCAAAAGGGAATATACATTGAGGAGGTAACATACTTTCCTTCCCAAAAAGATGATATTGAAGCCTTTGGGTGATTCTCAAGAACACATTATAACTCACCTTGAATGAAAATGGATATAAAAATGATCTAAATATGATTTATGATGACTTTGTACCATCTACATTCCCTTCCTAATCAACTTTATCTTCTCTGTTGTATCCTTGACAAGGCTTGGTCCAACCAGTGAAATCTCACCTATGTCCACCCAAAAAAGTAGAGAACAATAAGGGAGACCACACAATGCTTTAAAAGGATATATATGTATCATGGCCTGATAAATTTTCTATATGAGAACTCCACTAATAGTATGTACTCCTCCCATGAGCCACCAAAATCCTTTACACAATCCCTAAGTGCGTCCTACAAATTTTCGATTGTCCTCTCAGATTTTCAACCCTTTTGAGGATGATATGTCATAGACATAGTCAACTTATTCCCATGGGGTTACTATAAGGATTTATAGAAATGAGATGTAAACCTTGGATCCTAGTATGATACTATGAAAACTAGTACACCATATGTTAGGTCCAAATGAGACATAGTCACACTAGGGGGGTGAATTAGGGTATGTATATTCTTTTCAAAATTCTTCCCACCCCACTAGATCATGACATATTTATTATAAGGTTCACTTATTTTTATCTTTAGATTTTATATTGATCTTATCCTTACCAAATTTATATAATGATGATGTACTCAAAGTAATGTAAGATATAAATCACAAGGACACTCAAATTATTACTTGGTTAACCCTCAAAAGGTTGTGTCCATGGAGAATACAAAGGTCATGTTATGATGTAAAAAATACACTAAAGCACACTACTATTGGTTTATGATTGCTCACTCCTACCTGGGCCAATTTCCCTTATAATGGTCGGAATAGATTCACAATATCCCCAGGATAAATTCCCACACATTTCCATCTTATACTCACTGCTTGAAAAGGAAAAATAATTGGAATAAATTCCAAAAAATATCTTATAATTTTTTTTGAGTTTAACAAAATGTAGATAATTTCATTTGAACCACTTTTTCTCATTCACATCCTTGATGTGAACATCCCCTTGATCACCACATTTCCATGACATGTCATGGAAACTTCTCCTCACTTTGGATAAATCTTCAAGAGGTTCCATGTCGTCCTCTCACTACATTGAATGTAGTAGTGAGTAAAATCCTTCTGAAAATATAGTTGGACTGTGCATATTCTCTGCCTTCTTCTTTTCATCTTCTAAATTAATATATGAAAATGATACTTCTCATAATGTAAATACTAGCATGTATATCTTTACATAACAACCTAAAAATAGTTTTACACATAATTTTTCCATAAATCCTTATGTTCAATAGGTATATGAAATACAATTCATCACATGGAATTTTATTTATAGGGAATCCTTTCATGAACTTTTTTTGATCCTCTATGAACTGCCTTAATATCTTCACAGAAACCTTTGCACTATGTAGTGTTAGTGCTTTTAGCATTGCCTTTTCTTCATGGACTACCTTCAATTAACAGATGGTTGATGATTCATGATCCATTTTCATCTTCAATATACAATTCCCTATAAGATCCTTTTGTGAAATAATGTTGATTTTTAGACACCCTCTTTTGCGAGATAATCTTTTTTAATAAACACCACCTTCACAAACCACTTCATTCATGGAATAACTCTTTCACAAACCAATTTTAGCCACTTTTGAATTCTTCCAATGAAAATTTTATCTAATTAAATTCACTATATCTTAGGATGCGATTATGGGACTCTTATATAGGAAAATAAATACCTCAAAACTCACTAATCTCAATTTTGAAGATCTCTTTTTTCCAGATTATCCATCACCACATACTAAAATTGTTATGTGGTCCTCATACCACCAAATTACTTTATGAAACCCTATAAATCAGCATCCTCATCCAAAAATGAAAATACCTTTGTGGTGAATATTTACTCACAATATTATACCGCAAACAAAGATCCTCCTAAGAACTAATCTTTCTATACAGTTTTCATAGCATATAACTCTTTTCTACGACCTTAATTAATTACCCTAATATAAAATTGATCCTCATTTATGATCGATATAGGGTTTCTGGTATATAGAAACCATTCCATTACTGATTATAATTTTTGATTCCACAAACATACTATGTTGTTCTCTAAATTTTCTATGTAGACATCCTTCTTCTTCGATAATAAAAATCCTAATTTTGATACCCAAAATATGCTTCTGGAGATTCAAATAAAGATTAATGTTTTACTCAAAAAAACACTAAGCTCATCTAATCCATTCTTGGAATTAGAAACACGAGTTTCTTGAAACATTTATCAATGAATCAATTCATTCCCATGTCAGTAAATTGATTTAATCACAAACCCCATTTTCCATGATATATAACCTTTGATTGATCATCTTTGGAATTTTAAGATCTATGACCCCCCTATAACTTCTTCCCTATCATATTCTCCCCCTTTCATGATTAATACATTTCCCCCCATTTTGTATCCATGACTTCTAACCTGTTTCCAACAAACCTAATAGTCACTACTTCGTGGTGTATAATAGGATAAAGAACACAGAACAACACGTAAGGTAAAAAACACACCATAAATTTGAAAGAGGGGGTCCCTAATCCACACATTTTCATGTTTGGGGAGTAAAATAAAATCTATGATATAGTCAATGGATAACAAACTCTTTGGGTAAGGCCTTCGCTATAATTTTTGAAACCTATATTTTTATAAGCATATATTCCAACTTCATAAGCCCAATGTTCCACATTTACATTGATAAAATTATACTTGATTATAATATGCTTATTCCTTAAGTGATGGACTATATTTTTGATAATATATATAGAACATGAATTATTTCATTGGATTATAATAAAATATATCACATGAACTCCCATATCATAAAGCTACTCAGTATGCACTTCCTCTTCTAGAACCCCATTAAGAAAGGATAACTTGATTTATGGAAAACATTGAACATTAATTGTAAATATCTCATCATCACTGATTACATTGATCTAGGTGTATCCCTTTAAAAGTAATTGGGATTTTGTTATTTAAATTAGCAATCCATCTTAATTTAGTTTATTTTGAAAGACCCATTTCATCATGATTAAATTATTATCTTCCATTATCAAAACAATTTACCACACACGAGACACGAAAGGTTGATATCCAATGACGACTTAGCTATGTTACATATTTTGTAATTTATCATTTGAAAACATTTATCAAAAGAAGATTAAAACTTTTATTTTTTGTCACTTTTCAAGATCAGAGTCATATTCTTATTTATAGTTGCACACTACAGAAAAATGTTTTGAATGCAAAATTACCACTTAGAATTGATTCATTGATATATCATCTAATCCTACTAAGTAAAAAATCGTTGTAGGAAACAATATTTTATGCCAATAAATTCCAATTATATCCATGTCACTCACTTACTCCAATGAATTCTAGCAACAAGAAATTTCTCAATTATTCATAGGATTTTCTTTTTAGATGAGGCTGTATCACCTAGAGTGCTTCTCATCATATCACATTGAAGACCTCCAGCTATTTGATATCCTAGAAACAGTCAACTTATACCACACTATCATAACAATGTAGATAATAATGAAATTCAAGATTTTTTTTCTTCTCCGCAGATCAATATTCTCTTAGTGGGAAAATAAAACGTGAACTGATGTTTTGATACAAATTGTCGAATATTCAATGCGATGTGAAACCACTAGATCATTCAAGTATAATTTTGAAAATCTTTAGTTTAAGATAAGACTTTTCATCATATAATCTCTCATTTTCATAGTATGCTACTTCCAAATACATCTGATAAAAATAATGTTTTTCTATAAAACCACTTTCTGAATGTAATACCATATATGAATTTTAAGAATTTTATTCTTCTTATCACTTGTATATCCATTCAACTTATTCAACTATTGCCTTTCATCCCACACACATACCCCATGAATTGTATCTCCCCCTTAAGCCAGTATAAATTCACACATGTAATAGAATAGTTAATTTATTGAGAGAAGGGTACATTTGGATTCCCCATGAAGAGGATTGTGGTTGTTCCTGATGGATCAAACCATTGATACATTCTTCCATGGCATTAAACTATTTTTATGCTTGTTCTAAATACCCAAAAAATGTTATTTATTATATCTATATAACTAAACATTATTTACCCACAAGATTATTTTTCTTCTAATATGTAGGCCCTATAGGCTTGTATTTTTTCAAAATTTTAGGTTTAAACTCACTAGTACATATTTATTTCTTTCACAATTTACTTATATGACAATTTTCATAATCCTTTCTCTGATCTGGAATATATTCACAGGTCATTTTATTTTTCTTCTTCATCCATTGGAGTGATCTTTCTCTTTCCTCCACTTCTCTTCTTGTGGCATGTTATGCGAGTTTTTAAAGACATTTTTATTCATTTTTATTTTATCAGTTATCTGAGTCACCACACTATTTATTTCCCATGGTGATTATTTTATAGAACATATATTTTTATTACTCACAACTAGAAAATATCCTCCCTTTTTCTTCTACGTTCATTCAAATTCCTTCCAAGATATATGTAGTGAGTGTAATAGGGGAGGTTATTAGTAAACCTTTATTTGAGATCCTGGTGTTTCTTTCGAGACATTAAACCTATATTTTATCTTTTTAGATTGTCTTCTAGTATAGGATTTTTCGTTATACATCAGTATATTTGGGGATATTTCATAAGGTTTATTTTCATTACATATTTTATTCTCAGTGAAATAACTTACCAAATTCCTAGGATTACGTCCTAAAAAACATATTCCATTAAAAACATTCTCCATGTAATAATTTATCAGTTGAGATGTCGATAAAACTAGAGTTATTTTGTCATTTATTCCTTGGGATTCATGAAACCTACTCATGGTGTGCCAAGTCTTCCACAATAGTAACATTTCATTGGTAATTTTTTCTGAGAGACTCTTCTTCTAGATTACTCAAGAATCATATGATTATTCTATTATTTATAAATATTTATATTTTCAAATAATGAAATATATTTCAATGATTAAAAAATTGAAATATTACCAAAAACACCCTAGAAATAGAACATCTTGTCATCACATTTTTTGTATGTATTTTTATGTCTATTTCCAACACCTACAAGATTTTTCCTATTTCCAGAACTGTTCATGGATCTATTTCTCTTATGATTGAGGGTAGTTTCATCATATCCAATACAAAATTTCCTTAAACTACATAGAATTTGGTATGATACAATCATTTAGTAAATTATATATGAAATAGAATATTTTATTTTCATTTCATTATTACAAGATGAATAATAATAATATAATAAATGAAAATCATATTTTTATTTGGGCCTACCTTTGGAATTAGATTAACATACTTATTTCATCATTGATTCAAGATATTCTCCCTATTTTGAACCTTATTATCCCTTGATTCTGGTTGATCATTATTTTATCTCTTACTAGTCATCTAATCTTCTAATTATCAGAAGATCTAATCCAATATGTTTGTTCAATCAATTATTGTATAATTTGTCTACAAAATATATTCACTACATCATTCATTCTACTATTTTAGCCTCTATTTCTCTTGAACCAATTCAGATAGGTGTGTATCAAGATTATCATTTTGGGATTCCAAATTATAAATTTTTTATGAGTTCAAATTCATTCCCAAGTTCTCATTTTTGAGTTTTCTATCTCTATAGACATATTTTTCAGTTCATTAGCTTTAGATTCATTGTCCTCCCACAGATCAATAACCACTTCAACAAGTATTTTTATTTAAACCTCTTATCTTGTTGACTTCAATTTCTGACAATAGGTTATGGATTTCTTTAGACATATTTTCTTTATAAAATTTCTTATCCAATTCAATTTTTAGGAAAACTTCTACTTTTAGTCTTCTTGGAATTTCTTTATCATAAATAGTTCAAACATCACTTGGGATATTTAGTTCTTCCCTCATTCCTAAAGTATCATTGAATGATTAAATATTTTCATCATTTAATTCATCTAAAACATTATTTATAATATTATTGTTTTTCTCAAATAGAATCATGCTATTTCTATATAAATTTCCACATAAATGAAATCCACTAGACTTATACTTCTTTTTTAAAGTTCTTCCCTTTTCCTTGGAATAACTTGATAAGATTAGACTAAAACATTAATTTCAATAATTGACAGAACTAATTAATTGATATAAAATCTAATAAAATAATACAGGGAATTGATATATATTTTTAGGTTGAAATGAGACATAGATATCCTAATAGGGTGGGTGAATTGGTCATAGATAATCTTTTCAAAAATTATTCCTACTCCACTAAATCTTTACATATTTAATATAAGAGTCACTTATTTTTTGTTCAAAATTTATGTTGATATTATTCATAGAAACTTTATTTAATGATGATTCACTCCAAGTATTGTACGATCTAATGAATAAAGAAATAAATATTTTTACCTGGTTCACCATTATTGTACTACATATAAAGTGCTTATAAAGGAAATGTAGCAATATAAAAAATAATCTAAAGTACACTAATATTAGTTTAGTATAGATCACTCCTTCCTAGGGTCCCTTCCCTTATAATTTTTAGGATAGATTCACTATCTCCTTGGGATCACTTCCATCACACTTCCCTCTTACGATAACTACTTCAAAAGGGAAAAATAGTACACAAGCCAAAAAATATATTAAATTGGAGAGAGTTTCAGAAATATGATGATTGGTTCCTTTGAATGTCATGTTATCCTTCATAACTATGATGTGAACATCCCCTTGAGAATTACCTTTCGATGAAATATTTGGAAAACTCTTCCTCACTTTTGATAAATCTTCAGGAAGATCCAAGTATTCCTTTCACTACCTTGAATGTAGCAGTAAATAAAATTATTCTATAAATAAAGATGGATGGTTTAGATCCTCTTACTTCTTATTTTTCATCTTCTAAATTTATATATTATAATTATACTACTCACATAGTAAATCTTGATGTGTATCTCCTTAAATAAAAGATTCATAATATATTTAAACATAATTATTCCATAAAGACTTTTTTCACCTAGTATATGAAATACACATCACCATATATAATATTCTTTATTGATAGTCCTTTAAAAAACTATTTTTAGCCTTAATAAAATTTTTTAATCCCTTCATAGAAACATCTGCACCACGTGGCTCTAGTGCTTCACATGCCACCTTTTCTTCATTGACTGACTTCACATGAAAGACATATGATGATTCACATTCCACTTTCCATTATGTGATATAGTTCCTTGAAAATCCCTTTCATGAATTGATATTTATTTTTGGAATCCCTCCATTGCAAGATGTTCTCTTTCACAAAATAACTCCATTATGAACCACTTCTTTCACATAATAACTCCTTCGCGAACCACTTTCATACTTTTTGGAATCCTTCCAATAATAAAGCTCTCTAATTTAAATATATCTCTATATACTAATGTGATTATGGTATTTTATATAGGTATATAAATCCCACAACATCTTTTAATTATAATTACAAAAATATCCTTTTTGGATTATCCATCACCACATACCGAACATGATATGTGTTCCATAGTGAACCTGATTCCTTTGTGGCACAATTTAAATCACCATCATTGTCCAGAACTGAAAATCCATTTTAGGTGATTATTAAATCACTATATTATACCAATAAATAGGATCCTCATATGTACTTATCTTGTTATGTGGTTCACATAGTGCATAAGACTTTTCAGTGACCTTAATTATCCAACATTGTCCGTAGAACATTGAGCATCCTTTGTGTTCTACATACCACATAATTATATGGAAAACATGCCCGTTTTTATTTCCCTTTTTTATTAAACATACTTACTTTGTTTTTCTCTAAATGTGCTATGTCTAAATCATTCATTTTTCATAATACAAATCCTGATTTTGAATCCTAAAAATTTGGCAAACATTGGGAAACTATGGAACTTTTTATACACAGTTTTTTCTATATCTTCCAGATCATACATTCCATTATCTTCAATATTATTCAAAAAACCATGTCGGTAATCTCTCTATAACTCCACAATTGAAATTTTAATCCTTCTTTATCAATAGATACAATCAAAAAAAAATACTCCAAAGTTACCTTAAGTGATTTCTCCCTACATGATACCTTTTTACCACATTATTGATATAGATTTTTTCACAAGTTTTTCACTATATTATTTTCTTGAATAAGGATAAAATGGGATGAAGTTTTGTTTTGATCCATTATAACCCATAGGAAATCATGTTTTTGAACCATCCTTGGTATAATTGTTACAAAATATGTAGATATATACTCCCATTTCTACATGGGAATTGGTAAATACTGAAACATAACTACTAGCCATTCGTGATCTTGAATAACCTACTGATAGGTTATGAATCACATAAAATACTAATCCAATTTTATTCTATTGTTAGACCATAAATTTTGTGCTTTTAGTTCCTCATAAATTTTTTTGTATTCCATGATGTGTAACCCATCTCATATTCTGGTCAGTATAAAAAAGTTGTTCCTGAAAAGACACAGGTATGACCTTCCAATCTCAAAACCACAAAATAGATATTATGTCAAGATTAAATCCATCAATGGTCTACCCACCACTGTGTTTCAACCTCATATCTACACATTCAGAATCAGATGTTTGTGTCTCTTTAACCTTCTCATCCAAATCGGGAATAAAAGAAACTATAAGAAAACCACAACACTACATCGGTCCACACAAACCATGTGCTTCTAGACTATCACCAACATCAAATTCCATTGATATAATGACTTTTTTACAAATAATTATATGAATTTCTTATTAATTCATCCAACACTGAATTTCTATTAACTCGTGTATAAATCATGTCAATGTCAAACATTTCAAGATACTCACTGCATATTTTTTTATTACATTCAAATATATTTGTGAGAAAACGTTTTGAAGATCTTATAATCTTTAAACACAATGAATTTATCACCAAAGAGGTTGTGATGCCAAGTATTCAAAGTATGGACTACAATAGTTAAATCCAATTCATGTTTAGGGTAGTTATTTTCATGTAAATATAACTACTATGAGCCATAAAAAAACATGATGTCCCTATAAGAGAACACACCCAAACTAGTTCCCTAAGCCTCAAAATACACCAAATAACCTTGCTATTATTCTAAAAATATCAATATCATTGATTATGTGAAGAAACATTTATTCTCTTGAAAATAATTCTAAAATTTCTCATTCCATTGGAATGAAAAAATTTTACATGTCAAATTTATCATTGGTAAAAATTGTCATCAAAATTCATGAATAAAACATTGTTAATAACAAACTAGACCCAGGAAACTACATATCTGAAATAAATTATTTTGTTGTTTCCAATAGATCACAACCTCTATCTTTTCTAGATCCACCAAAACACCTTTTTCAGTGATTACATGGCTAAAGAAAAATACATATTGTTTCAAAAAATCAAACATATAAATTTTTTCATACAGAGGATGATCCCAAAAAATTCCTAAAACCATCGCTAAGTGTTTCTTATGCTGAA
Organism: Viscum album; assembly: GCA_963277665.1. Taxonomy (NCBI): domain Eukaryota; kingdom Viridiplantae; phylum Streptophyta; class Magnoliopsida; order Santalales; family Viscaceae; genus Viscum; species Viscum album. The sequence goes on along the minus strand of OY728137.1, from coordinate 1,888,954,553 downwards.
ACATTTTCCTAGAATACATGATTATGTCATCCAAAAACACCACAATAAAATAATCTATATACCTTTGAAATATCCATTTAATTAATTCCATAATGTGTTTTGGTGAATTATTAAGACCAAAAAGAATAACCACATATTCATAATGGTCATATCTACTCTTGAAATATATCTTCAAAATATCCTCATTTTGAACTTGAAATTGGTGGTATTGCAAATATATGACAATTTAAGAGAACCACTATAATCAACTCAATTCATCAAATATGTTTTCATTTTTTTGATGAGGATACTGATTCTTTATTGTAACTTGGTTAAGCTTATGAAATCTACACATAGATGAATAGTTCCATCTAACATTTACACATACAAAAACAGTGCTTCCCATAGAGATATACTCAACCTAAATATACCATTTTATTTCCACCACTTCCAATTGGATTCTCAATTTCCATAATTTTTTGGTTCCATTTGAGAAGAAAAAAATGAGATAATATTAGTCCCAAAAAAGAGATCAATTGTAAAAACCACTTCTCTAGGGAAAATTATCAATAAGTTTTTGGAAAATTCTATTCTCAATCCCATCTATAGATTACAAGGTGAAATATGCCAACTGATACGAGATAGTTCCAACTGCTGGTGCCAATTATTCTCTTACACCATCCTTTATATTCTAATATCCTCTAAAAAGATGCAAAATTCCATGATCTATTATAAAACTATTCTATCATGTATAATAGTCTACGTGATCTTTGGAAATTGTCAACCAATCCATACCTTATATTAAATCAATGAAATCCATCTAAAGCATAGATAAATTATAAATCAACTCTTCCACATCGATAGTTATAGAACATGCATTAAAAATAAAGGCTTGATATTCCGTTTGTCAAATTGGAGTTTGATTTTTCAAAATAGATGGTAACATCTCAACATGCAAACCCAGAAGTTCAAACTCCCGAGAAGCAATAAAAAAATGAGTTTCACCCTTATCAAAAAAATGTTTTTATAATGGTAGAACTAAAAAGAATCATACCTCTCACCATAAAAGTTCTAAATTGACCATCAATAATCATTTTCTCAGCTCCATATAATTTCTAGCTTTTGGAACCTTTCACTTTATTACCATTTTAGGCTTAAAATCGATGAGAAGGCCTGGTATTCCTTGAATCTCAATGGGTCACTTAGTTACGTGGATGGGAACTATTCTACAATATTTGTCCCATAAAATCATACAATGTCTATGAAATATGAGATATGTCCCATGATTTCTACCATGGAGCACTATAACAATAAAACTAAAGGTGTCCCATCTGGCTGTAATCGTGTCATTCTCTAGGTGGTTCTATAAAATCTCATTTCATTTGCTCAAAATAATAACAATGACAAAATACCAACATACTATTTATCTTGGAGAACGATTCACCGATCTCACTCTCAGATTCAGATTCATACCACCACCTAGGAAATAGGTGTCCCTATTCATCTTACTCCAATCATTAAAGTTACCACCATTTCCCATAGGTATCAGAATTCTTCCTCCAATAGTATTATACAAGTTGTAACTTTCTTCCACAACTTCACAATTCAATGTCTTCATATAATTTATTACAAAAATCGCATAAAACATTGTGAAAATCTTGAGCCTCAACCTAGATTACAGAAATGATGCCCTCATGTATGCACTTGGAGTAACTTCCAATTCATAATGGGCTAAATTCATAAATTTATCATCATAATATATTAATAATAGATTATCATGATTAAAAATAAATAATTCCATTTTTCTAGAAATTATGAATGTGTAAGGATATAGTTTTTTGTTGAAAATTTACTTAAAATCATCTCTTGCAATGTCATGGTCTAATTTAGCATGAACTAAAAAATACCACCACAACAAGCTAGATCCTCGAACACATAGGTTTCTAAATTCACCTTTATCATAGTTGGTGCACCAATGAAATTAAATATTCGATTCATCCAATTTAGACACACTTCTTCTTTCTATAGGTACAAATAACCGCATTAGATGAGTGGATTCTATTTCTGGAACTAAACAAAATGATCCAATTCCCATTGTTCATCCATTCTATTCCCTCTTTCCACAGATTTAAAATATTATACAATACTCTGAACTAGCTGTTGTTCCACCTTTGGCTCATGTGTAACCACATTTTCAGTACCCTCTTCTAGGTGGTTTCAACAATGCCTACCTAGTTCTATTTTCAATAACCAAAACAAGCACTATCTAGTATCACTATCAAGAAATTGAAGTCTTAGAAATTTAAAATTTACCACACACACCTATCACAAGATGACACTCCAGAAATCAAAAAATTTCATTTTCAAATTATTTTTGAAATTTTCATCATGCCTTGAAAATCCAAATATTTTTAAATATTTTCAAAAATCAATACTTTTTCACCAAATCATAAATAATTACTCAAAATGAAAAATGACATCTTATTGGGAACACATTTAAATAAAGTGATTTCTTACAACTTTCATTGGATAATCCCATGATTATGGGGTGGCCACTCTTAGATGTATCTCCAAACACTCATGCCCCCAAACTCCTTGGCAACATGATGTTCATCATAAATATGTTAACTAATCCTTTTTATGGTATACATTTCATGTTCCAACAATCTTAATCCTTATTAACAACCCACTCAATAACCATACAAACTTGATTTTCATCTCAAGAAACAATCAAAATAATATCATTTGTAACATCACACCACTTTGCATTAGCATGAGAAGTGATACGTGTGATATTAGGCCTTAAGTGACACAAATAAGACATTAAAGGATGAAAATAAATTCCATGGGATTTATTAACAATAGGGGGATGATTTTCTATTTGAAAAAAATCCAATTCAAGATAACCATAACCAAAAAACGAATATATGATGCATGAGTTCAATGAAATAAAACTCAATAAGCAACTCAACCAACAATAATATTAGAGCATAAAGAGAAAATCGAGATCAATTACACTCAAATACCTATAATAAAAAACCCATAAAATCCCATCTTACTCCAAGATCCAAATCCACATTACATTCTCATATTATCATGATTCATCACTAAAGAAATAATTTACATTCTCTTTATATGTATCTTGATATACAACATATACGAATGAAAAAAAATTCCAAAGAAGGGGTTGAGTATAAAACAAAGTTGGATTTCCCAAATGACTTCCCAACTCACACCACAAGGATAGAAAATGTTAAAAAAAATAGTCTAAATCAATTTATATTAGTTTACATCAAATCCAAAGAATTTTCCAAACAAAACCATTTTTCATGGAAAGCAACCAATCAAGTCCTTAATGATGTTTCTCAAATACATTTGCAAAATCCATTAGGATAAATATTACAGAAGTCTACAAATTCCTTCCTAGGTGATAGTTACAAACTCATGAGTAGTCTCATGTGACCTACCAATTCATCCCATAAAAACCATTTGAAAATTACCCAATGGAACATGCCCCTTCCACATGGTCACGTCAACAAAAATAAACAAACACCCAATATTTATTCTGAAACAAATGAAAAATAATTCAATATAATTTCAATAAACCATTAATGTTATTGAATAAAATATCACAATCAGTTCTTATACATCAATATCAAATCATAATTTAATTTATCAAAACTATCACAAAAGTAGGTTTCTATCAAGAATCACACGACAATTTAAAATTTCAATTTAAGTAACTCAATCAATTTGAAATCAATCCTTCAATCTAAAATCAATAGGAGTAAAGAGCGAATCGACCTACCTTTCATACATAGATAAAAATTAATAATGACACAAAACTAAAAAAAACTCTTTAAACTCATAGAAACATCATTAGATCTTGTTCAACATCAGAAAAACAATCATATATCATCGTTATTATCATAAAATGATTTGGATTTATAATGAATGAAATAAATAAATTATTCAAAGAGAGGGAAGAATAATAAGAAAAATTAAAATGATGAAGAGTGATCACTTACCAACAAATATTTCCTCTAACACACCCAGATTTGTTTAGTAGGTGATTAGAATTAGATACATAATTTTTAGATCTAAATTTTATTAGTTCACATTTAGGAACCATAGATGAGATAGTGGTGTGATAATCATGCACTAGAGACTAACTCCAAACACACATCCCAAGGATATCGTGGAAGGCCAGACAAACCATTAACCTATCATTTTATTCCCATCCTTGTAGCCTTTCATAGTTTCTCTTAGGAATTCACATGGGTTTTCAAACCTGTGTGCCTACATAGTGCCCACTATTTTAGTTTCATGGTATTCTAGGAGGTGTTTTAAGGTTTCTACTAATTTATCTCAAACCATGAACCACCATAAAATATAAAAAAACTTTTCAAAACTCCTGTGAACCTCCCGATAATTACCTGAATAATTTTATATACTTTAAAAAACAAATTATGGGTCATGTGTTTTAATCTAGGGGTTCTATACTCAATATCATAATATATATTTATTATTTACTCTATCCAATACTTCCTAACTTTGTATAATACCTCTTCAAGATCCTAAATTTTTCTACTTTTAGCATTTCACTATTTGGTGATATCTATACACATTATCACCTTCTGTATCATTTCATTCATTTTTTTTCACATTTATCTTCATGATAACTAATCTTATTGTAAAAATCATCTAATAGATTTATAGTATGATATTTATAACTTGTGATTTATTATTTTATTAGAACTTATTAATAAAAATGTATTTAATACCTCTTCATTATCTTCTATGTTATAAGGATTTTACATTTCCTTAGTAGTAGTTTGAACTACCAGGTCATATTATTTCATGTAGAAATTATCTTTTATAGAATCAAAGAAAAGTAATTTTTCCTAATATTTATATAATAGGGACACTTTATTATACTTTTAACTCTTTCTCCATTATATTCAATAGGGTCTTGGAAGACATATAAATATGAACAAAAATTTATATAATTACTCTAATATTTATTTCCAAACCACATTTAGAAGAATAGAAGACAATCCATTTATGGAATAACCTATAGATTTGGTACTAATTAAAAAGGATCACACAGTTATGTGAACACACTAAGAGGTGGGGGTGAATTAGTGTGGTATTACCTATTAAAATTTTTATCCCAAGTGTTATATCATCACTTGTTCAGTGATTGGATTTATATTTCCACATTTTTTATGTTATCACGGTTAGAAAAAATAATAACATAGAATCAAAATTTAGTATAAGATAACACTAGAACTATTGATAAAGTTCACCTTCCAAAGTATGGATATGACCCTGATGTATGGTAGATTTTATTCTACACAAAATGTTTTTCCTTCTTATTATAAAAAAATAATTATCAAAGGAATGACCTTGAAATCATTATCTTAGCACTGAATAGGTATAAAAAAATAATTGTGTTGCTCTACCTTTGTACAATAGATTGAGATTGTACCAATATAAAGAAATATCACATGTGTTTATTAAGTTCATCATGGACTACAATAATTGATCTACTTCTTCTCCTATAATATTTATATTTAATGCCTTAATGTTTTCAGAATTCTACAATATATAAATTTATTTCTGGGAGGATTCTCATAATTTTTGTTGTTGCCTAATCAAATAGAATATTCCACTCTCTATATCTTCTTCTCAACTTAGTTTTCAATGCATAGGAAATGTTATGGATGCGTATCATTGATTATTCCCTTTCTTAATTTGATATGTAAATAATTTGAAATAGATGCAATATCAAATCTTTCACTTAACACAATAACTTGTGTCTTTTAAATAAAAAATACAAACACCTTATGTAATTCTAATTCTGATCAAATTTATATTCATTATATGTAAATATTATCCTCAATATTTGAATTCTTATATGTATCCATAAAGATGTAGTCTTCAATTATCATTTACTCATGAATAATTTCACAATTAAATCCCCAGAATACCCAATATTAATATTTCCTCAGTACTCCTCTTGTATTGGTATCATTTATATAATTGTAATTATTTACAATAAAATAACTTGTAAACTCAGTATCTAATTTCATTGAAATAAACTTTATATATTTATGTTTAGCCCTAATTATTACTCCATGATATCAAATAACTCATAATTTAGATCACCACTATTATTCAAAAAAATGTTTGGGTATTGTTTCCTATTTATACACCTCATTCATACTTCACATGGCTTCATAAATATTATGTCCCATTTTATATAGTATTAATAATAATGGTATAACTCCACTTATTCATGCAAGAATATTTCATGCACCATATTATTGGCTTTAAGCTAGTTCATAGATTCAATGGTGAATAAAAACCTCCAGATAAAACTCGTATTCAACCTATAAAAAACTATATCATGTATTGAATAACACATGATTCATTATTCTGCATGATTTAATTCCTTATAGCTTGTGGTAGACTCCCCCTCACACATGATCATTTTTCTATGAATGAATCATATATATAACTAATTTCTCTCCTCCCATTATCTAAATAATCATGAACTATCATTTGGATCCAATGTTTTTATTCATTATTTACTTTACATTCATGCATTAAAAAGATGAATGCATATACCATTTTTCTTCACCTCTCATCCATGCACTACCTTTGATTTTATCAACTGTATTTAGAATAACATCCAATGCATGATCAACATCAAGTTCTAATGATCAGTTTTATAATATAATCATATCTCAAAGTCGCAACTGACAGTAGAATATGATGACTAGTAGTAGAATTCTTTTAGAGGATGTAACACTCATTGCCTAATGAAATCAATCATTTACTAGTGGAAGATATCATTTTTTAGTGGTAGCACATAAACCTTTTACCCATAAATGAGTTGATTAAAACTAGAATGATGTATATAAAGTGCATCAAAACTCACATATACTGTTACACAACCTTTTCAAACCTTTATAAAATTCCTAGATGATCTTTAACAAACATTAACTATCCTTACACAATAATTTATTTACCCTTACTGAATGATAATGATACCTTTATATAGCCTTAGATACCCATATGTAGCGTAGTACGACCTTTATGCAGTGAGAATGATACCCTTACATAGCCTCACTAAAATAATATATGAATCCTTTATGTAGTTATTACCTTTAAACATGGATAAAATACCTTTATATATCCTGGATAACCCTTTTTGTACCTTTACATGGTTGTTGGATACCCTTACATGAGCACCCATAAACCTACAAGTAGTAGTAAAAATGTGTTGGACACCACTAAGTGAGCTACCATATACCCATATGAAAGCCTGGTCACCCTTATATAGACACCCAAATACCCGTATATGGATTTTTATATACACTTATGTAGGTTCGATTAACATTTACAAAGCTATATGTTTCTATGACATACCTTTTTGCAAGTAATGTATGTACCAATTCACCTTTTATTGGTAAATGTTATAATCCAAACATAACTAGGGAATTCTCAATCATTGTAGAAATATTTGGAAGGCCTTCCATATTCAATGGAATAAAGTATAAAATGTTTCTTCATCTACCAAGTTGAGTATGATTTAAAATAGATTCAATTAATTTTATACAAATACAAAATATTTAGGATGATATCATTAATTAAAAATAACCTTTTTACTATGTTATCTAATATCTACATTTAAAACATAATTTTAAGCCTAAAAGTGAAATTGACCATATTACTGAATTTGAAATTCTGATTTCTAACATGAAAATAATTTTATTTTGTTCAATTTTTAAATTATTTTTAATATTAATTTTAATATATTAAGTGTATAATTAATTAAAATCTTTTTTGAGAAAAATATTACCTATGTTCTAAAATATGAAATATATTTTTGTAAAATATAAAAATTTTTATAAAGTAAATAATTTAAATTAAAAAATACTTATTTTTTCTATAAAAATGTTTCATAAATTTTTAATTCATTATTATATACCAATAATTTCATAAAATTTTCTCAATTATTAATTTTAGTATAATTTACTATTCAAATAAAATAACTATTTTAAAAAACAAAAAATATTATCCTAAATAATATTATTATAATGAATAATGAAAATTAATTTTTTTTCATCATTTTGTCATTTTTAAATATATTAATTTATCCTTTTAATAAAATTATAAAGTGAAATACTTTTTCTATTAGAAAATAAGGTTTTTAAAATAGTAGTTTTTATTATAAAATATAAAAAACTAATAATGTTATCATTAATAAATAAATATTATATTTTATTGACTTCATGATTTAACAACAATATACTCATTTTTAATTAATAAAAATCACAACACTTAAAAACAAGGATTATTAAACACAATAACGAATTAAGTAATTTTTTATAAAATAAAATTTATAAAAATATAAAAATTACAATTTTACATAATTCTGTTAGTTCTATTAATAACTAATAATTCATTAGCTTGGTTTTAGTGGTCTAAACATATCATATTTTCAGTTTAGGTTAGTGTTATGTGTGGCGAAATCTATCATACTGATTATTTATTTATGTAAAAATTAAAGTGAAATCTCATGTCATTAGCGTATCCCCCATAAATAAATTGTGCCCTCCTAATATTAACTATCACATTACAATATATTATAGTTAAAGATTCCCTTAAGGTGGATTTGGTTTTGTGTTTGATTTCTAAAATGGTGTTTACCTCAATAACATGGGTAATTATAGAAAACTCATAATTTCATTCATAAAAACAATATAACTATTGTAGATTTTTTTAACTATTTGTGAAAAATACCCCAATACAATGAGAATAATTTTTTAGATGGAGTTTATATTTATCCCTATATTAATAGGTGATCATGGGATGAGCTTTTTATGTGATTTTCCAGTCTTCAAAATTATCATTTCTAAGAGATAGAATGCATGGCTAATATAACATAAATCACAACTAAAGAATAGATAATAAAAATTTCTAGAGAAAATTACTATAAAAATATACTAGGGAATAATTATATACATAGGATACAATAATTTTAACATTAGAAGTTTTTATTAATAACTAATCATCTATTCATTAGGGTTATGATTTTTTTTAATAATTTATATACACAAGAGTAGGTTGAATATGATAAGAATACTACACTCATATTGTGTTATCATTTTGTTAGTGTTCCTCATCCAATATCATTGTTAGAACCCACTAATATAGTTTTAGGTCCATTGTATTTCACTTTTTCCCCTAGACTAGGAGGATACTAATTCCAGTTATCCTCAGTAGTCTAGGATTGAGGAATTGATAATCAAAATTCCATAACTCCTTGAATTTAAATCATTAAAATATATATGGTGTATTAGTTGAGACTTATATACCTTCCATTATTTTTTCAACCAATTTATATTTATCTTACAATAAAAATATCAATGGAAAATCTTACTACACTGGAAGCATTTTATTATTACTTTGAGATAATCCCATTTGTGATTTTTACAATATTTTTGGCATGAGAGAAATTTAATCTTCCATACTTTATCATCTCCATGAATTGACCTTCAATGAAAATATATCCTTCTATTATTTGGTATGTTTGGAAAATAAATCATGTTCAAATATTTAATCTTATTTCATGATACCTGGTTCAACATAATCATAAGGTTTTTCACTCCATATCCCATTCTAGTGGGCGGTTTATTGAGGAAATATTCGTATTTTCCCTTGAACCCATGGTTAATTCACGTAATTACTATTTATAAAACGAAAATAGTTCAAATGAGTTAGAAATAAATAATAATACTATGGAATTAACATAATCATAAAAGAAATTATATCTTAAAACATATAACTCATTTACATTATCAAATTGTCTTATAGTTCATTTATTTCGAAAAATATCAATATTTATTGAACCTAGGTTACTTTTAGTAATGTTATATTATAATTATAATCCTAAACCATCAAAGAAACATGAAAATCAATCATTAATAGTGGTTTGTAAAGATAACTTGATCAACCAAATAATATCCCTTAATAGGGTCATGTTATATGTGTACTCTTAGGACTATTCATCATGTATTATTATGATGATCATTTCTATGCTCGACCAAAACATTTGGAGGTGATTATCCCAATGTTCATATATTCAACAATCACATCCTCTTTACAGTATATAAACATAGAATATTTTCTAGAAAAACCACATACTCATAACCCATACATTTACTCATCATCAGGGTTTTCCCTAAAGTTATCTAACCCCAAAACCTAAGGTAACATAACTAATCTCCATAAAAATAAAATTCATAACTGATACAAAATTATTTAACCAAAGATAAATATACATAATAATTTCATTCATTACATGATTAAATTAATAAATATCCAAAATATATACTCAACTTGTGGTTTTAAAGGGTTAATTTTCTAGAGACTAGCTACATAAGAATACTTTTTAAAATATTTTCTAACATTTATCCATAAATATTCTCTCCCATACCCTCTTCTAAACATATCATATGATATAACCCATCACTATAACGGGGTTCATGTAAATATAATATATAGGTGAGATTAATTAATCACTATGTTAGACTTATATATAATGATTAGATCATAAAAATGTGTGAAATCCGAAGTAAGGATAAAATATAAGGTAAAAATATTAAGGGATCATATGTGAAAATCATGAACATTGATTTATAATTATAGACAATGGAATAGAAATAAATGAACCAATAAATATCATAAAAAATGGATTATAATAATATAATTAAAATAAAATAAAATATTTAATCTAAACATAAAAACTAGGAATTACTTTAGAACATGTAATATCATAAACATTTTTAATATCACGGAAATAATTAATAACTTAGGAAAAATTAGTGGCATAAACATAAGAATAAATAAAACTAATATAGTGCAGATAAATTCACCAATAAATTCCCATAGTAGAGTAGGATTCACAACATTATTCCCAAAGTAGATCAAGAATAACTACATGATTCCCATAGTTGAGTGACCATTCATTACCCGATTCCCATATTGGACTAGGAATTCCTTATTCAATTACCATAGTTATATCATGATACATAAAACCATAAACAATGAATTATAGGAAGATATGACAACCCACCCATCATTATCAATATATATTAGTTCCAATTAAAATAAAAACAATCATTTTATCATTAATAACCAATTGAAATAGAATCGGTTCCATAAATTTTTTAAATAGTACCACATTAAAAAAAACAATAATTTAATACCAAAAATACTATAAAAAAAGGATTATTTAAAATTATCAAATATGGGGGGGTTCATTAACCATTAATTCATTGGTAAAGAATCCTAAAATAATGGAAGATAAATATCAATAAGTATTTTTTTCATAAAAATCATATATTAATATCACTATAGGATGATGTGATTTTAAATTTACATTCCAAAATCCATTTATTGAAGATAAAGAGAAAATTTATTAAAAAATTAATTAAAAAATATCCCAATAAAGTTGTATTGATAGGAAATAAATAATTTTAAAAAATTTGATGTATAAAGGAATAATATAAGATCATGATTAGGAAAAGTTTTTATATATTTTAACATGACTTTATTAATAACCCATAACATTAAAATATAAATGAAAAAATTGTTTTAAAATGAATAAAGGGGAATATCAAGATCATTGGAGGCAAAAGAAATTTTAATTTTCACTAGGTAAATTGCAAATTTTTTTGAAGGAAAAATTTGGATATGGATTGAAAAATGTATTACAAAAATAAGAATTATTCATAAAAATTACATTTTTTATGAAAATAGTAGATTCCTAAAGGAAGATGAAATCATTGTGAAACATGATATCCTAATAAAATAATATGTAAATTAAATATTATATCATCACATGGTACAACAATACAATTTTGAATGATTAAAAACAAAGTGGAGTGATTATGATTGAAGAAAACGATTTACCTCTCGAAAACCCCTTAACTTTACTCCTGCTTAGTTGAATGTGATATAAGATCATATGAAACAAACATAAATATATCAATTATATATCGAAAAACATTAATCAAATACTTTACATTTTTATATACTTAATTTACAATCATTTATTTTTAATATTTTAGTTTGTTGTTATATATTTTTAATATTGGGTCGTTTCGGACTAGTTTTATAATCACAATGCCTTTATTATTTAATTTTACAAATTTAATCACAAATTGCCCATAAAAATTAATGAAATTGGGTTTTTATGATATTATAAAAACTTATAATTTCATTCAATGAGATTTTTAGTAATAGTTGTTATAGAAAAAATTAGAGATGAGCATATTTTAGGGATTTTTAACAAATGGAGGGTGGTAACATAACTAATTAGTAAAATATTTATATTACCAAACCATAATGAATAATCATTTACATTTTAATATCTAATATTAATTTTACAATTCCATACTTGATATAAATTTATATCATTTTTCTTGTAGGTTTTAAACTGACCAAACAAGAGTATGCAACAATCTATGTGTGAGTATGGCTAAAGAAGATGTATGTTTTTTATAATATCATTACTAAAAATGAAGAATTACATTTTTATATTTTATTAAGGATATGAATCATAATTTGGAATTTTTATAAAAATATGTTAAATGTAGAATATATTTTCAATTATTTTTAACAACTTTTCCTTTTAGTATGTTAGTTTTATGCTATTAGTTTAACAATGATCATTTATTAACAACATTAATTTCCTAATTTATATTTATATAATATAAATAATGGAATTAATAACATATATATTTACTATAACCATTCATATAAACTTTCATGAAAAGGTGTTGGTGCAAAAGTAAAGTTGTTGTTCATGGACGCGGTAGTCTGCACACACATGGGAAATTTTTTCATTTTTTGTTGAATGTGATTAGAAAAGAGAATTTTTATTAAAAAATTATAAAAAAACTTTTAGTATATTAATTACAATTATGACATTATATACATATATTTAATATTTGTTTGAGGATTGTATATGAGAATTTTAAATTACCAAATAAAAGTGTATTTATTATTTAAGTTGGATATTTGAATCCTTTCTTGAAGTATCCTTTAGAAACGAAGGATATTAGGAAACGTGTTGAGGATAGAGGATGAAATTTTTTAGAGGGTATATATAATAATTAAATTGGGATGTTTTTTATTTTAATTTTTAACTAGAGGTGTGTCTTGAAAAGCATGGATCTGAGGTCCTTTAATAGGTTAAAAGAGGGACAAATATTTTGAATAGATTGTTAGGTAATGTGTAAGAATATAATTTCATTTGAGTTAAGCTATATAGGTGGGAAATTTTTTTCGATACATGTAGGTATGAATAAATTAACTAAAACAGTTATTATATAAGGTCAAAGTGTAAAATTTATTTTTTAAAAATTTGAGCAACATTATATTCCCCATTTTAACTCTTATTACTTTTGATTAAGATTTATCTATAGTAATTATGTTATCAATAAAAATATATGATAACCCATAACACCAAATTTTTATATGATGATTCTGAATTTTGAATTAATTAAATCTAATTCAATTTATAAAAATGTGAAAATTAATTTTGAAAATAAAATATTTAATGTGTTTAAAAAAATACTTTATTGAATAAAGTTTTTTTAATCATTAAGTGTTCTTAATCTTATTTAACATTTATTATATATTATATGAGTGTTAATTAATTGTTATAAATGTTTAAAAGGAATAATAAATTCCAAATTTAAAATATATCAATTTAATTTATAAAAAATACAGAATATTAGGAAGGTATCATTCATTGAAAATTAACCACATTATCACTATAGCTAATATTCACCTTGGAAAATTATTTTTATTCATATAAATTAAATTGACCACATTACATAAATTTATGATGTTAATTAAAAAATTTTAGATAATTTTATCATATATAGTTTCTACAATTTTGAAAAAATTTAATTTTATATAATAAATTTATATTTTACTAACATAATTTTTGGGAAAATTATTTCATGAATTATAAAATATGTAATCTCAGAATGTGTACTATATTGAATATTTTTAAATATTTAATGTTTATTATAGAATAATTTTTTTTAATAATGTTTTGAAAAAATACCAATTTATTCCTATATATTATTAATGACACAAAATTCCAAGTTTTAGTAATAATTGTATGTTGCATCATTGAACTAAAAATAATTTTTTAGAAAAATATAATTACTTATACTATGATAATAATTTTATGACAACTGAAAATTTGAATTCATTTATCTCAATTTATCTTTATAAAATATATAAATAAACTTTTAATTGAAATGATAAAACATAGCAAAAACAATTTATATTGGAAACTATATATTTTAAAAATAATATTTGTTTTTATTCTTAATTATAAAATACCAATACATCTAGAGATATTCAATAAATATTATATTTATTAAACTCATTATTTAAAAATAATAAATTTTTTTTATTTAATAAAAAATTAAAATTCATAAGAATATATATTTTTACTCACAATAATATATTATATAAATTTGTATAAAATAACATTTTTATAAATATATTATTAAAATATTTCATAATTATGTTACTTATTTTCATACAAACCAATTCGACGACCATGATTTAATAGTATAAACAAATCATGGATTCATTTTTGTTTGATATTTCAAGTAGAGAAATCTATCAAGAACATTCTTCATTTAAGAAAAATGTACAGTGAAGTATTGGTTCATTACATAAAGGTTATTTTGAAAGCTATACAATAGATAATAAAAGTACTTATATTGAGGATCATATCTTTAATGAATCATATTATAATGTATAAGATTATTTATTAGCTTATTTGATTAATTCACAATATACATTTACAACATATGTACTCACTTTAATTTCTGGTCCTGTCAGAAGAATGTTGGAGGAGATCACCAATCTTGGTGAAATGTATGAAAAATAGAGAAATATTTAGAAAAAGAGCATTGATGTTTATTAATATATGTAAATAGGTAGGAGAATTTAATAACATGAATTAAGAGCTTTAAGAATGATTCCCCAGTTTTGATAGTGAATGGATCATTATAATTATTGAGAGAGAAGAATCCATGATAGGGATTGAAGAAAGAATCTATGCATTTAAAGAGATAAATGATTTTAAAAATGATAAAATGTACGTCGAGGGAAGAAATATTAATGTTCTTTACAATCAAATATAATAAAAGAAAAATATTACTAGTGATAAAGATGAAAAAATCAAGGAACGTGAAGACAAATAAAAAAATCATATAATTAGAAATACATTCTCATTATAATATTCTTAGAACAAGAAGTTTAATATAAAAACATAGAAACAATTCAATCAATGTCTTCCTAACCCACTAAAAAGAAAGATAATGATATAAAAACTACTAAATAGGAATCCAAGTATTAAATGACACCATATATTAGTAAAAATAATTCAAAGATAATCTAATGATCAGTATAATGTAACAATAAATGGAAACGTTGCATCCATCCCAAAAGTTAATGTTTTGCTAAATATTTTTTTAAAAGTATATATATTTAAATTTAAAATCAATAACAATATTGATAGAAAAATATTATGGAATCCTACCACCATTTCAAGGGTATATAAATGATTTTATATAAGATTCCATTACCCAAATAAAGCTTAATAGTTAATAAAAATTATAGAATAGAAAGTTACTATTTTTGAAAAATCAGGATGCCATGTAGCTCAAAGAATTAAACTAGGTTTTCAGTTATTTTTTTCTTGAAATTGATTCAGGTATATGGATTTGGACTTCTGATATAATGTTCTAGCCGATAAAATAAAAATAGAACCTACATCAAGGTGGATGAGTGATTAAACTGAGCAAGAAACCACAAGTTAAAGGGAATAATCCGTATACTCAAAAAAATATTTAAAAATGAAAATGTATGTGGTGTGTGTAATGTACGTGGTTACATTAATTTTAAATGTATATTAAAAATCAATAATCCATATAAAAATAAAATTGAGGAAAAATACCATAGAAACTATTGAAGAAATATGATATAACTTTGAGAAAGAATCTAATGAATATTGATGACCAAAATAATCATAAGAAGACTAGGTAGAAATAAAATGAAGTATTCAGGGATAATATGAAAAATAAAATCTAGATTCAATTCCAATTCAATAATCCACAGAACAATAATTTTCTAAAATAGAAGATTATTTTATTTTATAGAAGAAGATTTCATGTCATAGACACTTGTAAATAAGCCATGAGTATAGAAGTTGAAAGAAACAAGTTGTAATAAATTAGAATAATGTTACAAAAAAGAAATAAAAGGACCAAATTAGTGATGAAATATCCTGAGAAACCATGTGGAATAACCAAAATGGACTATTATTTTCCTAAAGATGTTTGGAAATCTATCAAACTAATTTGGACTAAACAAGTGAAATGGAAACATAAGTGATAGAAAGATCCAAAAGGAAAGAAAGTATTCCATGTAAAAAATAATATGAATTTAATAGATCATTCCAAAAAAAGTTGGATAATGGGATTCAAAACTTATGCGTGGAAGGTTTAATTAGGTTGGAAATAATTCAAATGATTTTTTCAATATAATGATATCTTAATAAAAAATCCTAAAGAGCATGAATGTTGCACCAGGTAATGAATTTATATTGATGGATGATGTTAAAAAGAAGATCACACATAGCGAGAGAATAAATTAATCCATGGATTCTAACATAAAATTATATTTGAAAAATAAATGTGCAAGCATGAAGAGTCCATATAGACTTAGTGATAAATTGGAAAAGGTAAATTGGCAGAGAATATATTCTCAATCCCGCTACACACATTATGGGTAAGGAGGATCACATTATTCCCTAAATACTATATTGGGTGTGTCTGATAACCATGCAAGAAATTAATAGTGTAGTGAGTTATAAATAATAGTACAAATAAAGTGATGTAAGCTGAAAAAATAATCTCGATATAAAAAATGTGTTATCCTATTGTCGATCATTAAATGGAACTAAAAATAATATCTAATAAAAATATCTATATTTATAAATAGAATATAGAGATCATCACTTGATGGGGATACTATCTTTATAATATTCTGGTATGTTATCATTTACATATGAATTATGAATTTATATAATTATCATGAAAAATTCCTTGAAATGGAATTCATGTTTTTATTTCCATGATATGTAAGGTTATAAATTGTTGTCACCTATTTTCATCCTGAGAACATTTTAATAGCCCCTAACTGAGTTACGATAATGCATATAAGTTGGAATCGTATTCAATTCATATATCAAAAACCTTGATTTCTAAATAAAACCATCTTTTTTTCTATAATGACAATGAATCAAGTTGGCATAGAGTATGAAAATTTATGTCACCCTAGATAAATAATGATGTGATTCCATCCTCTCATATATTCTTTTAAATTTTACTCAATATGAGGGAGAGTGATTAAAATGATAAAGGATAATGTGTTAAGTTAGGTCACTTATTGAAATATAAATTTATAGGGTGCAATAAAAAATTGGTATATGGATGAACCCAATTTATGTTTGTGTTTTATCTATTGTAAATAAGGATCAATAGAATTAACGGAAGGTACATTATGTCAATATATATATATACATATGATTAATTTCATAGAATATTTCATGAGGTTCCCAAAAATAATATTGAGAATATAGAAGATAAAAAAACATAGAAGGATGTTAAGAGTAACCTACAATGGTATTATGTCACCCTAGATAAAAATATATTTCATTAATTTGACCTGGTTGGTGTCAACATAATGATTCCAAGGCCATACCCTTACTCATGTTTCTATTGATAATAATAAGGAATCAATTCACATGAGATAACAACCACATATCATTATGGATGTATTAATCTTGAAAGGGGGGAAACTTTTCAAAAAATCATAGTGTTATGTTGTGTTGAATTCATATTCTATATCTTCATTCCAACAACGTCGAAATGTTTATCCAACTCCTTTAACCATGATGAACATGTCCTCTTATCAAATATTATTTCAATCTTATTCACATAGATAAATAGGGTTACTATGATTATATATTTTTAATATGTTACCAATTGTAATTTATCCCTTAGTGATAATTCTTCAATATTTTATTCACTTGATGATATATGATTTTCTTATATGAATAAATTTATTCTAATCATAAAAAAATTATTTCACACTAAATAAATTATTCTTAAGAACTTATAGAAGTAAAACATATTTAGATATCAATTTCATGCCATCAACATTTTTTTAGAAAATCTAATAATTTTCAACAATATTTCATTGAATAATATAACAGAAATTTAATTATGACCGTTCCAATTCTTTGTTATCTTTGTGTCACCTAACATCTGATAGGAACAATAAATATATGAATATATGGATTTTAATTCATCCTAAAATCTAGATACCATTCAAAAATAATAGTGATTATTCCTTTTTTTCTTCCTAAAATTATCACCTCCTTCATTTTATGAAAACATTCCTGGAAGATTATATATATAATCTTAATGTAAATGATTTTTTTGGTCACATATCCTCCAAATTTATTCTAAACTACCAAATCTATTTTTCATATATAGATTTTTTGATTTTCCATTATTTTTCTTACATTGATTTGAATTTATCCACCTCAATTCATGCCATCTATGAATTTGAGGAAAATACATGTATTACTAGAAAACATAGGTTTTTTCCAAAGATTAAAAATCATCAATAATATCCTTGAAATTTTAATCTTCTATAATGACATGAATTATATTTATAAAAATGTTAATGTTTTAAAATTATATTTTCCCTTAATTTTTCATCTATCTTGAGGATGTATTAATTCTTATGTTTTAATCATCTTCCTTTATTGAAGTAGTATGTTTCTCATGACACTTCTCATCTTATATAAATCAAATTTTAATTTATCACTTATACTATTGGTAAAAATATAATTAACGCCTTTGATTTTACTAGGAGGATATTTTACCTGACTTATTGGGATACTATTCTTTGTAGCATGAGTTTATTCTTATTTTTTCTCCATAGCATTAATATAGTATTTTATAATATGTATTACTTTGTTTTCTATATAAATGTACTTTGATTGAGCCTTATGTAACTACTCATATTTATTATCATATTCTTATTCATAATATTTTAGCATCCTATATTATTCTACAATTATTACATTGATAATATTGAATTAATTAATGAAATTAGTTTCCATTTTAACTAAATCATCTTCACATTATTTTTTATCATTATCCATATTATTATGTAACTAGATATCTTTATTGTGTTTGGTGTTTTTCCCAAGACATGATTAAATCTCATATTTTCAAATGTGTTTAGTCTAAGTACACTCACATTCATCACCACTAATTGAGGTTTTTTGTGTTTTTTATTTTGATATATAATGTTCTAAAACATTCAGTATCATATTCTTATAATTGAATACATGGGCTGGAGTTGTATTTCTCTTCTCTTCCCAACATAATTCTAAATTTTTCTACATGAAAAACATTTTTTCTCTCCATAGTTTTGTTAAAATAATTGACTCTTTTATCACATATATTTCTCTAAATCCATTATTCTTTCTCATTATCCCCATACTCACTACCTTTTTTTCTATATAAAATTAAATTCAAGGTATACAATTAAACTATACTTAAAACATTTTAAGGGGAGTTTACCTTTGTAATCACCCTTTCCTTTTCTAAGGTTCTTTTAGATAAGAGACATTATCTAATTATACTCTTCATAATATTTAGATTCACTAGCGTAATAATATTTTTCTTCCTTGATTATATTGTTTTTGTTGGATTTCTATTCCATCTACTCATCTATAATGATCTTCCTAAAAAATATGTCCCTACCAAATTTTATATGAAACAAATATATTTTTGAATTAATTAATGTAAATTTCATATATATGTTCCAAATAAAAAATATTAGCATCATATATATGAAGAAATTTTTTCATAAATTTAATTATAATAGTAAAAAATTCTAATGTTTCTCTAAAAACAGTAATATTTATGATAACATCATTTAACTTTACAAAGTATTCATCAATAGTTTTTTCATCAACCATCCTCACATTTTAAAACTTTTCTCTCCATATTTTTAGCATAGCTTCATTAATCTTAAAATCCACTTCAAAAATATTTTCAAATTTATCCTAGATTTTTTTTCAATTTTGGGTCCATCCACCATTATGTACACTTTGTTGGATAAAGACATAAAAATTTCATTCCTTACCATTACTTCAACATTTAAATTTATTTTATCTGTATAAATCATGGGATAATTTTTTTCAATTGGTGTAAAGTTCACAGTAGTTACATCAATAACCTATAGTCCAGGTAATTATCATGTTCTACTATACATGATGATATATACTTTAAAATGTAGTTATTAAATAACTATTGATTGAATTGATATTTTCTATCTATTATTAAAACAAATAGTACATTTTAGATAGAACATAAACTTCTCTTATACTACTTTATATTCCCATAAATATGTTGTAATAATGAGATGGGAGGAGGAAAAAATTAATATTACGATTATTAAAATCTTTATTGTAAAATCATCATTTATGACTTGCTAGAGTATGTATCCTCCCAGTATTTTAAACTCAATAATATATGTATGAAATTGGAATGTAAGTATGTCCTGACCCGACCCAACGGAGCTCGAGCCGCGACTCCCCAAGCCCACCTCCAATAGGCCAGGGGCTGGCGACCAGCGCCGAGTAGGCTATCACACACATGGGAGGCATTAGCCTAAGGTACTTGTACACACGCACCCACAAAATCCTCCATGCAACAGTGAAGAGATATAGAAACTGAAAAGTAAAGGCATGCATACACTATCCCACAACCAGAGTACTGTAGAAGTACAAAGGGAAAAAGCGGGTCCCCCAAAAGAAAACTACAAAAGCGTGTCCAACCTGCTCTGAAGATGGGAAAAGCTGCCACAAACACCCGATGGAAAGCTCCCTCGGCACAGCTCCAGTAAACACCCCAGTCAACATGCTCACTAAGCTCCGCCTGCTCCGGGTCCTCCTGGGACTCCGTCGAAAGGCCTGTGGTATTCACAAGACACAAACATGTGCGGGAAAAGCCCGTGCAGGGGTGAGTATAAACATACTCAGTAGGCACCCCAAAAACTCAAAACCCAAGGGAGCAATTGAAGGGAAACAGTCCGCTAAACCCAACCAGAGGGAACCCAGACGAGAGAGAAACTCCATCTCGTGACCAACCTCGGCTAAACATAACTAGTCAGCTCATCTCAGCTTAGGTGTATGCCCATACATACACCTTGAACAATCCAGATATACACATGTCACGCCACAAGCCACAAGAGGTACTGACCTCATCACCAGCAACTGCCCCCAACCAGGAGAGTACACCACACTGACACTGTCATACCAGATGACACTCATCTGAGAGATACACTCCATCAGGTCCCAAACAAACATCTCAAACGCTCACCCGAGAGACCACACTCATCAGATAACAACACTGAGGAAACATCACTGAAACACCATAACCACAAAACTCCCTGGATAGGGGATCACCGCTAGGGTCCGCTAGGGGATACCAAGACCCACTCGGGTATACGTAGCTCACAGATAGGGAATCACTCTCAGGGTCCGCTGGGGGATACCACAACCCGATCTTGCATACGTAGTTCTCACAGATAGGGGATCACACCCAGGATCCGCTGCGGGATACCAGAACCCGATCTGGCGCTCAACAGAAGCTTCACAGTCAGATAGAGGATCATCGTCCATTTAAAGATGGACACGACGATACCAGAACCCTATCTGGTATAACTCGCGATGTAGGGGATCGAACTGATGATGCCACAACCCTACCAAAACCATGTGATGAGTAGGGGATCACATAACCAACGATACTGCAACCCTACCGACACCAAGATCTGAGTAGGGGATCATATAACCAAAGATACCGCAACCCTACTATAAACATCATGCGGAGTAGGGGATCGTAAACCCGACGATGCCACAACCCTACTGTGCACGACCCACCACGTAGGGGATCATATTCCTGATGATGCCAGAAACCCTACGGGGTTAACCTACCAGATAGGGGATCGCCGCCTGGGAATAAGCGGTCACAGCGATACCAAGAACCTGATCTAGGGTTAATTATGGTAGAGTATCCGCTCAGGCCCACCAGAGGGATACCACAACTCTAACAGTTTAAACATCCCATCGAGAGGATCACACACCCATACGAAGGTTGTGATGCCACACAAACCCTCGTAGGAATGAACCAAGGGAGAACCCTCAACCACTACTTGTCCAAACATCAATAACCCGAGCGACCCGCCACAATGCCACACTGCACGCCTCCTAGTCCAAAACGGAGGCCACGATCGCGTTCCGCCCGAAAAAAACGCAGGATAGGTTGTTTACTCGCCCGAATTGGAGCACCGGTGAAAAAGGAACTATTCACCGTAGCTAGCTCATGAGGGGCCCACACAACGATCACAAAACCAATCGAGCGGACCATACCATGGCGATCCCATCGAAAAAACAAGTGAAATCGACTACTCGCTCGTCCGAAACGGTCACCCGGTAAAAAAGGTACTATTCACCATAGCCAGCTCGGGTGGGGCCAATGCCTGGATCCCAAAACACTTCGAACGGATTTCACCATTGTGATTCTCTCGAAAAAACACACAGGATCGACTAATCATCCGCCAAAATCGGACTCCTGGTGCAAAAGTTGTGTTTCACCACGAACGTCAAACCCCGACCTCGTGCGGCCCACACCCCGTTCTCAGTCCCAACACCAGAAAACTATCTCTAAAAGTCCGTCGTACCATAAGGGGCTCAACGCCACTGACGGCACATCAATCGGACACTCCGGGTAGAAGTTACAACGGCCCGAAGTCATAAAATAATAAAACAATATTATTTTATACGACGTTTCTAGCTGCCGGGCCATGATCCCGAACCATTAAAATTCTCAAAGTGAGTTCAAAAGGTTAGTGTCGATGCAAGGAACACGTCTCCATAAACGGCTCACAAATCGGAGTTTCGGTTTGCGAGTTACGGAGGTTTAAAGAACCAATAGAAAATCATTGTCGGAAGACCGCCAGCCTCACCGGAAACCACCTCGCCGCCGCCGGATTCCGCCGCGCCGCCAGAATCCGGGATTTCAGCCGGAAAACTTCCGGGGACCCCCGAGAGCACCCTAGGGGTCCAAAATCAGATCCGAAACAAGTTTCAGAAAGCTCGGGACCCGAACTATACAACCCTTATGACTATTTGAAGAAAAACAACACATAAACGGGGTCTGGGATTTTAAAACTCAAACCGCCTACCTGTTGGAGGATCGCCGAAGTTTCGGGTTCAGAATGATACCTGCGACGCGCTGGAGCTTGATTTACTGACGATCGGCACTGGAAACGGATGCCCGGAGCTTGATCTGACGAAGAAACGGAGAAGGGAGAGGCTTGTCACTGCATGCGCGTGAAGGAGGAGGGAGGTAAGGAGGGGGACAATGTTTTTTTCTTTTTTTTTAAACAAAAATATCTCATATCTCTGGCTCCCAACTCGCCTCCGCCCGATGCCCGATGCAAACAAAGGTACGTTCACCCCTAGAGTAAATGCGTCATTCTGAACGCAACGGAGGACTCAGATTTGCGATCCAACACTCCGTTCCGAAGTTATTCAAGCAGACGCTCGCACACTAACATCGACACTTATTAACGAAAACGCCCCTGGTGGCGTTTCTCATCGCAGGCCCGCGCCCGCAATGTTTACACCTCGCCTAAGGTAAACAACACGTTCTTGATGCAACCGTGCCCTCAAATTCCTGTTCTGAGCTACCATTTAGGAGATATCACACCCCTGCCACGTGCATAGTATAAAAATACTTACTATTTTTATAAAATTAATTCCGGGCACCCCGGGCCTCAGAATCGCACGCCGTATTCGCGCCTTACTCTGGAATTCTTCATAGAAATAATCCAAAGTCTGACAGGGCCAAAAACCTGAGTCGCTACAATGTAACCTAGAGAACATAATATTTTTATAGGGTTCACATTCAATATGATTGAATATATCCACACTGTGATTGGGTCATGTTGAAGGCACAAATTTCATCCCTATTATAATATATTTATTACAAAAGGTGAGACAATATCACCATGAACCCAACATTATATATAGGTGGTATTCATAAAACTATGATTATATTAGATCTCTCTATTTTATAATGTATCACAAAATGGAATGAGAAATATCTTTTATCTCTAGGTTTCTTCTATGCCAAATTATTTCTATTACTCTAAGCCTTCAAAAAATTTAGAATAAATATATGATCACCTATTAAAGAATCTCATTGTCTAGAATTTATCCATGTTAAAACAAATCATTGGTCTTATTAAATACTTCAAGAACCTCAATGTCTCATATTTATATTGTTTACCATTAATTTTAGATATTTAAAACTTTTCTAAGAACATCAATTTTTAAATTTTTTAAAGTTAATGACATAAACTGTTTCTTTATCACAACTTTTAAGAATATAAACTTACTCTATGACTCTAATAATTTGTAAAAAATTTATTTTAGTATCTCAAAAGATCATAAATAATATATTCCACTCATCTATAATCCATTTATACACAACATAAAACATGGAAACTTCCATGAAATATGGCTACGTAGTATCTATTAATTTCTCAATCTTTTGAATTTATGAATATCTCAATATTGAAAAATTATGATTTTATTCACACACATTATTATTTATCTCTTCTCTAAAATCCCTCTTGAATAATGACTTAATCATCATAAAAATTATTTAATGAAAAATTATCAACATCAAAAAAATTCATAAAACATTAACGGTGACATAACTAGTTTACTCTTACGTGACAATGATTTAAATTTGACATGAACTATAGAATTTCTAGTCTAGATTCAATCAAATCAAATTATAATATGATTATTTATACATATACACTGGATCTTACATAATTATTCTCACATAACACTATGATATTTTATAGTTATTATTATATATAATTATATAACCACACTTTTCTTTAAAAAATTTTCTTTATTTGGATCATAATTTTTACACTTATGATTTGGCTTCTAGTTTTCAATAGTAACCTTCTCAAAACCCACAAAATCAATATCGACCATAAATATAATCTAGAATATCCATCACCACATTCCTCATTTTTCAACTTATGTACTTTCATTTTACCTAAAATAATTGTCATAACTAATTGCTTTTATAGACATCATAATCATTTTGTTTCTTTATCTTCCATCTGCACCTTACAAAAAGTGATGCTTTTTATGAATTCACCTTCACTACATTAAACACATCCTCAATTTGGTACTTCTAAATTTACAACATGAATTAATAATTATCTTCATCTTTTTTTACTTATATATTCTGAAAATACTCATTAGAATAATTCAATAGTTTTATAATTAACTAGTTCTATATAATTTTTTTAGAACTATAATCTTAAAAAAAATACATTTGTGCAATTCTATATGAATTTAACATCTATCGCAGCCATATAATGTCTTCTCAATAATTTTTTATTCAGGATACACATATTTTAGTATCCATGAGTCATATTCCAATAATACACATCTTAGATAACCACTTTAATACTATCCAAGCTCTTAATTCCTCAAAAACACTATCAAAACATGACCAAATATTCATATATATTATTGAAAATAAATTCAAAACACCTTTTATAATTCTATGGTTTTTTAAAATATGGTGATATAGGTGTTTTTCATATGAAAATATGAAAATCGTTGGAAATTATATTAATGTCTCCCCTAAAATCTCATAGCCACAAAACATTCAGAATTGATCATATCAAATAAGGTTATAATGTAATAAATTTCATACCACCATAATATATTTAGTTAAATGGTCATTCCATGATTAAAAAAATAATCCACTCCAGTTCCCCACAACATACAATTTTCTTTTTATTTTTATATTCACCAGATAAAATTCATGAAACATCATAAATTACCTTGATAAAATGGAAAATATTCAAGAAAATCATATCCTAATACCATAACCTAATCATCCACCCACAATGACCATATACGATACCAAAACATTCCCCACATAAAATTGTGATTCAAATAAAGGATTCACACAACAATGAAAAAAACCAAAGTGAAATACTTTTGTCATTATTGAAAGTGGTGGAACAAATATTATAGTTTCAACACTTAAAATAAATCATTCAACCTATGAAAAATTCCAGGTGAAATGACACCAATTATGAAGTTTTTTTTGAGTTAGATATAATTTCACCACAAACTCCACTTCTTAATTTTCTTCCACAACTATAACTCCTCAAAACAAAAAAATAATCATAATAATGTACAGTTTGAAAATATAGGGTTTCAAATTTTCTAACTCTCAGATGATTCTTATGATTGATAATAAGAAAACACAATATGAATTAAAAAACCCCAAACACTAAACTAGTCTGTGAGATACCACTGAAATATGAATATTATAATATAGAAGTCTTATATATATCATATAAAAGAAAAGTAAAACATTAATAATTTCAATTCAAAATCAATATTGAATTTACTATATAAGTCAATGGTCAAAAAAATTGACCACTAAACTTGAATATAAGGATCCAACTCCCATGTATATTCCTTTATAATACTATGTATCCATAAACCATTCACAAAGGGAAATAATCTTCTATAAAAGTCCTTCTCTTAATGATCTTTAATCATTATAGGTTTCTTTTCCAATATTTCAATATGATCAATGTTCAATTCAGTATACATAATGACATGGTATTCATCACGAAAATATTTAAAAATCTATGAAACATAAATGAAACCGTGAATATGATTCATATAGGGTGGGTGGACTAATCTATAGTTTACATTTCCAATCCACTTAATCACCAATAGATATTAAATGAATCAAGTAAAAATCATAATATATCTTTCAAATCATCAATATCTATAACACAAAGGAACACTCAATAATAGATGATCACTAACCTCAAATTATAATATTCTCCTCCTATAATCAATATAAAATTTCTGATGATCATGGTTATCTTTATTCCAATCTCAATTCACCTATACATTTTTTCTTTTATATTGAACTAAATTTAGAATGATTACCATAGACTCTCCCACCTCAATTCAATAAAAAATTTATCTATAAGACCACACATACAATGACATTAATGGTTTCAATTCAATGAATATCTTATATCCATTGTTATATAAAAAATCTACCAGAGGTCGATGTATTTACTATGAACCCCAAAAATGAAGAAGACATCAACATAACATGTCCTAGAAATTTTTTATTGTACGCTCTATGTTACAATATATTTGATGATGAAAATACATAATAAGGAATCACTATGATTCATATGTTTGTTGTAAAACCATAAATGACCATATAGTGAAATAAATATCTTTATCATAAATGATTATCTTTAGAACATAAGGAAGCCACACTAGTTCCTCTATATAAATCATTTCTAACATATACAATACATATGACATCTTAATTGTTGAGAAATAATTTGACATTTGTAGTTAATAAAAAATAAATAAAATAGAATAATATCCCCCAAAACATTTGGACAATATATCAATAAAGAAACTGATATGTCCTCTAATTTCCATGGGGAAGCATCCAATCGATTCAAAAAACTAGTCAGGACTCAATGCTCGACATTATAATATTACTAGACTAGGCTTTGAGGCATGGAATATGCCACTTAATTTATCAAACTAGGTTTCAAAAAACAATACTTTAAGCCATTATAAATCTTGAAAATACAAGGATATTTTACTATAGGTGATATATAAAAATACCATATAAATGTTACTCACATTAGTTATAGAAGACATTCCATAGAACAACACCTATATCTCGCTATCTTCCACCCATCCTTCCCGAGAAAATCTATGAAAAATATGATATATGCACACATCTACCAATGAATCTATACAATAATAATCTTTCACATGAAAATATAAAAGAGAGTTTACAATCATATGATATGTGTAAACAACCCCACTGAACTCTTTTATATCTATATATATGGTCACAGTATCTACCCTCACCAACCGTTTATGTTCTTCCATACTAGAAACAACCCCATAAATTTTACTCCTCTAATTACACGCTAAATTACCATTCCATATACTATAAAATATCTCAAAGTTTCAATCCTACCATGAGAATATATACCATATGATCATGTGATATTTGAATACCACAAAATTCCCTCCAATAAGGTAATCCAATTACAACATCAAATAAATAATATATT
Organism: Viscum album; assembly: GCA_963277665.1. Lineage (NCBI taxonomy): Eukaryota > Viridiplantae > Streptophyta > Magnoliopsida > Santalales > Viscaceae > Viscum > Viscum album. Next base: position 1,888,926,125 of record OY728137.1, on the reverse strand, counting down.
CTAAAAGTTAAATATCAAGGGTGGAATAATTTTGATCTTAATGAATTAATTTATTAAACCCATTACTGATCAATTCTCACTCATGTATCAAAAAGAAACCCAAAGAAGTTGGGAGGCAATCCAATATACCATAAAAACGACTCCTTCCTCATTTAAGTGGAAAATAGTAAAATAATAATCTTTTCTTCAAGGTAGTGAAATGTATCCTAAAAATGATCCATTAATAAGAGGATTGAATCTTCTTGGTCAAAGTAGTAAAATGTACCATGATTAGAGATAAATTGAACATGAACCACATATAACAACCCTCCAACCCAAGAATGTTATGTACCTATGCAATGTTCTAAAAAAATTACAAGACAAAATTAATTTAAGCTTATGTAGATCAACCAACAAGACTTTTTGTTCTATTATATTCTCATGGATGTTCACCTCATGAATCTAAAATATACACATGGGGGACTTTTGATATAGTTTATGTTATCAAAGTATTGATACAATATTGGAAAAAACATATTTCACTATGGGTTTATAGAAGCTATTTTAAAAAATAATGCTAAATATTTTTTCAGGAAAATGTTAGCGATAGTTTTTAGTGGAATTTTAAAAAACAACCAATAAATGAGGTTTTCTGTTTTTAATTTTTTTTAATTTTTTTAATTTTTTTTATATTTAATTTTGTCACAATTTTCTAGAAAATGCTGCTAAATTAATGGAAAAAATTATAAAATATAAAATATTTGACTATTATTTATTGTTTAATATCATAAATTTTATATAATTTATATTTTTAATTAATTATAATGTTTTAATTAGTAAATATTTATAACCATTAGTTAATAATAATTTGAAAGTTAAAATATTTTTTCAATAAGTTGAAAATCATATTATGACCTCAAATAACTATAACCATTGATCCGGGAGTTTTTTTGAATTCCACAACTAGTAATGTAAGATCATATTAAATGAAATAAAACCACATTAGATAAAAAAACTTAGTAAAAAAAAGAATAAAATATATTATAGTTTAATAAAATTTGGAAATTGAACATGAACTTCAAACAACTATAACCTCTAATACAAGTGTCATCTAGGGATCTACCAAATATCAAATAGAATCCTATAGTTAGATCTATGGCTTATTGATATAAGTTACCTTAGTTATATTTTCAAGCACAAAAATGCTCAGAAGGCCTCCAAAACTATGGTTTTAGTTGGGGTATCCCATTTTTTTAACGTTCAACGGGACTTCATCCTCGTTTAAGGGGTCCATATCATCTTCATTCAGTGGTGACTGAATTTATTCCTAGGGTTTACATTCATATAGATATTATGGTCTTAATAATTTATCATTTTTCACAATTTATATTTATTTACAATTAAATATATTCATATTTTAAAATATTTACTTATAAAAGGTCAATTGTACAAATAATTATTTAAAACTATTTACATAAAAATGTATTTTTAAATATATAAAATATATTTTTATTATTAATTTAATTTAAAATAAATTTATTCCCATTTTATTTACATTATAAAAATTCAATAATATATATATATACCTATAAAAGTGTTGTTTATATATAAACATGTCTGTGTGAATAAAAAAATATATGTATATATATTATAATATATGTAAGTAAATAAATATATATGTAAATATTTGTGTGTGTATTTGAAAAATATAAATGTGTATTTGTGTGTGTAAATATGTGTGTATGTGTGAGCGTATCAATAATATTATGTGTATACATCATATATAAATGTATTTTTATATAAGTATATCTATATCATTAAATATTGTATATAAATGAATTTATTGTAAAACAATTTGAATATATATATATATATACATATATAAAGAATGTTTATAATCACATATGAATGTGTATAGATAAAAGAAAATATATTTTTATTTACATTGCAATATATAAAAATATATTAATATATAATATATTTAAATAATTATATATATATACATCAAACAAAATCCAAGAGATTCCATCTCAATTTATAGCGTATTTATACTCTTCTTATGTCATTTACGATTATATTCCATTGATATATATTCCTATTGATTTTATGGTGTCTTAATTATTGTGGTTTCCCCTATTTTTGTGATTTGTTATCAATTATATATATATATATATGTTTATTTGTATTTATAAATTTTTGTGAATATTTATATACATTTGTAAATATTTATACATATTTATGATTATATATTTTTACATCATATACATCAAAATATATATATGTGTGTGTTTATATTTACTTGTGTGTGCATATATATATAAATATGAATATACAAATATATATAAGAGTGTGTATATATATATTTATGTAACATTAATTTTTAATTTATCATTTATTTATTGTTAATTATTTATTTATTATTTATTATCTATTATTTATTTGTTATTAATTAATTATTTATGATGAATTATGAATTATGAATTATGAATTATGAATTATGAATTATGAATTATGAATTATGAATTATGAATTATTATTTATTATTTATAACTTATTAATTATTATATAATATATATTATATATTTCTAGTTATATATTTCTTATTGTTTATTATTTATTAGCAATTACTTATTGTTTAATATTTAGTTAGTAATTAATTATTAATTATTAATTATTAATTATTTTATTTATTTTTTAGTTATTTTTTATACATTAGTTATTACTATAATTTTAATTTGTTGTTATTTTATTATTTATTTATTAATAATGTATTATTAATTCCTTATATATTATTTATATATTATTTATTTATTTTTTATTAATATTTTATTATATATTTCTTATTTTTTTATTATTTACTTATTATTTTTTTGTAGTTTATATAATCATTATTAATTTGTTTTTTATTTTTTATTATTAATTATTAATTTATATTTAATGTACTGTTTATTACTTATTTATTTTATATTCATGAAATTGTTGTTATTTTTTTATTGGTAACTTTTTATTTATTATCTATTATTTATTAATTTATTATCTATACTTTACATATATATTATATATAATAAATATTTATTATTTAATTTTGTGTCTGATGGTGGAGGTATGGGTTTTGGAGTTCCGTTTGATGGAAGTTCTAATGAATTTTAGGGGTTTTGATTTTGCATATTCTACACTACCATGGGTTTTTACTCATGGCTGGTTGAGAGGAAGCTCTTCAGAGGGAGGATTCATTAAGGATCGAGGAAGTTTGGGAGCACTGATATGAGACAGTGAACTGAGTGGGTGATACACGTACGGATCCACCTAGTACTCAGAAGGTTGATGCAAAGCTGGGGGAATGTGTGCTATTGTTTGGAGAGGGTGGATCTCATCATAATTTTGTTGGTTCATATGTTAGGAAGGATGTCATGAGGTCATTTATTCTGTGCAGCCCACATCAGGATTTGAATCAGGATGATGTGATTTTAGATGCTTGGAAGGGTCTATTGATTGGAGGTGATGAAGAATATATGGATGTGGTGACGGATTATGTGGTGGTGAATGGAAAGGGATTCCCAGTTTTAGATCTAAAATTGTTGGTGCTTCGAAAATCCAAGGGAGTGTCGGCTTCAGATGGAATTTTTGGAAAGATACAAAATCTATATATTGATAATCACTGATGTCAATTTGCTTCCTTAAAGGTATCCTCCTATGGTAGGATTCCCAAGAAAGGATTGGTTGTTAATGTAATGTCCAATTTTGATGTTTTCTCAGAATTAATAGCCATGGGAGAAAACTCCTTGATTGCATAGGTTGTCCTTCCAAAAGGTGTGAAACCTTGGTGGCTGGATTATTTCAGTAAAAGGATATCATTTCTACATGGGTTCTCCAAATGGTGATTGATTTCTTTAGGAATATATTTTTTCCACTTCCTATTTCTATCCTAGGACTGCATATATCGTGCATGGTTTGCTGGTCCCTTGTTATTGATTCCTGGGAAAATTAATCTTCATGAATGGTCCATGGATTTCAATGTGATGCAGGTCAACAATACATTAAAATAGGTATGGATGGGGCTTCGTTGTCTCAAATAGATTATGTGGCACCCTAAATTTTTTAACGATATTGAAACTACAATTGGTGGTTTATTTTTTTGGACAACGAAACATAATTTGTTAGATTTGAACACAGTGCAAGGATCATGGTTGAAATTTATCTTTATTCAAACCTTGTTGATAAAATTGATTTATATATAAAAACTGATGACATTAAAATAAAGGGTGAGTATAAAAAATTTACAGATTTTTTATGTGTATGTAATAAAATTTGGCATTTGGGTCAAAATTACCAGAATAGTATTTGTGAGTTATGTGGCTCAAAAGGGCATTCTATCATGGATTGTGCAACTAAATCCAAAGGTAAACTATATCTAAAGTGTGAATAAAACATGGTATTTCCTCTACATTTATCAAACATTGCGTCAAGCCAATCACAACCAGAACTGATCATCCTTCATCAGGTTTGGAAGGCACAATACAAATGTTGAAAGGCCATGACTTTGGGGCTATGGAATTTGTTTATCTTGATCCATAGGCAGGTGATTACATTGACCATAATAGAGATGGTTTTGGGGTTAGAGTGGAGAAGAATCGAGATGAAAATTTTACCAGTGGACGTGCTATTAGGAATGAGGAACCATCTTGCAGGAGGAGTGATGGTGTTCCCATGTACGTGACAGATCATGGAGCTCCATCTGAACATATTCTATTAGGGTAGATTTTATATGAGGCTGGTGTGGTTCCTACTTTCTCTCTTTTACCAATTGATAAGCAAGGTTGCTTAGTGAAACTATTGGATGAAAATTTTATAGGGAATCTTAGATATGATGATGGGATAAGATAATATCTGGTGCAGAGTGTGGATCTTCATTAGGAGATATAGAATGTCTTCGGCACTAAAGTTATTCTGTAAAATGGGGTTATATTTCGGATGATTAATGTGATATGGGAATGATGGTGGTTTTTATAGAAACCACTCATCTTCAATATACAAGTAGTTGTAATCAAGTCTTTCTTAAATAAGTTTTCTTAAGTGGAAAGGGCATAATGATGATTAATGGAGGGCTTAATCCTATTCCTCCACAAAGAATTCCATATAAAGATTATTCCAATATACCTAGGAATGTGTCTACCTGATCATCTTCTAATTAAACAAAGATTCAGCTCATGATAGAGCATATAAAGTTCTAGGATAGGATCCTTGTGATTATCAATGAATGAAATTTACAATCAGAATGGGAGACTGAAGATTATGATGATGATTATTATGATCATGATTATGAGAATGATACATTTTTCATTGACATGCAGTTTCATTATCTATATGATGGCTTGACTCATTGAATGACCATGTCTCTTTTTTTTATTGTGTCTTATTTTTTTTCATCTTTAATAAATGATAATGAGAATTTACTACTGACTATAAATTCTTAATATATTTATTTTTTACTACCATAATATTTTTTATTAATTATTACTTATTTAGTTCATAATTGTTAATTTTTAATTTTTAATGATTAATTATTTAGTTCACATCTATTTTTTATATATTATTTTGTTTCTATTGATATATACACATATATATAAGTATATTAAATTCTATTTACTCATAACACGAAGAGGCTTCTAGATTGTTATAGTCATTACAAAATTACCATGAGGTAAGGGTTTAAAATCTCATCTGATGCATAATTTCTGCATGACATATATGAAATGCTCATCTTCATAGTATTAAATAATAATAATAATAACTAAAAAATAATAAATTAATAAAATAATAAAAATATTATCTCTGAAAACTGAAATATTAAATCATAAAATAATAAACCAATATAAGAATAATAATAAATAATTAATATAATTAAAAAAATTTAAAAATAGAAAAAATAAAAAATAAAATTTAAATCGTCGTGAAATAATTTAGCATCGGATTAATCCACCACGAAATGACTCTCCTAATTTTTAAAAACTTCTACTATATCATTTCACTATGATTTTGAAAATCTTTCACAAAATGATTTCCAACATATGATTTAATACCTGTTTAAACCACTACTTAACCAAAAAATCGCTTCTAAAAACCTAATTTGGTATATTTCTAAGATAGTACTTAAAAAGATAGAATGATCCTTCTTAATAATTCCATATAAAATAATATATTCAATAAACTTAATCAGATTGCAATCCTGATGCTTACAGAAAATCATATTCTTTAATCCCATAAAGATTGATAGTGTATTCATAACAGCAAAAGGTATCACCATGAAATCAAAATTACCACAATGATACATGTAAGAAGTCTATTGAATATATTTTTATTTCATTCTCACATGATTATATCCCAATAAAAAATCAACCTTTGAGAACTAATAAAATCCCTGATCAAACATTTCCTCAATACTAGTGAGTGGATAATGGTTTCCATTACCACTTGGTTCAACAATAAATAATCCATGAAAATCCCCAAACCACCAACCACTTATTAAGAATAAACAATTATGTTCCCTACTAATGAACATTAGGTCAAACAAATCATATCTATAATAAATAATCAATCTAAATTAATAATTATCATAACCCTCAAAGTTTCATCCTATAAGGAGACATAGAAAGAGATGAAACAAAATTATTTAAATATATATTGAACATTATTTTTCATTGAGTTTTAGTTTCATCACCTCTTAAAGAAATAAATATAATAACCATTACATGAATTTTATAAATACTTCTAATTATAAATCCATTAAACAAAATATTATCTCTACATGCTATAGAAAATAAACTCTAAATGCCTGTAATCCATTTGATGGCCTCTCTCACAAATAAATGTCACTCATTCCCTTTAACATCAAAGAAAATCACCCTATTATAATAATAATAAATAGTTAACTATATAGAGTACAACTAATCAATTCCATAGATAAAATCATATAGTTTTATTGTAGAAATACAAACTTTCCAAAAAATCAATACAACCCACTCATTATCTTTCTCCCCCAACAATCCTTTATTAAACTAGAATGATCTCCAATTGGTGTTGATAACACCGAATTTCTCATTACTTTCCTAGACCAAAACCCAATTTCATTACTAAATATTATGGAATAACAGTGTCAAAGTTTTATATTGATCAAGACATAAGTTAATATGGAGTATAAATTAAATGTATATCCAAAAAAATTTGGCCTTATGGAATCGAATACCCCATTTAATGAACAATTTACCTACCTATACCTCCAACTAATTACTCATGATATCACCCAACACCTAATCCATGATCACCCAAAAGAATTTAATGATAGGGAATATATATCTTTCACCCTCTCACTATTCTTTGATTCACTACTGGTCCAAAAATCTTGAAGAATTGGATACTATTGATAATGTTACAGTGGTAAATAAGGATAAAAATGTAAAGATCCTCATCCTTATAGATTATTTTTATCTCTTAAAATTGGAAATTTAATTTTATTTTTGGTGTTTTTTGTTATGTAAGAGTATTTATAGTATCCAAATGGAATAAGGAAGTGAGAAAGGGTAGTTACCTAGGTGTTTGGATAATACAATGTACCAGATGGACATGAATCATGTACTTAGTTGAATCCCAATGGCTATAGTTCTATATAAAACACCATAGGGTACTCGGTGGACCTAGACTGGGTAACCGATAATACTACTATTGGTTTTTTAATAATAGGGGAAATTAAACTTTCTACTTCACAATTTAATCCCTAAAATTTATACCTTATGATTTATCATCTCATTTTAGTCTGTGAGCCTCATTCGGAGATTCTTTTCTATTTCCATTCAATAACAATATATATTAACTATGTTTTTCATCTTAATTAATTGTAAAATGGTAACATGATTCCATTATTGTTGAATCTAATGTTTTGATACTATCCTTATACAAATTTCTACAATTATTTAAATAGTTTCATATTTCTCTAAAATTCACATATCTATGGGGTTTGGATCAAAGGTCGCCCTTTGTTCATTCTATCTCTAGGTTTTTGTAGGAGGTTGTAATTAATGATCTTAAGGTGACCATGGTTCTATAATTTTCAAATATTTATACTTTGATTCAGATATTGATCAAAATCCATATTTTATTTAATCTATGTTTCCTAAGTTAGTTAGGGATGGTGTTTATAACTTTTTTTGGAATAGGGATTTAGATATTCATAGTCTAAAATTGGTAAAATTTATTCTATCTTTTAAAATATGAAATTATTTGGAATGAACAAGAATGATGTAGATTAAGTAATAACCAAATATATAATTCTATAAAAACTTATGACAACATTTATTAAGTATGAAAAACTGAAATTGGTTGTTCCCTCTTTAATTATGAAGAAATATTTTCTTTTTATCCCTCCATGATTATGATCATTCCCTAATGTTATATATTCCTTAAAATATGAGACTCCTTACATTTTTAATAATGTATATTATTATGTTTGAGGGGACCTTTGTAGGTTTTTCACACTTTGTAGATGTTAACATTTTTATGATAAAATATCATATATGAATACATTGTTGTGTTTTCATTGTATAAGATAAATCATTTGGACACATTAATGTTATAAAAAAATGAAAATTTTATTTTCAAAGGATTTAAAATTTCCCATATACAAGGTAATGTTAGAAATTATTCCCTAATAATTGAAAACATATAAATTTAGATATTTATTTCATGAGTATGATTCCTTGTTATGTCTTGGTTATACCTTGACATATAACTTATGTATTCAGGGTACTGGGAATTTTTATTTTCAAGATTTCGATATATGTAGTTCCCTTTGATGATGTCGTATGTGTATATACTTTTTCTTCTATGTATTGAACATATATGAATTCAGAGCTTGTTTTATAGGATCAAGTTTGATACATGTGTACTAAGCATATGTGGTAGTGGTGTGTGTGTGTATATATACATATATACAGTTATAGGTATATGTGTGTGTATATTTGTATAAATTCCATCCTATAATAATATGAGTGTCTTCCTAAAAGATTATGACACACACACAAACAAATACATGGTTCCTTCCTATGAGAAGATGAGAACCTCTAAGGTGAGGTTTATTTTAGAGATGTGCATATAATTCCAACCTATTAGTAGAGAAGTGGCACAAAGGAGGATTATTATAGACACAAACCTAGAAACACTCATATATATACACTAAATCCTATAAATAATGAGCTATCGGGGAAATCCCTGATGAATAGTTCCCTTATGGTGGATAAGTATTACAGATTGAATTTTGACCATGGCTTGATGCATGTTTGATTAGTTCCATCTGAAAATTATTATTCTGTATTTAAACATTATTATCGGTATAAATATTTTTTTAAAGGTTGTCGAATTTTATATCCATCTATTTATTTAAGTATAATTTCATCTTCCTATATTTCACTACTGTGTGAAACACATGGTTATATGATAGGTTGGATGAGTCTAGGAGGTGAATTTCACATCATATATTATAATCATACCTTATAATTGTTACTCTATAGTGATTGTAGTGATTATTTTTCATGTCCCATAAAAAGGAAATGTGTGTGAACATGTGTGTAAAGGGTCTAAAAATGTACAAACCTGACATGAATAATATCACAGTATGGCCCTAGTCAAACCCCTGGCAAGCTTGATTCATCAGGTTAGGCAAGGTTTGTTAGGTCGAGACTTGGACCATACCGATTGGCATTTTAATATCAATATAATAAAAATAATATATACATTTAAAATTAATATTATAATATTATTATAAAATTTATATATAATTATAGATATCCTATAAATATAATACTATCAACACTTGGTATAATTTCTCCAGGAACAACCTTTGAAAAAAATGTAAGGGGTTCGAGTCATCCATATCCTAATTTTTCTAGTAATGTTTTAGGTCTTCCAAAGTTTGATATAGATTTATATGGTGGACCACCAAGATTGCATTCTGATTCATAAATATGAGTTGGGATTTTAAGCTAAATTGATCAAAAATATAGTATCTTAGGCTTTACATAACCACCCACTAACTTGACCCTAACTCGGTCTGAGATTGTCTTTTTCTAGTTGGGTCTGGTAGAGAATTAGGAAAAATCTGTAAGTTGCTCAGGCTTCCAGAATATTTTTACACATGTATATAGGGATGATAGAATCGAAGCATGGTTTTTCATCACATGTGGTTTGTGGGACCTTATGGGTTTTTTATGAATAATTTATGTGAGGATACATGATCTTTACATATTCATTTACATAGAGGGTGATGCACATGGGAATTACACTTTTGGATCCTTATGTAATGTGTGGTAGACACATTACTTATATATATTGGTTTTTAGATAATCTTTTTTATGTGTTATGTGGAATATTTTTGATTTCTTTTCCATGAGGTTTAATTTTAGGTTGGTTCTGCTTTAGGGAATATCCAGTTATCCAACTGAATAGGTCCCCCAGTTCTAAAAATTCAAAGGTGTAATATTGTTTTAAATAGAGAAAGGTCATATCACACTTTCAATGTGATTTTTTGGGTATCTCTACATGAATGTATAAAAGATAAATTATGTCCCAATTGTATGAAATTTATTCCTTAGGGTTTAATATAGTCTTTAGATATTTGTTGGTATGCATGAGGTCTTGTGGAAAATGTTGTTAGTTCATTTAGGTATCTGAATAGAGTCATTAAAACATGGTGCTAGAGAATGTTAAAGACACTTATGTTTGGAAAATGTGACAACCCAATAATTTAAAATAACACACCCTTTCTATGATTGATTAATACTCATGTTACAAAATTTTATTTATTCAAGATATGTTTATCTTATATTAGAAATGAAAATATATAATAAAATTATATACATATCATATATTAAAACATATTAAGATAGCTTTATGATAGAAAATTGTTTTATTAAAAGGTTAAATATATTTTCTTAAAAGGATTATCTATTAAGATCTATTTGAATACTTTTTAAATTATTAGTTTTAAAAAATTGTATATTTATTCGATCCTATGTATTTATGATGATATTTATTATTATGATTTTGTAGATATTATTTTGTCAAGGGATATTTTCTTTTTATAAAAAAATTATTTGAAAACAATACATTATATTAATGTATAATGTGTTTTTATTTTAAAATTTATTTTCCTTCATTATTTTATATTGATTTTAAAAAAATTAATTTTTTTTTATTTTTCATATCAAAATTATATGGAAGGTAATTTTTTAATTTGTTTTTAAAATAATATATGATTGGAAATAAGAAACATGGTGCATATTCATAGTATTTGATTTAAAATTACTGTAAAGACATGAAAATAATATTTTTTTACCCCATTTTTTTTATAGGATTATTATCTAAATTCATTATTCTTATTAAATTTGGGTTTATGTTGATTGATACATTTTAATTTAACATTAATTTAAAAATATAGCATAAATTCAAGTGGAATTTAACTTCATGTCTAACCTATTTTTATGTAAATGATATAGAATATTATAGAAAATGAGTTAATATATTTTGCATGACTACATGATAAAAATATGAAAAAAATATGATATATATTTTATTCAATTAATAGAAACTAATTTTTATGTCATAAAAAACATGAAAATATTTATTTCCACCGACATAGTGATTGGATAACAGTAGAATAGTATAAAATGGTGTATTTTAGATAATATTTAAGAAGGGATAAGTTTATAAATAAATTAATTGATAAATTTTTTTACTAGTAAATTATGTTGATGTATATTTAGGATTTTTAAAATTATATAATAATTTAATTATCTAAATACTTACCCAAGACTTGAACATGGTAAGAAAAAAAGAATTATAATATAAAAAATTTTATAATGATAAAAATGGGTATAAATAATATTATTAATGGGTATTAACGTTTAACACTCATTATAATAAATTATATTTATATTAATATATTTTTTAAATTTTATAGAAGGATAATTATCCAAAATGCTTATGCAGTGTCAATATAGTGCATTTTCAAGCAAGAGAAAAGTCAAAGATATCCATTTAAAAATATTTTATGTTATATTATTTAAATAAATTAAAGGTTTAAATTGTTTTATGGGATTAATATGGTATATATCTAATTATTTAAATATTTAAAGTAAAATTTCATATTTATCTAGATAATTTTAGAGTCAAATTACAAGAAAATCAATGAAAATGATATTAAAATATTTTTAATGTTAATGATTATTTATAAATTAATAATAAATAATAAAAATTAACATTTATTCATGTGGGTATGATTAATAGTTGACTATATCTTATATTTTTCATTTATGTTCCATTTAAACTTTTAAAACTACATTATTGATTTTTAAACACTAAATATTTGAGAAAACTTAAATCAAATTGTGCCTATAAATGGAAATTCATTCCACCCATTCCAAAATACATATAAAGTTTATTTTTATCACTATATTCTACCCAAATCCCACTCATATTAAATCTTTCAATGTTTATAAGGAACATTTCTAGCCAAAATCTTAGCTTTAAGGGTTTTGAACTCAATCTAAATGAGGCTACTCAAAGATCATGGTGAGGTTTCCAAACTAATTTATCCTTTCTCAGTTCTTATTCTTTTACCTAAAATCCATTTAAAAAAATTGATATTTTTAATTATTGATTCAATTAGAATTTTAATATTATCCTTTTTATTCATACATAGTTTTATATCACCCAATACCTCTCACAAAACCAGTTTTAATAAGCTGTTGCTCGTTAAAACAAATACAGGTTTAAAACGACATGTTTTCTTTCATTTCCATTATCCTAATACTAATTTTATAAAATTAAATGATCAATACAATTAAATTTAGAAATTTTTTTAATATTACAGTTTTTTAAATCTCTAACACAAAATATTTAACTTCTTCTTCTTAAATTTCTTTTAAAAATAAAATTTTAAATGTGACTGTTTTAGACTACCCAAATGAAAACAGATATTTTGTTTTTCAATTACCATTTTTTTATTATTACTAATAGTTTATTTACGGATTTAATATAACATAATAAATATATAGTAACACATATAGGATTATAGGATAAAAAATAGTAATGATAATTATGATATTTATATTAACCAATTAGAGTAAATTCTAAACATCTAAGACATTATTTTCGAGTAATATTCAATGAATGATATATATCTAAAGATATGATGAGAAAATAATATATTAAATGAAATTAAAAAAATTCATTGAAACTTATAGATATTATGAAACCATTATATAAGGAACATCTTTTGATACAGTTATACCAAAGGTGTTTTAGGACTATTGAACGAACAATGTCAAAAGCATCGCTGAAATATAAATTAATATAACAAATGAATAATACAAAATAATATATTAATTAAATTAAATAATAATAATAATATAATCATGAAAAATTCTATAAATTAATTATATAATTAATATGATTTTATTATTCAAGATGTAGAGAATGAATGAGGTTAACCGAGAGATGATGTACGTGGACTTTTAAGTCAATTTCCATTCATTGAGTTATAAAATTTAATCTTTGATTATTTTCCTCTAACATTATGTATATTTTCACCATTTATTTACCTATATGGTATTTCCTTATGTTTTATGATGATTTATATATCAATCAATCTTACCTCACATGTAACACTCTTTGCAATGGTTCATCATCTCAAATTCCATTCATTGAAATATTCTTGGAATTCACCACCTTTTTCTCATTCATTTAGTGTATATACAACACCATGGATGTATTTTATAATATTTTTATTTAATTTAATGGGATTAAAAAAATCCATGTCATGTTTTTTATTTTAATGGGGTTTTTAAATGCTCTTAAACTATAAGTGTTTATTTTCTAATATCACTCTGTAGTTGAGATTGTTTAGGACTAGATTTATATTAGGGGAATTATATGTTATTTCTATATAAAACATAATCTATTTTATTATAGATTATGTCTTTATTATTTATATAATTTTTTAATATCCTATTAATTATTATAATTTTTTAATAAGAAAGATATAATTTTTTTCCAATATGTGTATGGAGATGTTCTAGAGTGTCTATGTGAGAACCCATAAAAAAGATAATGAGATTTTTTTCTATTAATTGACATCATTAAAGTAGAATACATTGTACTCTATTTAAATATACTGAGTTGATCTTAAATTAATTAAATTAAACAGTTTTTTTGGTGTAGAAACATTTTCATCAAAATATTTCATGAATATTTAGGGTTGCATCCTCGGTCTACTTTATGGTCTCATTCCTAGTCCTCTTTAGGGGTTTTCATGGTTTCATGGTTTTATTTTTTGGTCTTCATTCTTTCTTGAAATTTATTTTTTTCAGTGGTATCATTTATCTTATTGGATGATTAAGGCAAGGAGGCAGGAGTGTGGCCTTAGTTGGTGGTAGTCAACAGTGTAACGATTAATGATGTCGAATCCAAAATGGTGATGATCGTGATTTAGTGATGATAATGATGACAACCTATTTCAGTGTCAATGTTGATCAGTCTAAGCGGTGGCTTGAAATTTCATAATTTTATGATGGTGTTCTTATTCAACGGAGGTGTACGATGTCATGGTGTGTGTTATTGGTGATGATGATGGTTTCTGGCATTACGCTTTGGATGATGGTTGTTTTGTGTTAGGTTATGCATCGAGAGGCGGTAGGCTCGAGGTATAATGATGGTACCTTTTTAAATTTTAAATAAGTTATGTTTCATTGTGCGTGTATAAAGGATGTGTTTGTGGATTTCATTTGAAGCATTTGAATTTTGATGTAGGGAGTAATTTGACGGTTTTTGATGCAGTGCTGATAGTTTCATTTGATATTTGAATTTTGAGTTTTATAATGTGTTTTGGGTGGATTTTATGAAAGTTCCCACTTAACCTAAATTGTATTTTTCAATAAAATAAAAAATTTATTTCTGATAATGATAATGTTTATATGGGTTTTTAAAAGTAAATATAATGGTAAATAATGGTATGAAGAGTATCTAGACTATTTTATATTTTGAATAATATGATTTAGATGATGTTGTTTCTAATATTTTCATGAATGAAATATCATGACCAATAAAAATTACCATGATCCTATCTACAAAATATAAAAAAATTGAACAAAATGTGATGATTTGAGATTTAATAATCTATAGTGAGGATGAATGTGGTGTCATAGATACTTCACACTAAATAAATAGTGATCGTGAAATATGGTTTTGTGAAATAAAACTCCATAATGCTCTGGAATACTACTAGTTGGTGTTTTGGTAATCATGGTAAGATTATAACTATTCTATAGGAAATAGAGAGTTCCATATAAAAGAAGTAAATAGAAGAATTTTATTTCATGCATCATATACACACATGGACGAATTAGATTGAAATAAAAGATATATAATTTTCAGGGAATTTGAGATCGTGATATTCAGATATTGAATGATAGTTAAATTTTTGAGTCATATAAAGATTAAATATAAATCATTAACTCGATTTGAATAAGGTTGAATGAGTTCAATGAGGAGAATATATCCCTTCTTACATTCATAGAGTTTCTATATTTTTTTATGAAAATAAAATCCATGATGTTATTCTATGAATATATATATAGATGAATAAATGAGAATGTATTGAGAGAACATGATAATTCTTTCAAAAAATAATTTTTAAATATTGAAAAAGAGAATTCCACTATATCCAAAAGACCATATCTGTAAAAAATTAGAAAGAGTAGCCTCATGATATAAATGTATCATGGATTAATATTAGGTAGAAAAAGTTAAGGCACTACGATTCACTATCACAATGAGTTTACGTAAGGTTTAATGATCCAGAGGAATAAAAAGTGAGGAATTAAAGAGAAAAATGATTTTATTCTTCAATAAGAAGAATTGGATTGTGTGATGCTATATAAAGATCCTTTAGTGGGATGATGAATTAAAATATAGGATTTCATGTAAGAATAGAATATTACAATTCCATTATAACCACTTATATTAATATTAGAAGAATCTATAACACCAAAAAAACTAGTTTCATTATAGAGTAAGATCACATTGAGATAAAACCATGTAAATACTCATGTTTAGTGTATTTTACATACTATATATTTAAGTAATGTGAAAGGACAATATGAAGACTGGATACAAGCCTTTACTAGCTATATAGGATAAATAAATAAGACATGTCATTAAAAAGAAAAAAGGATAATTGATTTTCCCCTCCCCCTATAAGTGATCTCACAATATTTGGAAACTATATTGTATAAAAGATAACTAGGCTCCCATCGAAATTATCAAAAACCTTCAGAAGACTAAAGATTAGAGTTTTAATTTATCCAACAATGGTGGAGTTACTTTAATCAATGGTAATAAGTTTTATGAACTTAAAAGAGATTTCTTCTATATCCTCTTTCACCAGGGCTTGAGGTATGTGATGATATAATGGTGTGGTTTATCAAACTTTGAAGAGATTATTTGATGAACCATGAAGATAAGGTAAACTATGAAGTGGATTTGAATGTAAATAATTTCATCCAGTTATCCATATCTTAAAAATTATACAATTAGGTGATTGGAATTAAAACCTCTAAGGAAATGTGGAAAATATTGAGAATATGTATAATGTAGATGTAATGATCAAGGAATCTAAAATTCATATTTGGAGGGAAAATTTTGAAGATATTTAGATTGTATATGATGAGAATACTAATGATTAATTTAATTGTGTTAATGAGGTAGTGATTAATGTTATAGTATTTGATGATAATTTATAATCTTCCACGATTTTTAAAAATATTAATAGAAATTTCCTTGATTGATTAAATTCAAAAATATCATACCTTGAATAAATTAAAGAGCTATCTCTTGTTGAACTTCATAATAATCTTATAAATTATATTATCAGAAAAGTAGTAGTACATAAGAAGAATGAAAATGAAGAAATGGATTTCATAGCCATGAGAAAATAGAAGATGAGGAAGGAAGAAGATGATACTTCTGATATGTATAACTATTAGAAAGGAGATACAGATTATTATTATAAGAGGAAAAAATATATTATAAAAATGATATTTAAAAACAGAAAATGAATGTATATAGGATACTAATATATTATCTATTAAAATTTTAAAGGTTCTTGTATCATCCAAACCTAGTTTCCACTTAGATTGGTGCCTCAATATGGTTTTACATTGGGCCTTAAGCTTTCCGTACCTTACACTAGTGACAGGAGACTAGTATCAAGGGTCTATGGATAGTAAAACATGGAGTCTATATCCTCCCAATCAAGGTATCAAATTGGTATAATAATAAATAAATCAACAATCAGCATAAATGGTATAAATAAATGATAGATAAATAGTGGATAAATATAATAACTAATAATAATTCCCAACATAAGGTATACAATCATTCATGCATCCTAATATGAGGATAAATATTCTAAGAAATAAATATACAGAAGATGAGAAAATATATAAAAGTACATTTATAACAAAATGATCCAAATACCTAGGGGATAACTCCATGATCATCTATATATCTATATTAGTTTTTTTGTCCTAATCTCCCATGTATAAATGAAAAACACAAGAAAAATATTTAACCTAAACCTGCAAGTATTAGTTAGGTTTGGGTACCCTAGTGTAATGGAAGCACGAACATGGTGTGTGATATACTATGTATGAAACCACTAATAGTGTCTAAATCTATCCACACTATTAGTATAAAATATAGCAGTGTGTGGGTATATCAAAAATACAGTAAATGAATAACTATAAATGAGTCAGCTCGAGTTCTGTAAGGGCACCCAGATGACCATGCCTACTTTTTTCTAAGATAGAATATCTATGAACATTCCCACTAATACATATAAACATTTATGTAAATAGATACAAGAATGGATATATATGTATTAATCAGATCTCAAGGCATCCACATATTATTAATGTGATAGTGGTAGTGTAGTTCTATGACCCATGGCTATATGCCCAGACATTCATAAAAGAGTCTCTGAAAACACAAAGTAGCTACAAGGTGTCATAAAATTTAACTAAGACCATCTGTTGGTCATGGAGCCACCGTGTATAGCCA
Source organism: Viscum album (assembly GCA_963277665.1). Lineage (NCBI taxonomy): Eukaryota > Viridiplantae > Streptophyta > Magnoliopsida > Santalales > Viscaceae > Viscum > Viscum album. Next base: position 1,888,907,981 of record OY728137.1, on the reverse strand, counting down.
AAGATTCCTAGAATAACAACAATTATAAAGAAACACTAATAGACATAAGTGATATTAAACACACATTATAGGGTATATACATCTTATGAGTTCATCCATGGGGTCCCGTAATAAGGGACCCAAGTATTGCCCCATGAGTCATGTAATACTATTATTAAATGATTACATACATGGAATTATGTAAAGTGAAAAACAAAGTATCACTAGATACATCAAACTATCCTACAAGATCATCCAAAATGTCATCTAATAAGGAAAACCATGTACCACTTGGGGCACGTGGGAAGTCATATAGCTTATGATCCCATCCAAGTAATTCATACATTCGAATCCAAGTATCACTCAAGTAATACAACACACAAATAAACCTATGATTACCTCCTAATAAATATATATCAGAAACCCAGTATGACTCAAGTTGTGGAATATTTTTATAAACCTTTAATCATATCCCATGTCACACACTAGGGAAGTAAGTACCACTCGGGGAATGGTACAATGGAATTTACCTATAATCCCATTCAAGTTATGCCACTAGTGAGACCAATATCACTCAATGGTTCTATAGAATCTTACATCCCATGAACCCATCCAAGGAATTTCAACTTTGGAATCCATGTATTGGTCAAGGTGAACATAATTCATTTAAATCATTTATGTTCAGTTAAAAATAGTCCATGTTTATAAACATTTCACACAATAAATCTAGTATAAAAATGTGGGTTGTACCATTTCATAATTTCAATAATAAAATAAAAATGATGTATACTTAACTCTTCCATTCCATACATCAAACATCACCATTTAATTTCCAAATTTTATTATGGAAGACAACACACCTCATTAATGTTTATAATATAAAATTTTGGAAATTATATCATTCCACTTCATTTAATTCAGGAAATTATCCATTACATGAGGTATTACTCATTACACATCATGGGTGATCAATTGGAAGGACGAAATTATGTCTTAAATATGAAATTTCACATTTTAGGAGCAATTTTAATTGAATTCAGAATGTAACACAATGACATAAGTTTTAAATAAAATAGAATTTTATGAAAAAATCAATAGACAAGATACCCCTTACCTAGGATTGTACACAAATCCAATATCAATATTTTATTTGTCTTGATTTAAGATAAATTTAAGAATTAAAAAAATTCTTAGAAAATATTTAGAATTAGGTTACATGAAGATATAATTTAAGATGGTGTGAAAATGGTGAGAGAAGAGATAGGAAGGAAGAGTTCACCCATATGTGTCCAATGAGATAGATGGAAATCATTTCTGACATCGAACAACGGAGATAACACCATACATAGGGAAACAGAGTAAGAGCTTCCACAGAGGTACTACTGTTGTGTGTGGATGAGAGGAGAAGAATAGAGGAAACCATTCAAAAGAAACTAGGGAAAAAATCTTCTTTTAAATAATTTTCATGAGATACATGATTTGGATGCACAATTTGGAAAACTGTGTTCCTACCGTGCATCCACCTCTTCTAAGGAAAACACCTCACCTAGTTATGTTTAAAGATTTGCTATAATAATGTTCTAACCATGCAGTTCTACTAGTGAAATGGAAATAATGGTGTCAACTATTTAAATGGTTCATAAAACAATGACAACACATGCATTTCACCCCTATACACTTGAACCTTGTTGAACGGTTCTTCCTAGAAGGTTTCATGGTTTTAGAAAACCACTACCCATAAGAAAGAGGTCTACACGGTTGACTAGTATGGTTAAAATAACAATGAACCTCATTTTTTCTAAAAAACTATTCTTTTAGTGGCCAATACTTTTAAAACTCAACCAAACTCCCTATAAACCTCCCGAGGCTTCGTCCCCAACCAAAATAATCACATTCAAGTGATCTAATAATCAAATTTACATTTCAAATCTTGGTTTATATAATGGATCACCCACCAAATGGTAAAATTAAAATTCATTTAGAAATTTGAACAATTAATGAAGACATTAAATCCTCCCCACCTTAGAACATCTGTTCCTTGAGAATCCTTTAGAGTGAATGAAATTATAACCCAACATAATTAGGTTCTGAAGTTTTTCATAAATAGTCTCATTGTGTTTTCGAATTCCCAATTCACATCTATGAACCTTCTTTTTCACACAACTTGTAAACCATTAAAACTGGAGCCAATGCTTGAATTCAAAACTAAAGCATCAAGATGACATTCAACTAAGCCCATCTTACATGAGAGACAATCACATCACCATTTAGTGATTCTTAAATACTATCATGCTTCCCACATTAGGTTCTATGATTTAATAGCTAATTCCATTTCATAATACCGCCACCACTGGAATTAACTATTTAATAATTACTATATTGTTTAATTGATTATCATGACATGATTCTTATCTTAATGGATATATGATTCCCAATCAACATCATTTATCCAGGATGAGAAAACTTATCATGAAAATACATGGATGATATTTTTATTTTAGCTACCTCATCATGAGGAAATTCCAAATGAAGTTCCTCCCCAACCACATTGATGAAACAAAATAATGTTGAGATACTATTGGATGAATATTTTTGCAAAAATCCAAACTTAGTGGCTAATGCATCCCAAAAACTAATCATGAATCATTTATCCTTAGGTGTTCTAAATCTATTCCTAGTACAATTTTTGAGGCCCATAACAATTTCCAGTGATCTCTCTGTATAATAAATTTCTCTTTGTTGTCATTCCACCACATTAGTATAGGTGTATACCTAATTCAGCACACTTAGATCGTTACCATTAAGAATATAATCTATACCATACAAAAGTCCAGGGTAAACTCAGAATCATAAACTGGAGTCTTAGGAGATCATCCAAGTTATTCCATACTCTAGAGTTTACATGTGAGATGTTGGTACATAGATGAGATGTCCATGTATCAAAACATTCACTGAGACCAATGGTAGACAAGTCAATGAACTGACTAGTGTCCATGAGTCCATCCATGTAATTCCTACTCAATAACCCAAGTATTACTCATGACTAACAGTGCCTATGATAACAACCATGATTCCAGAGTGAAACTCTAATGGAGTCTATTCTTTGGAATAGAAGGAAATTTTAATTTAGATAAATGTATAACAAAGGATTCTTAGTGCACCCATGATGATGTTAATATAGGTAACAAGATATTCACTATGAAAATATTAAACTAATAAGATATCAAGAACTACCAAGAATACCAAATACATTTCCATTGATGAAGTGCCCGGTATGGTTACCCAACCAACTATATCCAACTACATGAATGAATTTGTTAAACCACCATTGGTTGATTTCCCTTAAAATAGATCAAATGATCATGATTATGCATTTTCGTTAACCAAACAAGATTTCCTTACTTCATGGGTAAATTATATAATCAGTCAATCATAACCAACATAGTTTCTCTTTAACAAATGATGTATTTAATTGTTGCATACACACACAACTATATCATTGTTGTACTGTCCTTCCAGAAGTGACACCTTTCCATGCTTACTATCCCCATGGGAAATGAAAATAAAGGGAAACCATATCCAATGTTACCTTTCGCGACTGTGCTCCATATAATTCAAAGAACCAGCTAAACCTATTTGAAATAACACTCCCCAATTTAGGAGTGTCCTACTCATCATTTTATAAGAAGGGGAAATCATCCCATAGAACATTCTCCATCATACATTAAATATAAGTCATGGATGCAGACAATTATTTTTACAAAGCAACAAATTAAAAATAAATGGAACTCCATACACATTCAATGCACTTGATAATATTTACTATAGACGTACATGTGACTCACCATTTAAGTTACATACGCGTGCACCATTAGCATTAGGCATAGTGTCTAAACCAAACTGAATGGTAGTTTCACAACACCCAATCCTTTCATAGTGTCATCATGAGTATTGGGACGAGTCAGATTTATATTAATACTCAGGTCAGGTTACCTCAGAGATTACATGTATTCAAAGCATAACAACATAAGGATTTAATTTTTTCCACCAAACTCAACTGGTTATTTACACTATTTGTATCAACTCTTTAAGAACCATTTGTATAAAAATATACTTCCTTAAGATTCATTAACACAATGACACATTATTTGATACTATCCATTAGCATATTGAACCTATGTAATCTAATATTTGATGGCCCGCACAACATAACTATCCCAATGTATTAATTCCCTATACAATTATTAATTCGGATGATGACCTACCAAGCCATCCATCACAAAAAAATAATACAGTTTAGATGAACTACTATGTGAATAACCCATACCTAGTAATCTATAACCGACTAAAAAAGATCATTACATGATTCTTGGACTCACAAAAATGGTACACTTATTGCACAAACACCCATCCAACATTTGTGTAATTTTAGAAACTAAGATTCTAACTAGGTACATATGACACTCAAATGACACCAAATGTATGAAATTGTTTATAAACATTAAACCTTGGATTTTAAATTTTTATTTTGATACCTACCTATGGATAACCCCTTACTGAAACATAAATCACTGATCTAGCATGGATGTCTTGACTAAAAATACATTTATTCTATATCACTTGTCATTTATGTTCAAGCTGTAGGATAATATTCATGTGGGAAACTCCCATGATTCCATTCCAAGGAAACTATCAAGGAAATAATTAAACTACCCTTACACGATGTTCAATATATAAATAGCATTATAGTTTCATTTTATTTATTTCATTAATTCACTAGTTAATTTCTAAAAAATTAATGTGCATAGAAAAAGTGATTAGGAGAAAGTGATTTGGTATATAGTTTACCTAATTCCACAAGGAAACATAGAAAATTTATATCAAAATTCCATTCAATCATTATTTTTTAGCTAAAATTCTATCATATTTAGTTATTTTATTACATAAACTCCATTTTAAACAACATTAATTTATTCATATGCTTCAAAAAATGGCTTAGTTAAATAAAATTTCATTTCCAATATCTAAAGAAATATACCCCATTAGTTTTAATAGGAATTTAAATTAACTAATGCCTCATATATATAATGCTCAAAAGTAGATATCATGTCTTTTATAGCTCACATGGACTAGTTAAATAATATGAAACCATAATTCTATATATAAAACCATATAAATGGATAAAAATTATATAAATATACATCTCTATATGACATAAGTATACCCCCATGAGGTTAAGGACTAAAGGATATAAAAACAAGGGAGATCTAAAAGGGGATCATTTTAAAAAAAGGTGACCTACAAGGGTCCCATCAAGTTAGCCTATATCATGTTTTAAAAAATTATTATTGGATTTATAAATTAATATAAATAAGAAAGGATGATCTACTTGGGTTATGAAAAGTATAAGGATCATAATAATCCAATTAATTTTAAATTTAATGTTTAATAACTTTTATATTTATACAAATCTCTCAAATCATATCATGGTCATAAAGAATGGTTCAATTACATAATTCACTATTTTCCAATTTATAAAGCACCCGTACAATTTATAAATTGTAAATTGTATATAATTTAATCATACCCAAAACGTTTCAACCCATTAAATCAATGATTCCTGGATAAAACATGTCATGAATTTTTAGTTAAGTTGCATCCTTAATATATTTGGGAAAAACCATTTAGATTGATTTTGACACATTAATAACCAACTGTATATCAAAATAATTACTAGGCATGGTACTATAAGAAATACATAACATAAAACATGGAATTTAGACATGGTATTCCACTAAAGAATACAGAAACCAAAAAATAATGGTATATAAGAAAATAAGGACAAATAAACTAAAAAATCATGACATAACACTCAAGGAACATATCATAAGTATAATGGAACCTACATAGCATGGAATACACATGGAAGGTGAATTTGTATGTGCCTATAATGCTGTATGTAATGGTACTTCCTTTCCTAAATGTTCCAAGGTTAAAATAAATTTAATCTCATAAACCATTAACAACGGAAAATGAATCATTCAGTCAAGGTTTCATTGTATTCAACTATAACAATTAACAACACAAGTAACACTCTCACCCTTGGACACTATGACTTTTCCCCCATGCGTGTGTTGATTATACCCAGAAACGACTATTTAATATGTTCTGATAAACCCATAGATTTTATCTACTAGACCAAAATATTAATAAAAATGAAAAGAAACACCTATAATACCACTTGTAGAGTCATGATCGAGAGCCACTTAGTTCAGGGCCCTGAGCCAGTTTTGAATTTGGCCTCTAGCGCACCTCCCCATATACTGGAGGTTGTCGACTAATATTGAGGGTCTAAAGAATATAGGGTGGTGATAATATACCCTCATGAAAAGAGTATAACAGTGGTATACAAAAAAAACAAATAATTATATAGTATAAAAGGTATAAATAAAAGATAAATTAGTGAAAGATAAATATAATAACTGAATAAAAATTAGAAACCCCATGTATAAAATCATTCATTCATGTCAAGATAAGGGTAAATGATCTAAAAAACATAGAACAAAAAATATAGCATAGAAAATTTCATATAAAACAAAATTAATAAAATCCATATAAGGTAATTCCATGATCATCCTGGGATCAGGCTCTGTCTTAAGCTCCTAAGATCCAAACTACATATGAAATGACAAAATCAAATACATAACCTGAATCTATAAGAATGTGGTTTGTTTAGGTACCCTATTTTAATGGAATCCCAAAAATGGTGTGCAATATACTCATTAGGACACCACCAATGGTGTATAAATATATCTAATCGTTGACTATAAAATACAACAGTGTGCAGGTATACCAATGATGTAGTTAATGAATAACTTTAAATTAGTTGGTCTTGGTTTTCGTAAGGACACTCGACTCACAATACCAACTTCACCTAAGAAGAAATAACTCTAAATGTTCCCACCAATATATATAAATATATATGTTAAAAAATACAACAATGGATAATCATTTACTAGTAATAACTAAAGGCATCTACATAAAGTATGATGAAAGTGGTAGTATAGTCCTAAGACCCATGGCTATAAGCCCTAACATCCACAATAGAGTCTCTAAAACTACAAACCAACTCTTATTAGTTGTAATGTTTTAATAATAAAATTTTTTGGTGAGTGACCCATTGTACACAGACTAATATTAAAAGAATAACAATGGTCATTAAGAGATACTACTATCCATATGTTACAATAAGCATGCATGATAGGGTCCATACATCCAATGATCTTATCCATGGAGTCCCATAATGAGGGGACCAAGTATCGCCAAAGGTGTCATGTAATTATTTTATTATATGATCTCTTGGTGTTCTATAAAGTGGAATCTCAATTCTCAACACATCTGACTACCCTATGAGCCCGTACATGGAATTACATTAGTAGGAAACAAAAGTATCACTTAGAGCATGTGTAAATTTATCTAGCCTATGATCCCATCCAAGTAATTCCTAATTGGGAATCCATGTATCACTCATGTAGTACAACACACCAAATAATATATGAGTTCATGTTGGAAAATCTGTATTAGGAACCCATTATCACTCAAGGTATGAAATAAAGGTATATCCCTCTAATCTCAGCCCAGGTAACCTACTAGGGAACTGAGTATCACTCGTGGTAGGGTACACTGTAATTTACCTATAATTCCATCCATTGTGATCTACTAAGGAACCCATTATTACTTATGGGTACTATAGTCTCAGACAAACCATGATCCCAACCAATGAATTCATACATGGGAATCCATGTATTGCTAAAGGCGTACATAATTCTTTTAAATCAACTAAATTAATTTTTCATAGATTCCATGTTTATAAAATTCCCATATCATAATTCAATTACACAAATGAGGGTAATTACCATGTATCATTTTAATTATAAAATAATAAATCCACTTAATTAATCAAGCCATTCCTCACTGCAAACTTCACTATTCAATTCCCCGTTTCATTAGAGAAGACAATATACCTTATAACTTTTTGTATTATAAAATGGGGGAAGGGGTATCATTCTAGTTCATTTAATTAAGTCAAATATCCGTCACATGAGAGATTATTTGTTAAACATTACGTTTCATTAATTGGAAGCAATTAATTATACCTTAAATAATTAATTTCTCATTTTAAGAGAAATTATAAGAGAATGAGGCATGTGTCACAATGATATAAATTTTAAATCAACTAGACTTTATAGAAAAATAATTAGACCACCTACCTAATATACGGATGGTACACTCATCCAATATCAATATTTGATTTGATACATTTCAAAATAAATTGATGAATAGGAAAATGACAATAAAATTTGGAAATTATCTCACATGAATAAGACATTTAAGATGTTGAGACAGACACTGAGAGGATAAAGGGGAAGAAATAACTTATTGGTATGCAGCCAAATAGATAGATGATAAGAAATTACAACAACATATGAGGGAAATAGTTCCATTCCTAGGATAGGAGAGGTGAAGATTCCATTGAGGGGATGCTTCTATGTGTAGATGAAGAGATGAAAATGAGAAAACATTTAAATGAATCTAGTGGGAAACCCATATTTACGAGGTTTTTAAATAGTCACATGGTTTTGACGCACATTTTGGAAAATCATGAGCCAACTATGCAACCTCCTCCACATTGGAGGGACACCATGCATGATTAGATTCTATAGTTTGATAGAACTATGATGCAACCATGTGGTGTACTATTTAAGTGGAACTAAGGGTGAGAGATAGGTGAAAGATCAGGAAAAATGTGCACATTTCTTGGGGATCACATGTACACCTCTTCACCTTATTTCATAATTATTCCTATGTTGTTATAAGATTTAAAAAACCATCCCCTTAAGAATAGGGAAAATGTAGTTTACCCTCAAGGTAAAAATAACTATGATCTAATCATGCACCTCATTTTGTTTAAAAACACAATTGATTTAAAATTCCAGCAGTTTAGAAACTATACCAAACTCTTATGACACCTCTCAGATATTAAAACCTTGAAAAAAATTAAATTTCATGTGATTTAATGATTAGATTTACATTCTAATGCTTTTCTTAGAGGACAGATCTTCCACCATATAGTAAAATTAAAATTCCCTTATAATTTTCCATGATTTAAAAACCCATGATGTTATAGTGACATCAAATTTCACCTCAAAATACCCAAATAAAAATAATGTTAAAAATGAGTGACATATCCAAGAAGAATAATTTTCAATTAGTGATGATTTATTTAGGAGAATATTTGAAAAATCAATAAGTTTCTATTCAAGGAAGAAGATTAGGTCTTTATGTAAGGATAATGAAAATATAATGAGCAAAAAAGAAGATGATGACCCAGTGGCATGGAATGAATTTGAATATGGTTTTTTATTTAATAAATATAAAATATTAATTTTTATATTTATAAAAAATGAATATTTTTCAATCAGGTTTTAGGAAGTAGACGTGACATATACTATTTATAAGCTCAAAAAATAATTGGAAGTTTTCTAGGTGAAAAAAACCAAAATTAAGAAAAAATTAAAGGATTAATAAAGAAGGAAGGACGATTGATGAAATGAAATGTTATCTCCTTAAATAAATAAATTTTTAATGACTTAGGTTTTGTCCTGTAAGTCTTTAGAATATTATTAAGAATATATCTGTATCCTAGAACTGAGTCTGTATGGGGTTCTAAGGCCTCAGGAGCCTTAGTGTGGTGATTTTAAAAATACTAAATATATTTTTTATGTGTGTGAAGGTTAACATGGAAAAATATAATATCTCATGAGTGGAGTCATAGATCACATTTTTGAGGCTGAAGTTGTTTTTAGAATGGAATTTTACTCTAGTCATGACATAAAGTTGTATGCACCAGGATTTTAGTTCAGAGGTGAGTTAACAATGCTTTATAAGGTGGAATTAATTAATTAAATGAAATTTAATTAATTTAAAAACCTAATCCACCTACCCCACTCACATTGGGAACATGAAACAAGAGGATAATCATCTCCTCCTTTTATCTTCACCTCCATTTTCCATAATGAACCAATGCTAAATCAACAAAGAAAGGTGATATTGTTTTCTATTTCTGATGCAGATCATCATCAGATCGAGGAGCATCATGATCCAGGAGTCGTTTTTCATTTAAATATTTTGTGTCTCACCCTCGTGGTAGGCAGATTTGTTTTTTCCCAATCACCTTCTTTATGATTTTTTGAAACAATTTAAATCCCAAATACAATTGCTAGAGATCCCTGCTATGTTGATCTGTGGGTTTTGGGGAAAACTGTGATGAATCGTGGTGTTTTGTAGGTAATTCATGACTGGAATTACTATCTACATGGTGTGTATTCTAGAGATACATTCTTTGTATCCCTTCTTGTTAACAGAAGATGACTTTTGGGATCTATAGGACACGTACCTAAGTTATACACTATGTAGTGAACGAACCTGTGTATCCAGAGGACATGGTCAGTGTTGAAAATGTAATAGTACAAGGCCATGTAACAGTACACCACCAAAGTACATGGAAATAGGGTGAGGTTCATGGACATGATAAAAATACATGGATAGATGGTTGTTTATCTTGAAAAAATCATGTAGTATGAGATACATTCCATATAAGGGACATGGTTGGCCGGTCCACATAGAAGATAAACATGGCTAGGGACCAGGTGAAGTGGGACATGGCATGTAATATCTCTACAGATATTTTAACCATAAATTGGTAGGTAAAACATGTATATTAGACACACAACTAGGTGATTGTGTGGGATCACATGTCGGGTGTACCCCAGTGCACCCCATGTACTCCTTGAGGATCTTCTCGAGATCATTCACCTTCAATATCACCCTCTCTAGATCACATATTTAGGCTTGTGAGTAGCCTATCTTGAGCAGTTTTCCACGTAGAACATGAAAGTGGACTACGAAATTCCTTGCAAGGTATTAAGGTGTTATGAATCGAGCATGATTCTTGTTTAGTGGTGCTTATCCAATGTAGTAGTTTAGTGTGGTTCATATAGATTGATGCTAGGATGAGTGCTCACTTGTGGCTTCAGGGCTCAGGTTTCCATTACCTCTCTGCTTTGGTAGAGTCATGAATCTCTACATCATAGGGAAAAAATTACAATACATTTTGGAAGTTCTTCTAGGGTTGGAAATCTACTCATGGTTTAGATAATAGATTCCCCATGATGTTAATATAGTTGGACATTGTTCTATTGCCTTATGTAGATTCCTAAATCTGCCTTAAGTGTTGAAGAAAGTTTCTAAATGACAAAACGAAATCGTATTCGGACCCGGATACTCGGTCTGGGGGGGCCCATAGGTATTTCATGAAAAAACTAGTGATGTGCACAAAAATATATGTCCCACGCGGAAAGTACCAGGATTCGCGCAGAGTCCCGCCGCCGGTGCGAAAAAATTTCACACCCGCGCACCGCACGGGTGAAATTTTCCGATGATGCCTTAGTTGCACAATAATTTTGTGCTGAACTATATTTCGTTCCCTCGGTAAAAATATATAGAAGGTGACCCCTTCCTTTTTGGGGCTGAAGAATCTGAACTTGCTCTCGAGCACAAAATTGGCATTACGTGCACGCACAATATGTCCTTCAGGTACGGTTCTTATTGCACCCAGTAGCCCCAGGGTCCGCCTTCGCGCGAGATCACCTTTGTCTGAGACTAAATTCCAATACCTTCAAGGTCTACCCCTTGTGCGCAATTCTATCCATTTCGGGCAAGCCGGCCGATTTCGCGCAATTCCTTCTATTGCGCGCAACCCTTGTCCTAGTGTGAAGCCTCTACCCCTGTGCGCCATTCATGCTCATTGTGTGCAATCCTCCTAGTTGCTTGCAAAACCTATTCCCCCTAGTTACGCACACGCATCCACAATTTTAGGAAAGCCCATATCCTTTAGTGCTGGGACCCTTTATTTGATACAAACCTCAAGGGATTTGTGCAATTAACTAGGGCCCTTCACCACAGTGCTCTTCGGGATCCCCCTCACACAAGCACCCAATGCCCTTCTTCTGGGTGCCATTCGCAAGTTTTGTGTGCACCCTGGGCATCTGCATCATACATTGTTTACCTGTACGACCTTCTAGGTTTTTTCAAAGTATCCTCAAAGTCCCTCAGACAATTCTTCCCATTGCATGGCTTTTACTCATGCTTCTTCACATTGGCATGCTAACGGCGATTTCTAATCCACATAACAATGCTAACATGGACCCCTCGATGGTTTTCTCCATGACACCCCCTCAGTACGTCCTTGACGATGCCTTCCCTCCCACAAGGGGCATAAGGTAACTGTTATGTATGTCCTAGGGGTGTGGAGTGAACCCACCTCATCAAAGCTGCAAGACGTTAAACTTCCAAGCACCTCATCCTCAACACATAACATTAAACTACGACCTGACCCCGTGCCTCACACGCAGGGTCCCCCGGCCTCAGAAATTCTCCACGCCCACTCGTCTCCACGGGGATGGGGTCAACTCTCACAAGGGGTGATATCATCCTTATTGGAGTGGAATTTGTCCACGGGGAAGGGCAACCACATTGGTGTAAGCCCCTGACCTTTCTTGCAGGAGGAAGCTACCTTATTCCTCCTCACTCCCTCGATGCCAAAGCCAATAAAGGACGTGACGGGGAAAGATGCTCCTCCATTCATCTTCGGTACCCAAGGCCATCGGAGGGAACAAAAGAGAATGGGTCCCCTTCTTTATTTCGTCCCAAATCCCTCTCCTATTACGCTTTGTCGCACATGGGCCTCCATCCTGGAGTAAGTCCCGACACCTTTGGCCACTCAACGCGTAATCCCCTCTTCATTTCCCAGGGACACACCCTTCGTGAAGTTATCGTCAGGTCTCTACTAGCTATTGTTTCTCACAACGAGTATGACTCATGTAAGCTAAGAGTGAACACCGACCATGACAAACCATGGGCCATCTCATAGCATTAGCCCCATTCCATCCCGAACTACGGGGACATTGATCTGTGCTAAGGCATGGTACGTAGGAATCCTCCATGAGGTTCAAGCCCCACCACCATGGGCCATCTCAGAGCGTAAGCCCCATTCTATCCCGAACTACAGGGACTTTGATCCATGTTATGGAAGAGTACATAGGAAGCCTCCACGAGGTTCCAGCCCCACAACCATGGGCAGTCTTAGAGCATAAGCCCCATTCCATCACGAACTACATGGACTTTGATCTGTGCTAAGGCATAGTATGTATGAAGCCTTAATGAGGTTCAAGCCCCACCACCATGGGCCGTCTTAGAGCATAAGCCCCATTTTATCCTAAACTACATGTATTTTTATCTATGCTAAGGCATGGTATGTAGGAAACTTCCACGAGGTTCAATCCCACCACTTAGTCGTTCCTTCACGTCAGGTTCAACCCCATCCAGCATGAAAATAAACTGAATCCATCATCCCGAACTATGGAGACATTGATCCATGCTAAGGCATGGTACGGATGAAGCCTCGACAACGTTCAATCCCACAATCTATCTAGACCCCAGGTCCACCCTCATGTTGATTTACCGACACCATGGGCCGCCTCAGAGCGTAAGCCCCATATGTTACCTTAACTACGTGGACTTTGATTCCCCTCCACAGGGATAGATAGGAAGTACCTTCGAGGCTGAATCCTAATACCAATGTCTCATCCTGATCTCTCCCTTGATCCCACCTGACTCAGGAAGATCATTGCCTATCCAAGAGGATCCACTTCCTCTAGTTCCCACCCATGCGTCCATCCTCATGGGTCGCCTCTAAAGGTGACCCCTCGCCATCTAAAATACATGGTCTTTGATTCCCCGCCACAGGGATACATAGGAAGTCTATTTGAGGGTCAATCCCAAAACCATCATCCATCCTAATTCTTGCCCGGGCTGCCACATCCCGGTGAGATCAAGCCACCTCATTCCCCTCCACAGAATTCATAAATCTTCCCACATGCTGGCCACGATATCGGTGTTCCCACCAAGGGGTTCCTCAATCTGATACACTCTAATTAGTGTTCTGATCAGTCTTATCAATCTCCACTAGATGTTAAAATTGCGGCGTACCGTATGTTAAACATGGGAAGCTGAGGAAAATGTCAAATACATGCCAATTGCATTAAATTCCCCTCATTAGCTGTGGGATGCCTCGGGCTTCCGCGCCCTCGAGAATACCTATAATAAGAGACAAAAGACAGACATGCCAATTTCCAAGTGTCAAGACACGCCAGTGATGCCCCAATGTGACTACTCTCCTAATCGAGGGTTGCTTCCCTGATCGGACTCCTTGGAAGGTCCTGATAAAAGCGGCACAATTGACTTGTGTTCATGAAGATATGTTGCCAGGAAGAGCTTCACGAACTACGTCTTACATCTATGAGGGATACCCGGACAAGGTGACGATTTCTAAGGAGGAATCCATGAATGAAAGAACTGACATCCCGTTTCAATCAAGGAGAAGATGTCTCTGACTAATGAGTGGATGTCGCCCGCGTTTGGAAACTAGGAATGTGGGGTAACATCAGCGCCTCTTTTGCGTAAAGGATGCGTGCCCCCAGTGAAAGTGTCATAAACAGAAAATGGTGAACCCGACATGAAATGCTTGTCCTCAGCATGGAGGATAGTAGAATTTAGGGCATAGGTGGTTTAGCATATCATCTGACCCTGTAATCTGATATCAGGTCCCACCAAACAAGCCTGTCGTGAAACTAGCCAGATGTTGGGATAGTCATGACGTTGAGCATTCTGTTTTGTGACATTGTCAGCGTGGATGCCTCTTACCGGCCATGGAATACGGAACGACGTTGGGGTACTGGTTGTCGATTTCTTTTTCTATAAGTGTTAATGATTTCATATCCCTGCTTTTGGGAATCAAGTTTTTGCATCCAGAGCACATTCACCTGCCCACCAGCGCAGGGGCATGGGCAATATCAATGTGGCTACCCCGCGTGGTTCTGCCTCTTCCATGAAGGCCTCGATCGCCATGACTATTGGGTGCCCACAGCCCCTCTCCCCATTAAATATTATCCAGCTAAGGGTAATTAATGACCTTGTATGCAGGTATGAGGAGGAGGGGGTCATCCCCACAAGGGATATGGCCTGCATGGATCTCGAGGCTGCTACTCCTCACCCTCAATGCTGACCCAAGGTCCGCACAGGGAGCCACTACTCCCATCGCCAATATTCAATCATTTCGGGAGCTTATCCCCAGAACGTCTTGACAACTCTCTCCCCTATGCCGATGAGGTAGGGGACGTCCATGTTGGTCCAATCGGAGTCCCACTTCAAGGGCTCCCTGTGAGGGCTCCCACCATGCTGCGTCAGCGCCGCTGCCCGGTCCCCCAAGCCAGGGAGAATGTAAACCACACACCTGCACCACCGGATCCAGTTCATCTGACCTGGAACTAGTGTCAGGTGCAAAAATGAAGAAGACACCCACAATGGGGCGTCAACGTGAGTGACTACCAAGGCCCGAGTCACAGTTGACTCATATCACCAACTACCCGCACACGTTGAGCAGGGGCAGCAATACACCCAACCTGGATCGAGGCCCGAACTGGCCCGCAGGCAGGTTTGGTCAACTCTCCCAGTCGCTGGAACCGGTGATGGCCGCAACAGACCAATCCACAGTGATGCCAACCAGTGTGAAGGCCTACCTCGTGCTGCCATTACGGATGGTGCATGCCCTCCCTACTTCCAACCTCAACTTGGAGGACATCCCGATGCCACCTTCCACCCATGTATGGTTCTTACCCATGCTAGAAACACTCTCTGTGGGGTCTCTCCTATGCTGATTACACTAGGTACGGGGTCATTTCCCCCGCTGTGGACATCGTGTATGGAAATATTGCATGTTCAGTTGCTTTCCAACATGGAGGTCCTCCCTATGTCCCTGTGCAAGTCAGCGATGGTCCTCTTCACCCCATCAATCGAAGATGTGAAATCCAACCCCCCTTCACAAATATCCATCATAGAGGTCCTTCCCGTGTCCCTTTCGACATTTGTCCCGGTGCTCCTCGCACCCCAGGTTTCTCAGGTAGAAACCCTCTTCGCCACAACACCAGTGCTGCCAGAGGACCCGATGTTGAAAATCAGCACTACCCTGAGGGGCCAGCCGGGCGCAGGAAGGCGGGTCACCACTACCACAAGAAAAATTATGGGGAAGGCCAGA
This sequence comes from Viscum album, assembly GCA_963277665.1. Classification (NCBI taxonomy): domain Eukaryota; kingdom Viridiplantae; phylum Streptophyta; class Magnoliopsida; order Santalales; family Viscaceae; genus Viscum; species Viscum album. The sequence goes on along the minus strand of OY728137.1, from coordinate 1,888,891,789 downwards.
CATGAATCAGACTAGTCTGCTTCACAGACTCTGAAGCAGAGTGCGACTCATCGCTAGAGCCCCCTCATCAGCCCTCTGAGTCAAGGGATGGGGCAGAAATAAGGTGCATTAGCTTCATACACCAAGAATGTGAGATCCATAAGATCCCCACCTCCCTAAAAAGGTATATCCTAGAGGATGATAACTTGGCATGCCCCTAGGGACTAACAGCGTAGTCGCCACCAGCATCTCCGGATGTGCCTTCTGCCTTGGCTAGAGATGACAGAGAGTTATTACGGGGGTCAATAGCAGAAGATACTCAACATAGAACACCTTCGATAGACATTGATTCTCCATTAGGAGCCCTATTCGCATTCCTATCCTATTGTGACATGACAGACAGGTTGCTGCAACCCCCAGAGGACAACCAAAGATTCAGTGGCCAATCATCCCACCCATATTCTCCACCGGCCAGGCCACCAGCCCATCAGCCTGCCTCAGTGTCGCTACCAATTCCTCAGCCAATATCAGTTGACGAGTGGGGAAATCAAGGGTAAGATCTCGATTCTGAGTTGAGTTGATTCTCGCCCATCCTCGTAGCGGGCCACATCCCTGAGGAGTTTTGGACGGTTGTAGGATCGAGTTTTTTACACCAGAATCACTCACCCCGAAAGGGTTTGAATGTTTCGGCTGAACCCTCTGGGCGACTCAATCCCATCTCCGCTACATGAGGGTGACTTATCTCAGGAGCCAAGAGCACCTGGAAAATATTGGAGAGCAATTCCGCCTATTTGACCTAGCCTCATGCGTTCAGAGTTTCCAGGTACTCCGCAAATTTATTTAGGAGGCTACCCTCAATGTGAAATTCCATGATAGGGGGCAGTACACTACCCTCCTCTTCAGTGCGATTCATCAGCAGCCTAACTCTCTTGGAGATAGTGAGTGCATTCCCCCATGAAGAGTGGTGGTCAACATGACCGATCTGTCATGTGGGGAGAAAAAGCTAGGATTTTTTGATGGGAACATCCCCCTTGGGGACGTGCCATCGCTAGACCCATCGGGGTGGATTAATCGCCATCAGAGGAACCTCCTAGGTCTCCCTCCAGCCACTGAGGCATTGGTACTGAGCCAAAATGTCAGCAAGGGAAAAGAGCACGTTGGAGCTTTCAAAAACTCTGACCCATCCACCTCCGTGCAAAATATGGAAGAGGACCTTGCGAAAGCCACGCTGCACCAACAGATTGCATAGTAGAAGAAGTTAGTCGATGAAATTCTGGATGAAATCATTGCAGAGTAGCGACCTGACTACGATGATCCTAGGTCGGGGTAGCAGGGGTAGGAACAACTACCCCTCGGTGAGATTCCTTTTGCAACCCCGATCATGCCGTATTCACTGACAGGGCTGAAGCTGGAGCTCATGGAAAGAGGGAGCGGTGTGTCTTTCCAAACCCTCATAAATAGTGTGACAATCCATGGAACCCCACTCGGGATCCTCCGATAGCCCCAAGGGGTGCTCCACCAGCCACTCCGTGAGACGCAGAGCTTGGATACCACATTAAAGAGCCCAAAAATGCGCTTGTGGTTAGGGATCCCCATCAGGACTGGGACCCGTGTTCACACAAACCAATGTCAGCGCTCATCACCCGCCTCATGGCTTTGGAAATGTGATAGGAGGCTATCCCGCCTAATGGCAAACCATACCCAGCATGGGTGGATGACATGTCATCACCCCTGGGATTTGGAAATCCCACTTTCTCCACCTTTAATGAGACGGGGGACCCGCCACAGCACCTGGACCACTTTAACTCAATTTTTGGGCCTATGTTAGGGACCCCAGTGCAGTAGGAGGCTAGTAAGCTCTGCTTATTTGTTCAGACACTATAGGGGCCGACATTCGTTTGGTACATCCAGCTCCCCGTTGGATTCGTGACTAGCTAGGAAGACCTTTGCAGGCAGTTCCTTTACCAGTTTATCTCTACCACCGAGAAGAAGAACATCGCGGACCGCATTAGGTGAAACCAATGACCCCTTGAGCGAGTCGCGGATTTCATCACATGGTGGAAGGGGGCCACATACTCCCTTGACATGTCGCTAACTCAGGAGAAACTACTTATGATGTTCAAGGGAAATGTGAAGATGGAATTGGTTCCCTACCTGATTACATGGAAATACCTCAGAGGGTTCTCTGACTTCTCAGATAAGGCCAAACGCCTTGAAGAAGACCTGCAACAGGCCAGTCAGGCACACCTGCTGCCTCCTGTAATCCCGATAAGGAGGGATGCGAGAGGCGATCCCACTGCGGTCGCCAAGGTAAAGGCCTCCAGTCAACTAGAATTTCTACCATTGGATCCAGCTCCACAGCCCCGCAGAGGTCCACCACCATGGGAACAGCTTCCAGCCCAACAACATCCTCAGAATAGGCAGGCGCCCCCACGTAACGTGCCGCCACGGCCTATGCGAGATAATCAAGTTCTGCCTCCTTAGAAGGATCCTCCAGCCCCCCATTAGGGACAGGATCCTAGAGCCCCCTTTCCAGACAACAAGAATCAGACATACTCGTTTGATGAGGCTCAGGTCCCCGGCTACTTCCACAGTGCCTTAGAGAAGAGAATTGTGCAACTGCCTGAGTGCTGAAAGCCAGAAGAGGTACATCTCGCTGATCACCCCAGCTACTACCCTTATCACCGGATCTTGTAGCACACCATCATGAAATGCTACTTGTTCAAGGACTTTCTCCCAGAATAGATTGACAGAAACATAGTCAGGTTGGACCTAGCCCCGACACAAGTGGTAGATATCTTTGTGAGATCAGATAGTATAAGAAATAGCGAAGGTGAGTGGAAGCGGGTTTCTGACCACGGGCCCCAGAATTATATTGTCTAGATGGCTCAAAGGATGGTCGCCCATGCCCTTGGAATTATTCATGGATGACTGAATCATCCAGATCCCTCAGAAGCTATCGCCCCCACTTCTGCATCATCATCTCAGCCAACCTCTTCCCAGAAGAGCAAGCATCGGCTGCGCAAGAAGAAGCAATGCCCTTCGCTAATTCCATCATCATCCCGCACTCTCAGAGACTTCATGCCCCATGAGATGGGCATTCCCCCTAGGATCCACCCAGTGGTGGATAATTCGTCATGTGATAGCCAAAGGAATGCTTCGGTTAACACCGTTGAGTTGGTAAATCCCTATATGACTCCCAAAGAGGGGGAGCGCCAGGGGAACCCCCCCAACGTCCCCAGCTGATGCCAACGTCGGTGGGGCCGTGACCATATGGGTTGTCGTGGAACATTAGTTGGCACCTCCAGCCGGTCTGTGCATGCCACTAAGTACAAGTAGTAGGCCCAACGCAGAACATAACATGCACAACCTCATCATCCAGTGTCGACAGGTCCGCCTCCACCACTTTTTCTATTATTGGATTAGGCAGAGCCACATCGGCCGCACTGAGACTAGCATCGACCCGCTACAGGTCAACCTCAGCCTTCCGAATAACATCTGTTGGTTACCCTTAACGCTTCGACTAGTGAGCAGCGGGATGTTCCCAGTACTAGTTAGCTGTCGGTCCAGCCGGCAGGGCCCACCATTCCTTCCATCACAGAGTGTCTCCCTGCAAGCATAAGTTTGTGCTTAGCATGGAAGTATGATGTTCTCAAGCATCTCACCGGAATCCCAGCAAGAATTTCCATCATTTAAGCCCTTTGCCTGTCTCTAGATATGCGCAAAGCACTCACTGATGCTTTAAAGAGCCCCCCTCAGTTTAGCAGAAGGAGAATCCTTCAATGATGAAGCAATTGAGGATGTCGAATGTTAGTACATCATTTCATTCTCAAGATAAGACAAATTCTCTCCCATACCGGGGCACATCCACCCGCTGTATATCTCCAGCCAATTCAATGGTGTGGAGATTCGCTGCTGTCTCGTTGACACCAGCTTTGAGATCAACCTTATCCCAACATGGACACTGTAGAAGCTAGGGCTATCTGAATATGACCTGACTCCCCCTGATTTAAGGATCCAAGGATGTGATAGGATAGAACTGACACCGATCTGAATGATCCATCTGAAGACCCAGTTCAGTGGACTAGTTTCCTACACCAAGTTCATGGTTGTCTCCTAGGACACCGTGTATAATGCATTGATGGGAAGGGCAGGGTTCCACATACACGCAGTGGTCCCCTCATCGTATCAGAAATGCCTCATGTACTCACTTAATGGTCTAGTAGGCATACTCCATGGTGATGCACCCCCTTTTTCCTCTTGTGAAGCCTGCTACTTGGACTCTGACTATTATAAAAGAAAGGATAAACAAGTCTAAGCATGTGATGTTGAGACCATCGCCGCTACAACCGACCCTTGGGTATGCCTGACTGATGCCTAAGTCTTCCCGATCCATTGGTTGGAGGCCACAACCCCCGATATGGGGAAATGTTTTTTCATTTCCTAGACAAGGGGGAATCGTGATCCCAAATCCAGGCTGAATCAGAAGATCACTTCATATTCTTATAAGAACCGGGCTCCAGTGATCTTGGAGCCTCCCACTCCCATAAAGTATTGGGATGTCTTGCTCATGGAAAAGGTAGTACATCATACTTATCTGTTTCACCGTGCTGGAATAAGTCAGCTCCAGTCGATGCGCTAATAATTCATTGATATTGTCAAGCGTGGCCCCTTGGAGTAGAGACTAGATGGGATCAGGTCAACAACCTTTATATCTATGCTCACGATAGCGCCAGAGTTCCCCTATGCAGTAACCACTATCGTACAAGCTGGTACTAGCTTCCCATTATGGCCTAGAAACCCAGAAGTAGCTTCTCCCATGGAATATCCCTCCATAAGTGGAGAAGATGATCTACAGGATGCTCCACCTGCCTTTGAGGAAGGTGTCTCCGGCATGGTCAATGAATTGGTACAGATGAACCTTGGCTGCGAGGTGGACCTGATAACCACATTTATCAGCACCACTATGTCCCTCGAAGAGTAGCGATAGTATGTGGGATTCCATAAATAGCACCGTGATGTATTTTCCTGGATTTATGATGAGATTCCAGGACTAGATCCTCATGTAGCCATCCATTGCCTCGTTCTTCCGGCAAATCATCGCAGATTCAGGCAGCCTCCCAGAAAGATGCACCCTTCCCATGGTGCCATGGTCGAGGATGAAGTTGACAAACTCCTCAGATCAAACTTTGTCAAAGAGGTCTAGTACCCTAATTTTCTATTCAACATCATGCTAGTTTGGAATAAAAATGGGAAGATGAAAGTCTACATCAACTTCCGATATATCAATCTCCATTGTTTGAAGGATGATCTTCCCCTTCTAGTGACAGATTTGTTGACTGACTCTACGATGGGGTTTCAAGCCCTCTCCTTCATGGATGGTTACTCTGGATATAAATAGATCTAGGTGGCCCCTGAGGAAGAGGATTCCAAATATTTTAGGGCACCCCAAGGCACTTTCTATTACCAGGTTATTCCCTTCGGCCTAAAGAATGTAGGTTCCACCTATCAGTGGGACATGCATCGCATATTCAAGATAATCCATAGAACAGTAGTGGAGTGCTATGTGGGTGATCTGGTGGTTAAATCTCGCTAGCTCCAGGAACATCTCATGGAACTTGAGAATTTGTTTGGTTTCCTCTGTTCCTGCCACCTAAAGATGAACCTGTTGAAGTGTGCTTTCAGGGTCACTTCTGGGAAGTTTCTTGGATTTTGTGTCTGGTACCAGGGCATCGAGTTTGACTCGGAGAAGATAAATTCCATTAGGTAGATGCCCCCCCCCTGAGAAATATTCGAGAGCTTTGACGTCTCCAAGAAAACTTAGCCTACATACGCTGATTCATTTCAAATCTGGATAGAAAGTGTAAGCCTTTTTCTAAGCTCCTGAAGAAGGGCACCGCTTATGAGATGGATGAGGAGTGACAGACCGCCTTTGAGGAAATCAAGTAGTATCTTCTCCAGCCTCTAGCCATGATGACACCCATCTCCGGGAATCCATTGATTCTCTATTTCATCACCCTGGAACAATCCCTCGGTGCCCTTCTCGCCCAGAAGAATAATAAGGGGATAGAGAACAACCTCTACTACCTCAGCTGCATGCTCCTTGATACGATAACTAGATACTCCAACATAGAGAAGAGCTACCTTGCACTTGTATTTTCTGTGAATAAATATGGAATTACCAACAGCACCATGAGGTATAGCTAGTGTCTCGAGTATACCCACTTATGTATATTCTGAATCGCCCCATGTTGACTGGCCGACTAGTGCGGTTTTTGGTAATCCTCTAACAGTTCAACCTCAGGTTTGTCCCCCAGAAGGCTATCAAGGGACATGCATTGGAAGACTTTCATCCTGCCCATCCAACTTCGTTGAACTAGTCCTTGGACTTCGATTTTCCTAATGAGGAAATCTTTTTAGTCGACTAGGTCATCCCATGTTGGAAAATGCACTTCGATGGTGCCTCCCAGAGCCCCACCGGTAGGAGGCTCAATTATCCTAGGCTCAACAGAGTAGGTATGGCTATCTTCTGTATCACCTCGATGCAAGCCATCCTACCATACTCATTCCTCTTATCAGAAGGCTGCACTAACAATGAGGTAGAGTATCAAACCCTTATTACTGGTCTTGAGGTGCCCCTTGAGATTAACGTTCCCCATTTGCATGTGAAAGGGGATTCCGAGCTAGTAATCAAGAAATTCAATGGTGGCTATGTCATTAAGAAGCCATAGCTCGTACCATTGTTAGAACGTACTCTCCGGCTAATGGCCCAGTTCCCTTCTCGGCCAGTGGTTATCCATGTCCCTCGGTCATAGAACGGTCGAGCATATGCTTTGGCCAGCCTGGCTATGTTGCTTGCAAAGCCCGAATAGGATGATCTAATTATCCACGTGGGGATACGAAGAGTCGTTGCTCCCGTCACCCCTGAGTATGATGACAGAATACGAGTAATCCATATTACCGTCGAGTCCTCCATGTTAGGACCACTAGGATCTTCATATGCAGTGATTGAAGATATGCCCGACTGGAGGGCCCCTTTTTCGAATATCTTCAACATGGTTGCCTCCCGGCTGATCAGGATGAACGCGAGCGAATCCGATACCGCGCACTACAGTTTACTCTCTAGAGTGGTCCTAGTCTTGAGAAGATCCTCTATAAACACATATTTGATGGTGTTCTCCTCTATTGAATCCAAGGAATCAATATTCCATAGGTCATGTAAGAGGTTCATGCCGGTTCTTGTGGTTCCCACCAGGCTGGGCCAAAACTATCTCACCAGATTCGGAGATTAGGGTATTTTTGGCCCTCCATGATCCACAACTGCATCGGGTTCAAAAAGAGGTGTCATGCATGCCATGTTCATGATAAATTCATGCATCGGCCACTAGAGCTTCTTTATAATACCAAGTACTCTTGTTCCTTTGCAATCTGGGGGTTAGATGTTGTAGGACCATACCAACCTGCAATAGCTCACCAATGTCGATTCATTCTGACCACTATGGATTTCTTTTCCAAGTGGGCAGAGAAGATTCCAATCAAGGATGTCAATGCTGGTTCTATCGTTGACATCATGAGTTCCAATATTATCCATCAGTTTGGGGTTCCTTAAGCTATTCTCACCGATAATGGCACCAACATCCGAGCAGTCGAGCTGAAGAAATTGTATGCCAAGTACAAAATTTTCTCCAACTGTACCTCCTACTATCACGCATAGGTAAATGAACAGATTGAGGCATTCAATAAAACCCTCTCTAACATTCTGTAGAAAATGGTTGGTCAAAATAAGAATAGCTGGCCAGATAAGCTCTCCAATGCCCTCTGGGCCTATCAGATGATGACTAGTAATTCCACCCAGGTTACCACATACTCTCATGTGTACTAGACTGAGGTCGTCTGACTCATCGAGATTCAGTTCCCCTCATTGCACACAATGGTTTATGACTAGCATGTGCCAGATAGAATGGATAAAATCGGTCTAGCTAAATTGGAAGCACTGGACGAGAATAGGATTCATTCCATGCACAATATAGAAAGAAATTAGAGGAGTATGACTCAAGCTTTCAACAAGAAGGTTCACCTCTACTCTTTCCTGCAAGGCAGTTTTGTATTGGCCCTCAGGTCACCAATGATCCCTGGCAGGAAACCACCTATGTTGGAGCCCAAATTGGAAGGACCTTTCACTATAAATAATGTTTATCCCAATGAAGAATAATCCCTGGTGACCATGGATGGTGAGTGTATAACTCATCCCACCAATGCCATGTTCCTTACGCAATATTTTTCCAGACACTATGGGGTCTTCCATGACCATAAACGGGATTGTGGTCCCACACGACCTTAAACTACTCATCCCCCATGACGTTAAACTATATGTCATCCTGCATGATGTTAAAATTTATCATCAAGAACTACGTGTGGATTGATTCCCATCATTATGGGATAAATAGGTCCTCCTGAATGTTTAGATTTCAGGTACAGTCCCATCTTGTAGAGATCTCACGATCTCTCAATCACCTAGGCCCCTTGGCCTGTCCCTCTCCACAAGGGGGATATATAGGTGTGGTACAGGGTTATGCCCTCTATCGCGTGGGGTTTTTCGCACCATTACCCCTTCTCCCAGGAATCCATTATCTCTTGTCCATCCTCAAGTTGAGTCCCTCGACCCCTTGCAGTGGTCGTCCTGTGTGTTCAGAGTACTCTAGTCTAGTACCAGGAGTGTCAAATTCATCGTAGGTAGGTTCCTATCACTTTTCATGCTTCGTGTTCCCCTTCATTTGGGCCTCTGTTATCTTTTACACCTGAAGGGACCCCAAAAACAGCATGGATACCACTCATAAGGGCTCTCCTACCATTACGGGCCAACGCCCTTGAGGTTTTCAGATAACAAATTGATGAAAATCATGTTCTTTGAAGATGGTCAGTCGTCGATGCTCGTTTGTTTGTCCCCATTTCAGTCTAATGAAACAAGATGCTGTGTTGAGAACATGATCAACAATTATCCTCCATCTTCATGCCCTCCCCTTCAGGACTTGAATTGTTTTTGCATGATTCACATTATGTTCCTCCCCATCATGTCTAGATGGAATCTCGACACTCTTGTCACTATCCCTCAGTGCACCTTGACACGCTAGGGGGACAAAGATGTAATACGGCGTCCTTTAGGGCCCCCACGGTCCGAGATCTAAGATCATAAACTAAGATCATCATTATGTTCTATGTGTGGCTCGATCCGTATCCCCATGGGATACGTGGGATCACCCGGGAATCGTGCTCCCGGGTCCAGCTCAGTTGGGTGATAGTTTTTCCTACCCCTTTATCCTCTGACCCTAGTCAGCCTCTTGGCCTGAGGCTCTTTTCCCAAAGGTGCACGCAGTGATGATATGGACCTCGTCCACATTCATGCCATGTATTTTTTATCACGTCGTGCACATTCCTCCATGTATAAGACATATGACTTTAAACTGTTCTGGTGGATCCAATTGCATGACCCTAAACTGTGATAATATCATCCCGGCCGCACAACGAAAAATTGAACTGCATTGAGATAAGATCATCATAGATGAAATCACATTGGGTATTGGTCATTTACCATTCCATTTTTCAACTCATGTATACGGCTTGATTATTATGGAAATTCCAGGAGTTTTTACCTTGGGACAGTCACTCCACAAAAGAAAAACCATTCACCTTAAAGGGCAAAAAGCTATATCAAATGATGCTTCTTTTGGTGCAATGGCTAGACCCGCACATCCCTTTCATTATTTCCAATGGTACCTTACTATGTCGTTCCACCATTTTATTTCTTCCAAGAACTATGTATGGCTTGATTCCCATCCTCATGAGATACGTAGGAGCACCCATGCACTTCCCCGCGGGCCTAGACTAGCTTTCAGGTTCGTTCCCTTGACAGGAACACTTCCCCAGGGAACACATGTTAGTTATGACTTATGTCCTCATTCACGTCGGATTTCGTAATCACCTTACCATGTGTCTCCAATATTTCTTACTCCTCCCCCTGGTCTGAGCTCTAAGACATTAAACTAAGACCCTTTCCAAAAATATGTGCGGCTTGATTCTAATCCTTATGAGATACATAGGAATGCCCAGACATTTCATCTCAGGTCCAGCCACATGAATAAAAAATTCATCCTTTTCCCAACCGTTGGCCTCTTGGCCTGACCCCCCCTAGGGAGTTGTGTAACTACCAAATTTTCCTTGAACAAGTTCAGGATGCCCCATAATGACATTGGGAAGCAATAGTTACCTCACCGGAGAGGTCCTGTCTAAAAGTAAGGATGATCAATGGTCAGATTAATGCACCTACATAATGTGATTCCACCAGGATGGCCTAATCTTGGGAGTGTTGGATTCAGTTCGAACAAACCACCACTTCACATGCCCCTTTATTTGGATCCACAACCTCTTTCATGTTTAAAGGGAACCCCTTACAGTATGGATGATTTACCTATGGTATGCTATTGTCTCGGGCCAACGTTCTAGAAGACTAATCATGTTTGAAGGGACCCTCTATTAGTACGGATGCTTAACCTATGGCCCGCCTACTGTCGTGGGCCAAAATTCCAAAAGGCTGATTGTCGATATTTGAGTTAGGTCCCATGTTGCGAACATGGTCAACAGTCGACCCTCATTTATTGTCCCATTTCAGGCAAATCCAATAGGAATGCTGTGTTTCAAACATGTTCAATAGTCATCCTTCATTTCCACACCCCTACCATAGTGTTCTGAATTTGGGTTACGTGATTCACATTTTTCATTCCCCTATGTTCGAATTGATTCCAATGGCCCTAGAATTGGCCTACTCGTGTGATAGAGAACATTGAGAAGATGATACATCAATCGGTCTGAGGTCTCCTTCCTTTGGCTGGGCCTCACTCTTCTCCTCCGAAATCCGAGATCAAATTTTGAATGCCTGATGTTTGGTTGGCGCTCCCATTATCAAACTATGTGAGATTACATACCTCATTTGCTTCGCAAGGCCCACGTGATCTTAGGGATGGATTACTATTTATTTTGGGATCATGTTTGAGCATGTTAAACCAAGGGGAAAAGTATGTTATGCAAAGGGGTATGTATATAAATTTTCTCATACATAAAGTTCAAAAGAATGAGAAGCAGTAATGTAGGATGAGTTTATTGGTTTGGCCAAAATAGGGCCCCTAAGGGTCGGCTTCCTGGATAGATCTCTCCAATGTTGCCACCTTTTCACTGGTGGCCCCCAGGACTGCCTCACATCCACTGAGGACCCTTTCTTCATTGGTGGCCGAGGAGCACAGCTCACTGACCTTGGCCCGTGCCCGCGCCTTTTCAGTCTGGAGCTTGATTATCTGGTGACTCTCTTCCACGAGTTGTTCTTGGGCATCTTCATACTGGGCCCTTAACTACTCCTAGAGATCAGAACAGTTTGCGATGAACATCTCCTGCTCTTTTTCATGTTCCTCGAGCCATTGGACCTCCTGCTCCGCCCTCAGAAAATGCTCGGGTACTCCATAACTCCTCCTAGCACCAGATGACGTTGGTGCGCCAGCTGCTCTCAATAATCTTCTCAGCCATGTAATCTCAAACCTTGAGGTGAATTCATTGAGCATCCGCCCCTCCAGCACACCAGAAATGCAGCTAGGTGTGGATTAACCCCTTCTTCATCTGCCATTCCTCCTGTGGGTTCCTGAGAAAATTCCATATGCACTTTCATTCCTTGTGTCACGACATTCGACTCTCCTTGACCGCTTCCTAATCTAAATTGTTTATTTCTTCGGGATGAGTGGGATGATAGATAGGGATGCTAGCCAAAAGGTCAGTGGTGGGGTCTTCCTCAGTGATTCCTTCTAGGGGAATTGGCTCCTCAGCATCTGGGTGACCTTCCTCTCTTCCCTTGATCTCGGTGGCACCCTTGTCGACATCCGGCCCTGCCCCGACAGCAGCACCACCGGTGTCCGCCGCTCCCTTCTCACCAATTTCCTGAGCCAACTTAGTTTGGGAGGCATATTATGGTTAGGTCAGTATGTTTTCCATCAAGATGCTCGCAGATGGTTGGGGCTCAGCAGCTCGATGAGCCTCCAATGCCGTGATCACTATACAGACAAGGAGCACCCTAATTAGTTGGGTCCTCTAGCACTGATTACAGATTTCATAGAAAAGAACTTACAATAACCCAAGGCATCCACCACTAGTGGTCTGGCCGCTACAGGAGCTGTTGTGGTGGTGGATCCCTCGTTGCTCATCATTTCGATAATGGGTGTCAGTGCCCCACCTTGCCCCATTGGCACTTCCTCCCCTCCTCCGGCTAGAGACGTGTGATCAGCACTGATGTGCTCCTGATTAAGATAAGGAAAGTTTGGGTTCATGATTTAAAAGGAAAGATAATACATGGGAAGGTAAAGGTGGAAGCATACCTCGAGTATCTCGGTTACATCCATATCAGAGCTGACGATGTCGTCGCTCTCCTGGAGAATCCCTTGGTGGGACGCCCCCCGAGACCCTTCACCTACATGCTCCTCCTCACCATCACCCTCCCCCTCTCCTTCTGCCTCCTCTCCTGCCTCACCACCCTCTGACTCATCGCTATAGTCTTCCCCCAGCGGCATCCTTTCAAGATCATGCTACTGGCCGAACATCAATTTCACCAAGAGAGGTGGCTCTACACGCCGACCCCATTGGCGTGCGTACATGTCCACGGCCGACATATATGCATGAAGTTAATGGAAGCTCACTCTGTCGGAAACCCAAACGAGCCCCACTTCTAGAAACTGGATCTCGTCTCACACTATCTTATGATAGAGGGCTTCGATACTCACTAACCGCAGCAGGGTTAGCCAGGACGGCCACAACGTATGGAAGATCGCGTCATGGGAAGGTTGGAGTACATATCTTATTTGCTTTCAAGGAAGTTCTTCGGCCGCTTAGTGGGGCCCTACTCCTCCAGGAAACGTGGGTGAGACCATGCCATGCGACACACCCACTACTGAGGTCTTGGCCAATACAGGCCCTGTTGCCAGAGGCACTTCTGATCCTCCCCCTCTAGCTGAACCCTGCCTGCTCTCTTGCCGCCAAGGTTGCACACTGGAAACATTGAGCTACCTAACTCGCTTCCGCAAAAGCCCCTCAAGGTATTATATGGTCCAATGTTTAGTGTAATAGTTTGAGAGGCTAGAGTTGATTCTAGTGAAAGGAAAGGTGATGATGTCACCAAATCCGCAAGTCGTGAACATCAGCCACAGCTGATGAAGAATGCATGGATGTCTATCCTCCCGGACGTCAGTGTATACTCTCTTCGGCATTACCTAGAGGCATCCAAACTACCTGGAGAACCTAGATGGCACATAAGGCTTGAATAAGATCTTCCCATCAATCTGGGCCACAAACACCCCATCTCTGATGCTCTGGAGGTTCTCCTTATTCTCTAGTGAACCTTTCTCATCATCTATGAGCTGGCTAGTTGGGGTGGGGAATGGTAAGAAAGTGAAGTTGGTATGGTTACCAATCCTGATCCATACTCCCACCTCATTGAGAATCATCGACATGACCCCGCCAATATTCAACAGATAGGGTCTCATGCCATTGCCCGGAGGATGGATGTCATTTGGGAAAGTGTATCCACCGCAGTGAGATGAAATCCAGCCATGGAAGATCTGGAAGGGGACACATACTCTCCTAGGTCATCCCCCTCTCGAGATATGTCCAATGATGGAATAAAACCAATCTAGCATGGGGACCCCCAGGTTGAACCTCTTGTTGGAATCCATGATGCCATCCATCACCAGAGTCACTAGACGGACACGCATCCTTGCACCCCGCATCAGTAGGAACCACCTGCTCAGGAATGTGGTGAAGAATCTGGTGCATTGAACATTCAGGTCCTGGGCCTCGTTTACACTGTAGCCCCATAACTGTTAGTGGCCCACCTCCAGGACCCTCCAGTATGATCTACTCTTACTCCTCTGAACTACGGTTGGACACCATTTCCCCCGCCCTGGCATCTTGACCTCCAGATCCTTCTCCAGGAAAAGGCTGAACCAGTCCTTGTAGGTGATGTCCTTCATGAAGTCCATGACTCTCAGCTTCTCCTTGTCCAGTTCTAGCAGGTGCCACATCATTTTGGGGGTTCAAGACCTGTCACCCCGGATGTTCATCAGCAGGAGGAATTCATCATATTGATGGACCTCCAAAGGGATGCCCCCGATGAATTGGATGTCCTAGAGACTGATGTCGACTTCCCCGTGGTGAAGGTGGAATGTATTGGTGTCAGTGGACCACCGGGTGAACAGCTCTGGCCAAAGATCAGGCTGCCGGTAAAAATGGAATTGCGATGTCCACACCGCCTCAAACAGACCAATGTGTCACAGCTCGACCCCAAATTGGTCACATGTATGGAGAACCCAGTATGCCCAGACCCATTCGCTGGTAATGTTGCCTCCAGACCGCAGGTCCTATTCCTACAACCAACCTTTGGTCTCGTCAGAGATGCTCTAACAGAAAGTACTTTCATAGAGGGCCGTGGAGCTCTCCGCAATAGGGTCACCCACAGAAATGGTCCTGGTCCTGGGATTCAAGACATATACATCCATATGCCAGGTTTCTCTAGTAGGATGGTCGTTATGGGTGACGTTGTATTGAGGAATTTCATCTTTATGGGTCACCCATTACCACGGTGTATCACCCTCGAAACCCGGTAGAGAGACCTCCTCCAGAATGTAGATGTCCCACAACAGCAGATTGTCAGAGAATGCAAACTCTTTTAGGGTGGGAGTTATCATGTTGAAGAGGGTGTGGTTGTTGGAGACAACCCTCTTTTCAAAATAAACCTATAGGTTCCCAACCTTTTAAGCTTTGTGAGCAGCGGCTTCCCCCTAAAAAACGCGGTTTGCGTCCATCTTCATCCGACCAAGTTTTTCTGGAGTGTTACACAAAATCTGGGAGGTTGGTGTAAAATCTGGGAGCCTATAACGTAAAATCAGAAGGTGTCGTGAAATATATGGTTGTGGCGTGAAAAACACCAGGTTTTCACGTAAAATTCCATCAAATATTGGTGGAATTACGTGCTCCCGAGCGATCTTCCACACTGGAGCAGAAGACATTTCGTGCATGAGAGCTCAAAGATTATCGCACGAGAAAAAAATCGTACGGACCATGGGACCCCTGGTGGCTTTTATAGGAAAATCCTATGTTCCACACCCCACACGAAGAGTGGATTCCACGCCTGGCTGAGTTTTTCATGCCGTTCAAAATTTTTGCACGAAGGGGACCCACGAATCCCGATATTTCGGAATTTCCCTCATAATCCTATCGGTGTGACACCTCGCCGATCCAATTCGGAGGGGGCATTTGTAGACACTGAAAAGTGTTTAAGTGTTGAAGAATGTTTTGAAATGAAAAAGTTATGTCGTATTTAGACCCATGGACCTGGTCCGGTGGGCGTGGAGGTGTTGCGCGAAAAACATGGTGAAGTGCGCGAAAAAATATGTCATGCGCGGAAAGTACTGGGATTCGTACAGAGTCCCAGGGCCGGCGCGAAATAATTTTTCTCCGATGCCCCACTTGGGTGAAATTTCCCAATGCCACCTCAGTTTCACAATAATTTCATACCGACCTATATTTCACACCTTTAGTCACCTATAAATAGAAGGTGACCCCTTCATTTTCGAGGCTGAAGAATCTGAACCGGCTCTCGTGCACGAAATTGGCATTCTGTGCACGCGCAATATGGCCATCAGGTATGGTTCTTTTTGCGCCCAGTCACCCTAGAGTCCGGCATCACACGAGATCCCCTTTGTCTTAGACTGAATTCCAATCCCTTCGGGGCCTGCCCCTTGTGTGAAATTCCTTCCATATAGCGCAAGTCGGCCGATTGCGCACAATTCCTTCCGTTGCGCTCATCCCTTGTCCTAGCATGAAGCCTCTGACACTTTCGCACAATTCATGCTCTTTATGCGCAATACTCCTAGTCATGCTCAAAACCTCTTCCCCTCAGTTACATACACACATCCACGATTTCGCGCCATCCCGAGGATTTTCGCACCGGGGAGCTTTATTTCCCGCAAACCTCAAGGGCTGCGAACAATTCTCTGAGGCCCTTTACCTCGTTGCTCCCTGGGAACCCCCTTGCAAGATCACCCAATGCCCTTATTCTAGGTTCCATTCATAGGTGTCTTTTGCTCCCCGAGCATTCGCATCATACATGATTTCCCCGTATGACCTTCTAGGATTGTACAATGTAACCTCAATGTCCCTTGGACAATTCTTCTCGTTTCATTTCTTAGCCTCAGGCTTCTTCACATAGGCACGCTAACAACTATTTCTTCTTCACATAGCCATGCTAACGTGGACCCCTCGATGGTTTTCTCCATGACACCCCATCAGTATGGACTTACCGATGTGTTCCCTCCCACAAGGTGAAGAAGGTACCAGTTATGTAAGTCCTAGGGGTGCGGATCGAACCCACCTCATCTGAGATGCATGAAATTAAACTACCAAGAACCTCGTCCTCAACACAAGATGTTAAACTGCGACCTGAACCCATGCCTCCCACACAAGGTCCCCCACCTCAGACATTCTCTATGCCTCCTCATCTCCACGGGGATGGGGTCATACATCATAGGGGGTTATATCCTCCTTCATGGAGTTGGGTTTTTCCGAGGGGAAGGGTAGCCACCTTGGTGTAATCCCCTAACCTTTCTGGCAGGAGGCAGTGCCCCTATTCTTCCTCCCTCCCTCGGTGCCAATGCCAGCCAAGGGCGTTATGGGGAATGATGTTCCTTCATTCATCTTTGGTCCCCATGGCCAGCGGAGGGTGTTAAAGGGAATGAGGCTCCTCCTTTTTTCTGTCCCAAATCCATGTCTCACGGCGCTTTTTCAAACTTGGGACTCCATCTTGGAGTAATTTTAGACACCTTGGCCATCTCAGTGGGTAATCCCTTCTTCATTTCTCATGGATGCACCCTTCGTGACGTGATCATTAGGTCTCTGCTAGCTCTTGTTTCTCACACAGAGCATGAATCACATGAGATTAGAGTGAACAATGACCATGAAAAACCATGGGTTGTCTCAGAGAATAATCCCCATTCCATCCCAAACAATGGGGACTTTGATTCATGATAAGGCATGGTACGTAGGAACCACCCACGAGGTTCAATCCCCACCACCATGGGCCGTCTCGGAGAGTAAGACCCATTCCATCACAAACTATGAGGACTTTGATCCGTGCTAAGGCATGATACATAGGAATCCTCCATAAGGTTTAAGCCCCACCACCATGGGCTGTCTCAGAGCGTAATCCTCGTTCCATCCCGAACTATAAGGACTTTGATCCGTGCTGAGGCATGGTACGTAGGAAGCCTCCATGAGGTTCAAGACCCACCACCATGAGCCGTCTCAGAACGTAAGCCCCATTCCATCCCAAAATACTGGGACTTTGATCCGTGCTAAGGCATGTTACATAGGAAGTCTCCATGAGGTTTAAGCCCACCACCCAGTCATTCCATCATGCCAGGTTCCACCCCATCCTATATGACGAAAAACTGAATCCATCATCCCAAACTATGGGGACTTTGATCCATGCTAAGGCATGGTACATAGGAAGCCTCCATGAGGTTCAAGCCCACCATCCATCCGGACCCCAGGTCCACCCTCACTTCGGTTTACCGTCACTATGGGCCACCTCAGATCAAAATCCTCAAATGTGACCTGAACTATGCGGATATTGATTCCCCTCCATGAGGATATGTAAGAAGTACCTTCGAGGCTCAAACCCAATACCAATGTATCATCCTGATCTCTCCCTCAAGCCCATGTGTCATGGGAAGCTCATTCCCTAGCCCGGAGGTTCCACTTCCTCTAGGTCCCATCCATGCATCCATCCTCACGGGTCTCCTCCGCAGGTGTGCACTCCCCATCTGAACTATGTGGTCTTTGATTCCCCACCACGGGGATACGTAGGAAGTCTCATTGAGGCTCAATCCCAAAACAATCATCCATCCTGATTCTTACACGGGCCGCCACATCCCGATGAGATCACGCCACCTCTTTCCCAACCACAGCATTCGGAAAGCCACCCATGTGCTGGCCCCAATATCGGTGTTCCATCTAGGGGGTTCTTCAATCTGATCCACTCTAATCAGTGTTCTAATCAGTCTGATCCATCTCCGCTGGATGTTAAACTTCCGGTGTACCCTGTGTTAAACATGGGAAGATGGGGAAAAACTCAAATACATTCCAATGGTATACAATTCCCTGCTTTCGATGTGGGATGCCTCAGGCTTCCAATCCCTCAAGAAGCCCTATGATAAGGGACAGAAGACAAACATGCCAATTCACCAACATCAAGACACTGCAATGATTCCCCAACATGACTACTCTTATAACTAAAGGTTTCTACTCTGACTAGACTCCTTGGAAGGTCCTGACAGAAGCGATGTAATTAACTGGTGTCCATGAAGATATGGTGACTGTAAGATCTTCATGAACTAAGTCTTAAATCTATGAGGGAGACCTGGACTAGGTGACAAGTTCTAGGGATGATTCCACGGAAGGAATAACCGACATCCCATCATCCCATTTGGATCAAGGAGTAGATGTCCCTAAATATGGAGAGGATGTCGCCCACCTTTAGAAAGCAAGAATACAGGGTAACAGTAGCATGTCCTCTGCATGACAGATGTGCGCGCCCCGGTGAAAGCGTCAGAAACACCTCAAAAGGGATCAAAACCTCCTTACTCATTGGATGTATAGAGTTGGTACTCCCCTATTAGACTAGGTTGTGGGTCCTCTATCCATAGAGATGGTACTCCCCTGCCATGTAAGGGATTGGGACATCCAGACAAGACGTAACGATGGAGCTGGTACTCCCCTATCATGTTATGGTGCATGTCCTCTATCCTTGGAGTCAAGAACTACCCTGACTTTCCATGGTGTGGGTCCTCCATATGTGTTATTCTAATAGAGTTGGTACTCTACTATCGTACCAGGGAAAGGGTCCTCTAGCCCGTCGTCAGCACTCCCCTATCGTGTTAGGGTGTAAGTCCACCAAAATATTTGAGCTGGTGGAGTGGTACTCCATTGTTGGACCGGGGTGCAGGTCCTCTATTCGTTCAGTGGTACTCCCCTTGCGTACTAAGTAATGAGTCCTCTATCCAATGAGTTTCACTCCCTTATCATGCTAGGGTGTGGGTTCTTAGATAAAGACTAATACTCCCCCTACTCTGAGTAGCTTTGGGGAGAGAGTCATCCATTAGAGTCACGATACCTCATTTGATGAGTACAGTATGAGGAGTGGGACCATCCACTAGTTATGTGTGATACATGATTAGAAGTTAGTTCTCCCTTAATGGACTGAGGTGCGGGCCTCACCATTCAATAGAGAAAGAGGTTTCACAGGATGGTTTAGAATCTGGAACTCTATCAACGGTAGGTTAGTGGTGATGTGTGGGCCCCTCAATTATTTCTCATTAATAAGAATTCACAAGGTTTGTAGTTTGGAGTAGTGCTCCCTCAACTATGTGTAGTGTTGAGGATCGGGCATCTCCATGCAGGTTTCATTAACCTTGCGTAGGGTGTATGTTAGCAATTGTAAGACCTATGCTGCATGGCACTAGAGATGGACCTAGTAGGACATTCCCGATGGAGCATGTTCTATTAGAAATACTATTAAGAATGGTAGAATCATTCATAATGGAATTTTTGTCTTGGATGGGTTCCATATGATATTTCTGAGCTCGTAGAGTTTATTTTCATTTTTTGTTCTACCTTTAGAGCCATGAGTAGAATCCTGTTATTGGCTATGAGGTCAGAATCACATAAGACATGGAGTATGAGACGAGTTTATTAGGGTGTTTCTGGGAGTCATTGAGGTGTTGTCACATGTTGGGGTTGACACCCCTTATGAATCGTGATTCCCTTTCACGTATAGATAAGGATGGTTCAAGATGGAGTTTCTCTCTCAATTGGGTTCCCTCTGGTAAGGTCGAGTAGACTGCTACGTTTCAGTTTCTCACTATTCTTTTGGGTTTTTGTGGTTCCTAATATGTATTCTTATACTCACCCCTACATGGGATTTTCCCATACATGTTGTGTCTTGTGCATATGATAGGATTTAGAAGGATTCTCACGAGGGCCTGAGGTGGGAGGAGCTTAGAAATTTTCACCGACCAAGGTTTTTACCATAGAGGGGCTGAAGAGATTAACGACATTACCAATTTACAACAATACCCTCATTCTATGTAGGTTGGATACATTTACAGTTTTATTTTTGTGGGAATGTGTTTTTCACTTTACACATTCAGTACTTTGGTTGTTCTCTGTTTTGAAATATATTTATGAATGTATCTTTAGTTTACATATTTTTATATCTCTACTCTATTACATTGAGGTGTTTGTAGGTTTGTTCATACTTGTACATTTAGAAAATTACTCCCTTATGTGTGATATGCCTACTCAGCACTAGTTAAAAGCCCTTGGATTATTGGAGGTGGGCTTAGGGAGTTGCGGACTGGACCCCATTAGGTCGTGTTGTGAAAGAGTGGTATAAAAGTTAGATCCACTTTGGGACCACAGTTTCGTGAGTTTGGTTTGAGTTGTGTTGTTAAAATGTTAGGATATTTCAAGTTCATATCTTAGCCCAGAGGTTCCAGTGTTGGTGTAGTGACTTACATATCCATTCACATGGACTTTGAAAAATTCTTTTCAACTCGGGGAATTATAGAACTAGTCACAAGGAAATAATGGTACACGCATCATATAAGAATGAGTAATGTTTTTTCCTAGTCCGTATAAAGTCATCTCCCTAGATATAATATTTGATAATGTTGTGTATTTATTTTGTTTTGGGATTCCACCATGAAGATAGTCAGATAGGGTTCTATGGCGTTATTTTGTTGAAAATCCACAATGTGATGAGGATTCATTATATGGAACTAGTTCTGATTCATTACCTATGGGTGATTCTCATGTCAACCCACCGCTGATGGAAAATCTGGTAGTGTCAGTAGTTCATGATGATGATTCATGCATACTGAGTGCACTAAATGAGTTGCAGAGGTAGTGACCTCCAAGGTATTGGGGTAATCTAGACCCCTAGGTAGCTGAGTACTGGATCGTGGTAGTCACACGATTTTTCCGCCATGTGAGGATACATCGTGATCAGGTGGTGGTCCTAGTCGCAATTCTTCTATATGGTTTGGCCAGGATATAATGGAGTTTAGTGACACGGTCCCATGAAGAGGTGGAACTTACTTGGATTGAGTTTTAGGAAATTTTGAGGGAAGACATATACCCATCCATGTTGAGTTCAGTGCATATCTAGGATATTCTATAGCTTCAGTAGGGAAGCATGGCTATGGTAAATTTTTGGCGAGGTTCACAGAACTATCCCATTTCTCCTTAAATATGGTACTTTGTCTATTTTTTAGAGCATGAAACGTTGATAAGGGCTTACAATGAGATATCAGGGCATCTGTGGTCCAGTTCATAATTCCCACCTATGATTGAGTTCTAGAGTGAGGCTTGGTGGGGGATATCTTTCTTGTAGAGGGATAGGTGTAAGTGGTCTATAGTGGTGGTTTCGAGGATGAGGCATCTACATGAGATAAACGATGACAGATGAAAGGATCTTAGTGTAAGAGGCACACCTACACCTAGACATATTCACATGGGCACATGGCATAAGAGCCACATCT
Organism: Viscum album; assembly: GCA_963277665.1. NCBI lineage: Eukaryota > Viridiplantae > Streptophyta > Magnoliopsida > Santalales > Viscaceae > Viscum > Viscum album. Next base: position 1,888,870,127 of record OY728137.1, on the reverse strand, counting down.
TGTATTAGTTCAATATTAGGAGAGGTTCTATTACACTAGCGATGGATGGGTAAATCTTTCAAGGAATTTTACTACATGTTGTGATACTGAGAGAGAGATAGTTGACGAGCCTCCTTAGTGGAGGTAGTTTTTGAAGTAGAGAATTCTCAAAGATGGTGAAAACAAAAGAAGATTTTTGATAATAGTAGTAGGTGGAATAAAATTTGAGTCATTACCACCACTTCCCCAGGTGGCCCATGCCAGGCTTTGGGTGCCAGAGGAAATGAGATAGGAAAGCTGCAATACATATAGGACATTAACCTTAAAGCTATGAAGATGGAAAGTGGTATGCTTTTAGTAAATTCTAATATGTTGAGTAGAAAAAATATATAGACTATTGTGAGATATTGTTTTCTTTCTGCTTCTTGCTCGAAATATTACCGGTGTGATGCGGAGGCCAAGATGAAACCTGTATAGGTGTTGTTTTGATATAGCATCAAGATCATGAGAAAGATGGGTCCTCCCCCCACCAAGAATCATTTTTTAAAATGAGTAAAACTATGTGGGTGATTCCGTACTACCTTAAGTAGATAGTATTAAGAATCAGTGGATGATTCCCTCTGGATTGTGTGTTTAAGGGTGAGTGACATGTTGGTGTTTGTAGACCAAGTGCCTAGTAAGACCCAATGGGAGTGATTGGGAATTACTTTGTTTTTTGTTAGTACCCTGATGCACTTTCATTCATTTTAGTGTATGAGACTCTCATGTAGAACATGAAATAGTTTGACGTAGCTTTGGAATCATAAGAAAAATGGGCACATTCACTATAGAGAAGCATTTTTGTGATGCGATGAAACCTTTCGAGTGAGTCAGTGCCACCCAAAAAGAATAATATCAACATGTGGTGGATAGTACATTCTACTTGTGTATTGAGAGTGAGTTTGTACGAGGGGGTTTTGGGGTAGGTCATAGTTTTTCCAATGGAGATATTCTTATTGAACCTTCTACTTGGTATCCATATTAAAGGGATATCCTTTCTTAGAATTGTTTTGTATTGGTGAAGTTAGACCCTATGATGTTTTCACAATACATTTTTGTTTCCAAAAATCTATACTTAGTTGGGTTTCCACTAATGGGTATGAAAGTGATTCTATTTTTGGAAATATGTGTTATAGATGGAGTTTCTCCAACAAAGGGGCCTAGTATGACTAAATGTTTACAATTGTAAAGTACTATATTTTTCAAAACTACCCTCATGTGCTCGACATCTATAATTGAAGATTTTGAGGAGGTTGTGGAATAGTTCAATCAGGGGTGGATTTGAACTATGGAGTTACATTGGAATCTATGTATTATGAGCGAGGGGGAATAACACTAGACCACATGACTATAGATGGATTGTGGTGCTAGGTTCCTTCCACCTGTCACAACTGAGTAAATTTGTGCCTCTATGTTTCATGATGTCTCTTAGTTGGACTTGGATGTTACAGTGGTTTGGATTTGGTGGTTCCCCTTGTGAATTCTTTGAAGCATCACAAGAACCCCAGTGAGCTCACTTACATGGAGGCTAATTATCCACTGAATCAGGATAATATTTATTCTTAATATATATAATATTCAGTTTATTTATTATTCATAAACACCATTTTAGTGCAGTTTACACTTTGAACATTGATTCACATTATGTTTGTAATTCCCTCTTAAAATTCACTATTACATCGTACATTTTTGAACACGTCCAAAAATAAAAATTGGTCTGGATTTAATTTCCATATGTAATTTTAAGGTTTCTAATTACATTTGGAACAATTTACACTTTTGTAGTACTTGATGATTTATATTGGAAGACCACCAATGTTTTCCATTAATAAACAACATTCTTGGTTAAGAAAACTGGACATAATCTTAATAAAACTAATGTAGAGGCCAAGATACATGCCCAATAATTCTGAAAATTGAACTGTATATAGAGGAAATCATGGAGAACATTTATTCTCATTGGTATAGTAGCAAATTTTATGTGATAAAGGGAGTTCTATGCAGCCCATATTGGAGATAAAATTATGGGCCTGATTCTCTAGCCTTAAAAAAAATCCAACCAATTTGAATATATCTCACAAACCCAAAGTTCATTTGATATGAAATTTTACAAGAGGTTAGAAGACATAAGGAAATACAATTTTTTTATAGTAGACTCTAATTTGGAAATATAGACTGTCATTTCGACGACTCTGTTCGGTGAATGCAATCTGGATTCCACTTCGGATCAAGGGTGGACAAGTCTAAGTTCCACAAGATTTCCACAACCCTAGGCCTGCCATAATCAAGTGTTATGACTTTCACTATTGGAGCATTGACCCAAGGCTTCCAAAATCACTGTTTAAAAAAGTGGTGGGGAAGGAGTTGAGCGTCTTTTGTGTTTTCATTCATTGTAATGTTACCCTTCCACTTTTCCATTGTAATGTTATTTTTCAATTGTATGTTATTAGAATCAGCTTGGTTTACGTATAAAACATCATCTAGTTATTCTCATATTATATTCTTATTATTAACATACTGATACCATTTCTTCCTGGTGTGAATTTTTCACACCAAAATTAATGTGATTTATCACACAACAGTGGAGTGTGTGTTATTTTGTTTTTGTTTTTTTCCTTCAAATCCTCCCTCATGAGTCTGCTTCCCTCTTCCATTAATATCATAAGATAAATAGAAGGATAACCCACTTATCGGTTGATCCAAGGGAGTAGAAAGGTTCTATATTGGATGTTATTTATCACTCCATTAATATCCAATCACTTATTTTAAATGATATTTTTATTTGATGATTTTAAAACATCTTCATTCTTATGGAATTTTAAGGCCGCACACTTCATTTGCTAATTAAAAAAATTACCTTGGAGTACTCATAAACATGATCCTCCAAGTGTATAGGTGATTAGTATTAGAGTTTGTTGGTATGAACCACTAAGTGATTAAGTAATTTGATCTCATTTAATTAACTCATCTCAAATATAAGAAATTGAAATCCCTAATGAAGAATTCCATCCAATCCAACCCTTCTAATAACCTAGGATCAACCCTTATCATAACATTAATTCACATAAGTAACAAATTGTTTCATTAAAACTATCTAAAATAAACCCAAATTTGGCCACATAATATCAAAAATCAGTCCACATAATGTGTGTTTCTATTGGTTTCTTCTTAGGTCTCTAAGGAATTGACAACCGAAGCTACTCTACATTTGACAGCTTAACCTTAAAAACATGGGTAAATTTGTGAGAGGAAAAATTTTGGCACCGTTAATGAGGATGAAAGTTAGTAATCTAAATAAACATTCTATTATTTTCCATTTATATTTTCTCAACCCAGATCCTCTTATCATTTTCCTCTCTCTCTTTTTTCTATTTTGGTTCATGTCTGCCTACACCTGTGATAACTCAAACAGATTAGTTAGGGTGGAAAGTCCTGGGGTTTGGTAGTCAAGTACAACCTGGTAACTCTTTATGTTAGATCATAATGTTCCTAATACTCTTGAGTCTAAAATGGCTACTATTTAAATGAAATTTATTCAATGACACCTACTCATAAACCTGGGTGGGAACCAAAATGGAAATCCAAATGAGGCATCCCCAATCTTGGGAAATGTGGTCGATCAAACCATGAATGAGTAGCTCAAACCATCCTGGACCAATTAACCCTATTTCATTAGGAATGATTCCCTAGGAAATGCCCATGATGTCTTCACAAATCATGTCCTAAACCACCTTCCAACCTTCCATGTGATGGAGTTAGAAATGCCATACCTTCATGTCAATGAGTTCAATGACATTATTGAAACTATGTGTCCACCACATCAACTTGAGTCAGATAAGAAGAGGATATTTCCTTTCTCACTAAAGTATTGTGAAATGAATTTGTTAAATAATCTAATACCTATATCAATACACCCTTGGGACCAATTTCAAAGTGAGTTCTCCAAAAAATACTTTCCCTACCACAACACAATTCTACATAAAAAGAGCATTGAAAACATTTTTGAAAAAGAGGGAGAGTCATTATATAATGCATGGAAGGGGTTCATAGACTCCCTAAACATGGTTCTACAACATGGTTTTTATATTCTTGAACAAGTCATAATTTTATATGAAGGGTGGTGATCTGGGAACAAACAATTCATTGACATGATGTGCAATTGGCCCTTCAAAAATAAAGCCCCAAATTATGCATAAGAGTATCTAGAAATCCTTACAGAACAAAATCAAACATGGGGAAAATCACCTTATTCTGAAAATACACAAAGAACAACTAGAATGCATACACTTATCGAAGAGGAAATCCTTATGGATAAACTTGTAGCTCTCACTAGGATGGTTGTAAAGATAGACCTTAGGAATATCAATGAAATCCAAATTGTAGACCCCTTTTGCAATATTTGGGACATGGATGACCACAGGACCGACAACTTCCCTACCATACCTTCAATTAAATATGTTCTTTTAGGAGAGCCACTAGGGGAGGTCAATTGTCTTAATTTTTAGAAGACACAATACCAATAAACATTCAATACTAGGTAGAATGACAATCTAGGATTTCATTGGAAAGATAACCAGAAACCCAACCAACAACCTAGTCATCCACATTGATCAAACCACTACCATAAAAAAAAAATTCAAATCCATAACTAGTTTTAACCACAACTTTTCCAATACCGGCACCCTTTTATCCAATACTAACAACCCATCCAACAACCCGTGCAACAACCAATACAACAAACAAAGCATACTCCTGGGATAAACCAACTAACACAATACCCTAATCAATCTATCACTCTTCCAATATATGAATAGTTGTGTAAAAAATAGAGAAAAGGAACTCATATGTATCAACCCTTAAACATGAACTAAAATAAATTACAACCTGGAAGTCAACCATTCCTACTTAGGTGGTACCATCCTCAACATTAAGGAGAGAATCTAGTTACACAAAAACCTCTCATGAATAACTCAAAGCAGTGAGTATTTTAAGAAGTGGGAAATCAATTTAGGAACCTGAAAAAGCCATTCTAGAACCATTAAAAGCTTAAAAAATGCATGAAAATTATGAATAACCACACATAAATTATGAAAACCCCAATGATAATGCAAAGGAACTACAACCACACCAAACAATCAAACAACATACTCCCTTCCCTCAACACATGAGAGGAAAATCTAAACCAGGACTGAATGAAACTTTGAGGGAAATATTCTCTCATGTTATATTGAACATTCCACTTCTCGATTCAACACAAACCATTCCTTCCTACTCAATTTACCTTAATGACTTTTGTAAATTTAAATGGAAACTTTCACATAAAAACTAATTCATTTTGGTTGCTAATGTGTGTACCACCATTCAAGGGACCACTTCCCCAAATTTGAAAGATCCAGGATGTCCATACATCAATGTTGAGATAAGAGAGAACAAAGTTGTCAAATCCATTTTTTATTTGGGAGCTAGTGTGAACCTCATTCATTTTTCCTTGTATTTTCAATAAGGTATCTAATAAATCCAACCCACATCTGTCACTCTTCAACTTTCTGATCATATTTTTCGAGATCCAAAGAGGATCTTAAAGGAGTTTTTGGTGAAAGATGAAAATTTCATTTACCAAGATAACTTCATTGTCCTTGACCATCACCCAAGCTTAGGTCCTAAGGATAAAACCTCAACCATCCTTGCAATAATTAGCTCTGTTATAGTAGTCCAAAACGGGAACATGACCATCACCTTGGGAAACATGAGTCTAGAAATGAACATCTATAATGTAAGTTCACTAATATGGGATTATGAGGATATTCATGATTTAAAAATTATTGGATGTGTTGATAGTGTACTTGAGAAACATCAAGGAATTACTGAAGGATGTTTAAGTTAAGAAGAGATTAATTTTCAATTTTTACAAGAGTGAAATTTGTCTCGTTGGCTTGAATATCATTTATATATCTCTATTGATGACTTTCGCGAATCACCAATAAATGATAACATTGGTGAATTCAATAATATAGAGTCCATACCCATTCATGTCGTTGATCTTGCCAATTCAGTGGATGAAAATTCTGTTAATAAAGAACTAATTCTGTCTAAAAATATGAACAAAGAAACTGAGTTCAATATAAAGCTCCATCCTTTCATCGAAATTGATAACCAATCTGATATTGAATTTAAGGTTTTACATTCATCACTCATGTATGCGTTCTTATAGGACAATCAATCCTTTTCTACTTTTATTTCTTCCTCTCTTAAAGACAATTAATAGATGATGCTTCTAGGTTTACTAAAAAAGTATAAGAAGGAAAAAATGGATAGAACCTTTCTGAAATTCTTTGGATTATCCCACTCATTAGAACTCATAAGATTGTTCTTGAATCCGAATCTAAACCATGTCATCAACCTCAACAGAGACTCAGTCCAAATATTTTGGATGTGGTATGGAAAAAATTTCTTATGTTATTTAATGTGGGTATCATCTACGCCATTGTTGAGAGTGAGTGTGTAATCCCAATTCATGTTGTCCCAAATAAGTCTAGAATCTCTGTTATCACCAATGAGGATGGTGACCTTATCCCCACAAGGGTTTGTAGTGTGTGGAGAGTCTATATTGACTATAGGAAGCTCAACTCTTGTATAAATAAAGGCCATTTTCCCTTTTCCTATATTGATCAAATCCTTGAGTGTGTGGTGGTTCATCATTTATATTGCTTCAAAGATGGATTCTCAAGATATAATCAAATCGAGGACTCATTAGAGGATCAAGAAAAAACAACCTTCAATTGTCCATTTGTCACTTTTACCTTCAAGCACATGCACTGTGGGTTATGTAATTCCCCTGGTACCTTCCAGTGGTGTATGATGGGAATCATCTCGGACATGATGGGGTATTTTTTAGAGATCTTCATAGATGGCTTATCCAACTTTCGAGAAAATTTTTAGGGATGACTTCTAAATGATGAAATGTTTTTTTCAAGATACGAAAATAAAAATCTCCTACTAAATTGGAAAAAATTCCATTCCATGGTAGAGGAAGGACTTGTTCTAGGACATATGGTCTCTAGTAGCGGGATTTATGTTGATAAATAAATGGTCGACACCTTTCATCACCTTCCCTCTCCTAAAATTGTTAAGGATGTGAGGTCTTTCTTAGGTCATGTTGGTTTCTATAGAAGGGTAATTAGAAATTTCAACTCTATTTCTTGACCACTTTGTTCTTTATTGTTGAAATATGCTCCATTTTATGGAAGGAAAGATATAAAGAATCATTATCTACACTAAAATGAGATATTATCTCTCCACCTATCATGAAATATCCAATCTGGAAACTTCATTTTGAGCTCATGTGTGATGCTAGTGACTTCGTTGTAGGAGCTGTCATAGGACAACATTGTGAGAAAAATCCATGTGTCATTACTCATGCAAGGAAATATTTAAATGATTCAAAAAACAAATACAACACCACTAAGAAGGAGTAACTTGATGTTGTGTTTTCCTTATAAATTTTTAGGTTCTACCTCTTATGATCCCTCGTCACTGTGTTCACTGACCATTCTTCCCTAAATACCTCTTCCAGAAACAAGATGCTAAAGGTAGAATGATTAGGTGGGTCCTTATCTTAAAATAATTTGACCTCACAGACATTGATAAAAAGAGTGTTGAAAATGTTTTATATGATCATCGATCTAGGATGTAATTAAAAGACAAATCACATAACCTTTCTGTGTTTGATTCATTTCCCGATGAGCACCTTTATTTAGTGAGTTATGTCCCGTGGTGTGACGACATATCCAACTTCTTTGTTATAGGAGTCCTTCCAAAATTATTAGGGAGTAATGATCAAAGGAAATTCCTTTGTAATTTTATCAATGTTGAATTTGATGATCTAAGTTCAGCCGTAACCACGTCATTAGAAGGTGTGTCCTAGAATCTGAACAAGAGTCCATCCTTAAATTCTATCATATTGAGGCCTACAGAGGACACATTTCTTGTAATAAAACATCTAAAAAGGTTATTCAGTGTGTTATCTTCTAGGCCACCCTCTCAAGGATCTCCTACAAACTTTTTCAAATCTATTCTTGGTGTAAAAAAGTTGGGCCCATCAAAAAAGGAATCAAATTCCACTCACTCCAATCATAGTGATTGAAATATCTGACTACCGTGGAATCGATTTCATGGGTCCCTTCCAAAATTATAGGGGATATTTGTTCATTCTTTTAGCTATTGATTATATCTCCAAATGAGTTTAGGACATTACTAAAAATCCAATTATGATAAAACTATGACAATATTTCTCAAAAAAACATCCTCTATATATTTGGAATTCCTAGGGTGTCACGACCCGTACCTCGGGGCCCTTGCCGTGACTACCCCAAGCCCGTCTTCCATAGGCCAGGGGCTGGAGAATAGAAATGGAAAGGTGTATCCCTAATATGAGAAGTTATTGACTTTTTAGCATGTAAAGACACACAGTCCTAGAACACAATAAGAAGAAACTACAACGTAATCTGCTGTAGTAAAAGTGTGATGAATGTCAAGGGGCCGAAATACAAGCCCAGCTGAAAGTACAAGTACAATTGAAATGTACGAATACAACTGAAATGTACTAAATAGTTCCTGGTTCATCCATCAAGGATCCTACCTGAATGGTAGGTATAGATAATGATCAGTAGTCTTGGTGTCACGTAACACCAAAAGGTCCACCTCCGGGCACTATCCAGTCCTAGCTCCCTTAGCCTCGATCATTGTTGTCTCTCATCTGCACATGACACTACAAGGTGAGGGAATAGCCCATGTAGGGGTGATTATAACGATACTTATTAGGGACCCTAAGACCCTCGAAGGTCTCCCAGAGTTCCACAAAGTAAAAACCAAAAATCAAGACCTCAATCCCAAAGCACGAAGCAATAATCATAAACTCTACTTAGGTATATGCCCATACATATAACTAAGTTATCAAGATAATCATCTCAAAACCAACTGATCCACGAAGGAATAGTTCCACAAAGGTAACACCATAATGGTAACACCATGAAGGTAAAAGTACCCCACATGTAATACCAAGAAGGTATGAGTATCACAAAGGTAATACCACGAAGGTAGAATTACCACATAGGTAATAGAACAATGGTAGAAGTACCACACAGGTAAGTCCACAAATGATAAAGTACACCATAGGTAATACCATGAAGGTAAAGTACCACAAAGGTAATACCATGAAGGTAAAAGTACCACACAGGTAATACCGGGAAGGTAAAAGTACCACATAGGTAATACCACAAAGGTAGAAGTGCCACACAGGTAATACCACGAAGGTCAAAGTCCCACATAGGTAAAACCAAAAAGGTAGAAGTACCACAAAGGTAATACAACAAAGGGGAATGTACCACAAAGGTAATACCATGAAGGTAAAAGTACCACAAAGGTAATACGATGACAGCAGAAGTAACACAGAGGTAATACCAAGAAGGTAGAAGTACCACACAGGTAATACCATGAAGGTAGAAGTACCACATAGGTAATACCAATGGTATAAGTACCAAACAGGTAATACCACAAAGTTAAAGACTCATATCACACAGGGTAGTAGTGATGTCTAGAAGTACAGATGATTAGTTGCGAAGCTATATCATCCTATTCTTTCAAGAGGCACTACTGCTGAACATATAGAGTTTGACCCACACAAAATAGATATGTACTGACCCTTGAAATGATATACACATAATTCTAACCACACAGGATCGATAGGTAACAAACACCCGCAATGTCCTACACCATATCTGACCCACACATGATCAGTATGTGCCGACCCACAAAGGATCACTTAGCGCTGACCCATACAGGATCTAACCCACACAAGATTGGTATGTGTTGAACCACACAGGATCACTAAGCGCTGACTCACATAGGATTTGACCCACACAAGATTGGTGATGACCCACACATGATCACTCGGTACAAACCTATGTATGATATGTCTCAAAACTCCGCCTCACTGCTAGCAACTGGATTCCTGCTCATAGCATGTTTGGGAGGATATCTCCTCAACCCATCAGTCATATTTCAACTAGCATGAAGTTCCCTCAAGAAGAGTTCCAAAGGGCCTCCTTCACTTAAGGATTCCATCACAAGAGATGGCGTTTCAAGTGGACACCCGGTATGTATGTTACATGCATTTTAGTTCTAAGGGTACGATTGGATTCGAGTTCAATCAAACCTGGTCGTACTCCAAATTTATTCAGAAATCAAGTGAAGTATACGAAAAGGACCATCTCAATCATAGGATCCCAATGTCATAGATGGTTCATCAAAATGATGTTTTGTTCTCAAGATATGGGACATTAAGTGTTTATGGGCCTGAGTTCGGTCTGACCCTGTCGCACCGACCCGGCCTGACTCGATCTGGGCTGGGCAACCATGGGCTCAGCCTACTAGATAGATGTTCAGCCTAGCCTGCAAAGGGGGTGGCCCAAAAAGGGTAGACTGACCCAAAAAGGGAGGCCGGCTGCATGAGACGCGACCCACAAAGGGTCGGACCGACCCTGTAAGACATAGCCCGCAAGGGGCGACCTGGCCATTGTCGGCCCGAGCTGGCAGGTGGGGACGTGTTTCCCCCTGTTATCTTGAACATACCGGAGGCCGTTTGGTTTTATGAAACAATGGAGCCACATGGTCACCACCCAATCACCTCAAAACCCACGCGGAAGGTTCCTCCTCCGTCGCGGCTTCGACCATGACCCTCTCCTCACCGGGGGCGTGATGGTCGTACCGCATTCCTATTCACTAGTGGGGCACTGGTTGTTTTTCTTGATGTCTGCGACCAGCTGATGTGTCAGCCGCCTCCTTCGATCATCGCATCTGAAGATCCATGACATCTTGCACACCGGTGGCACATGACGGTGCGCCACACATCCTCTGCGGCCGGCCGGTACCGACCGTTTTAATGACCACCATAACAATGTGCCATAACCTCCTCTTGCAGCGTGTGTCAGGGTGCCACCACCTTCTTATCTAGCTGGTTCCACCACGCTAGATGTCTTCCATGGAGGCGCAAGGGTAGCAAAGTAGTGGAGGGTTCAAGTTGGGTTCATTAGGCCTACTCCCTTCGCGTTAGCTTGTAATCACAAGGGAAGATTTAAGGGTTCAATAATTCAATTGAAATAAAAAAGTATTAAACCCCTACCTGAGGTTGTATTAGAGCCTCCTTGCTTGAGGATGGGGGTCGGTGTTCGCCGTGCTCCGCAACTATCTTCCAACGATGCCAATCGATCATCGATATCTAGTTCGAGGATTCAATGTCGCTCATCACCTTTCATCAGAACCGGCTCCGTCCTCTAAGGGTTTGCTGTCGCAACATATTATCATCAATTCATTGCTTGGTGAAGCTGTGCCGATACCTCTCCCCAACCTCCATATATATAGGAGAGGGGGAGTGTAAGTAACAACGCTGGGAATTAATGGGGGTCATTAATTAGGAACTTTCCTAATTTCCCAACATTTCTGTTACATAGGATTGAATGGTCAATCCATTTATTAGCATGACACATCGTGGGTCCCACATTTCCTCTTTTACATTTGGGGAAAAGAATGAAAATAAAATAATAACATATTTTATTTATTTCTCTTAAAAATTCCCAAAAACTAACTTTTTCTCCAGACCTACTGCGGTCAATGTGAAGCCTCCCTTAAGCGATTCCTGACACTGCAGATTCAACTATGCCCTCATATTTTTAATCTGAGCACCAGTACAAAAGATAGAAAACCCCACTACTGTGTATAATGAATGTACCCAAAAAATGTTCCGAAAATTATTAACAGACACCCTCGACCTATATAGGTTGAGGTTAGCCTTTGCCTATGGAAAAAAAGTCCCCAAAAACTCGATGGAACTATCTGATTTGCAATCCGAGTTACCGTTTAGAAGTTATGGATTATAACAATAAAATAATTATCACTTAATCATTTTATTTATGGAAAAAAACTAACATAGATTGATAGACCACGCTGGACAATATTAGTATCTGCCTAAAGAAATCATACGCTCACAATTTTAGCTGTGGTATCAGATTTCTAATTAGAGTTACTATTCGTGAGTTATACTCATTTCAAAAATAAAATAACTTTATTTAATTATTTTATTCATGGATATTCCATTTTCAGGTTTTCTCACAGGAGGCCTGCACCGACTAAACTTAAGATGCACCAAGACTAAACCTGCCATCCTGAACATAATGATTCCCTCAGATTTCTAATCCAGGCAACTGTTTAATAGTTATTCCACTTCTTTAGTAAAAATTCTTACAAATGCTAATTAAAGTTTACAAAATTCAACAGATCATTCTGGGCACTATGGGCCTTGGAATCACTCACCATCAGATTTTTTGGTCTTGAAATAATTCCATATTATTAAAAACAATTACATGGAAATCCCAAATAATTACATAGGGCTATCATTTGTGATCATTGAACTCATTTTTGAAATCTTCTATTCTCTTCACTCATGGAATAATATGGAATTTCTCACAAATTATACACTACATACCACCCATAGACCAATAGTAAATTTGAGTTAGTCAATGAAGAAATAAAATAAATTATTAATAAAACTGTTAATAAATCCTGGAAATATTGGTCGAACTAACTCTTAGATGCTCTTTGGTCCTATCAAACCACATATAAAACCATTTTAGGAATGCCCCTTATTGGTTGGTTTATGGAAAAGCATGCCATTTTCCAGTTGAAATTGAATATATGGATTTTGGGCAATTAAGAAAATAAATTATGACCTCTCATTGTTCGAATAAAAAGAAAATTAGATCTCATTTAACATAAAGAAATTTGTATAGAGGCTTATAAAAATTCAAGGTTAAATAACGATAGAGTTCAAGCCTACCAATATCTAAATCTTAAAACCAAACACATTGTACTGAGTAAACCTATTATTTTGTATAGTTGTAAACATCATTTACACCATGGAATGTTGAGGTCTAGATGGTGGGTTCCATATATAGTTTATATGGTGTACCCCATGGGGCTGTAGAAATTCAAGATCCCACCAATGGTCAAGCCTTTAAAGTTAATGGTCATAGAGTCAAACCATTCATTGAACCATTCAAGAAAAGGAAATTTATAATGACTTGACTGAACCATTATTCGATGCGGAAAATTATTAAACAATTAAGCTTGTAAGTCGAGATAGAAACGTTAAACAAATGCACTGTATGTGAGGCAACCAATGGTTTTCATGTTTCATATCATTATGAATCATTGTTGTTTTTCATTTTTATATTTAAAAAAATTACCTTTTACTGTAGAAATTTTCTTCTTTTATGAGTAAGGATGGGTATAGAAGGGGAACACCATATTCATCCGTGTCACGTGGTGTGATCCCTGAGCAATACCTTTCCCAGAAATATAAAAAGAATACAATGTATCATAAGTTTTTTTATTTTATATGTTTGAAGGTTAAAATAAAATTGTAAAAAATTAATAATTAAAAAAATAAAAAAATAAACGGACTCATCGTAGGTCATGGGGAAAACCTTGTCACAACCAGTGAAGTCATGGGGAATCAAACCTGAGACATAATGGAGAAAGGGGAACACACTTTCCAATGACCTATGACTTATAGTGATTCCTTATTCTCTAATTTTTGTATATATACTTATATATTACTTATATATATATATATTGTTTTGTTTTTTTGTTTGTTTTTTTGTTTTTCCTTGTTCGACTATCGAACTCTACAAGTGACATGGATATCAAAGTATTAAATTGGAGCGTCAAAAATGTGAACTTCAACCATCAAGTGACATCTTTCCATGATTCAAAATTTCAATATCCTCCTTGAACTCCTCTCCTAAACCCCATTCTATGTTTTCTTATATTTAAACACTATGGACAATGTTATTCTATGTTGGTGGGGGGGGGGGTCAAAAGAATAATAAAATAATATTTTTGTGTGCATAATAAATGTGTGGAAGGAAAAATTACATTAACTTTAATCATGATAATACACATTGAAATCTAAGAAACTGAATATAAAATAATTCATAATTCTCTGATTCTTATTTTAATCCATGTATAATTTCATGAGCATAGATTTTGGAAAGTGTGGCTGTCTAATGTGATATTTAATTGTTTATATTTTCACTTAGATAAAAAATCACAATGCACGTCCTTTGGATTGTAGGGTATTAGTTGAGTTAATGGGGTCCCCTAAATAAATAGCATAGGTTTGAGGATCATTTTAGTTTTAATATGAGTATTAAATAAAAAAATATAAAAACAACAATAAATTTGCGTGTAGAGAAATGAAATGATCTAATGCATAAATTTCGGCACTTGGGATCATGACTCTATAGTTTCCTGGCCCAGAGTTAGTAATTTTATCTCTATTTGTGAAAATTTGACATTGTTTTTGACTGATTTAACATGATATTATTTTTGAGTATTTGGGATTCACTTGGTGCCCAATGGTCTTTGAGCCTAGGAGTCATCAGAAAAGTCTCACTACATGGGTTGACTCTATTAGGTGCAATTTAAATTACCATGGAAAAATTGAAAAAAAAACACAAAAAAATAAAGAATTCAATAAAAATGGAATACTCATATTAATATTCAATTTTTATTCCACCTAGGGCTTCCATCATTTCCCAATTGAATAAAGATGAACCACCATATCTATTGTGATGCACAAAACATCATCACCCTTAATTGGATACAATATGGTGATTAATTTGAACAAAGGAATGGGCTTGGGATTGGGACATTCTTATGAAACTTTCATGTGTTAAAATAATTTTATGGGTTTCATTATTTTTTGGTATAAATGTTTTTGGTGATCATTTTGTATAAAAATGTTGTTGGAAAATGGAATTCAAATTTCACATTTGTGAGATATATTTTTCTCAGGACCAGAAAAACTAAATTTGGGGGGTGTGATTAGTCATTGAATGAGTATAATATTAATTATCAATATATATACTATTCATGTTATTTATTATTCATATACACCATTATATTGAATTTTAAACTTCAAACATTGATTCACATTATGTTTGTAATTCCCTCTTAAAATGCACTATTACATGGTACATTTTTGACCATATCATAAAATAAAAAATGGTCTTGATTTTATTTTCATATTTAATATTCTGGTTTCTCATTACATTGGGAACAAATCAGACTTTTGTAGAACTTGAATATTCATATTGTAAGACCACCAATGTTGGACTTCAACAAACATAATTCTGGGTGAAGTGAATTAGACAACATCCCAATAAATATACAACATTAGACAATATCCAGGCCCAATAATTCAGAAAAATTAAATGATGATAGATGACATCATGGGGAAAATTTATTCAAATAGTGACAAGATTTAATTCTGGGTGTTAAAGGGAGTTCCATGCAGCCTTAGTTGGAGATAAATTTATGGGCAAGAGTCTACGACCTAAAAAATACTCTATTAATTTAATCATATCTCAGAAAAAAATTTCATTTACGCTTAAATTTTATAGGATGTTAGTAGTTATCAAAGGATCTATTTTTTTTCTATGGACTACTCTAATTCATCCATCTATAAGGTCGTTTCCATGCCTCTGTTTGGTGGATGCAAGCTGGCTTCCACTTCACATCAAGAGTGTAAAAGTCTAAGATCCACATGTTTTACACCACCCTAAGCCTACTATACTAATGTGATATGACTTTAAATATTTGAGGCCAGACCCAAGGCTTTTAAAATTCCAATTTAAGGTAGTGGTGGTGAAGGAGTTGAGCATCATTGGTGGTTTATTTCATTTTAATGTTTTGCTATCACTTTTCCTTTGTAATGTTCTTCCTCAATTTTAAGTTATTCAAATCCGCTTAGTTTTCTTATAAAATTTTTTCTTCTTCTCATTTTTTGTCCTTATTATTAACACATTGATACCATTTCTTCATTGTGTGAATTTTTTTCACACCAAACTTAGTGAGATTTATCACACAACGATGGAGTGTTTATTACATTGTTTTTGTTTTTTCCTTCAATTCCTCCCTCATGGGTCTACATCCCTCTTCCATTAAGGTCATAGGATCATTGGAAGGCTATCCCACTTATGTGTTGTTCCAAGGGAGTATCAAGGGGATTGATTGGATTTTATATATCACTCCATTAATATTTAATAACTTCTTTTAATTGATATTTTTATTTGATAATTTTGAAACATTTTCATGATAATTGATTTTTAAGGCAACACACATAAAGTGATAATATGAAATATTACCTTTGAGTGCTCATAATCATGATCCTACAAGTTTATAGGTGATTATTATTAGAGTCTGTTAGTATAAACCATTTATTGATGATGTTGTTTGATCTCATTGAATGAACTCATCTCAAATATAAGAAATTGAAATCACTAAAGAGGAATATAATCCAATCCACCCATTATAATAACCTAAGATTAACCCTTATCATAATTTGAATTCACTTATGTCACATAGTGTTTTCTTAAAACAATATAAAATCAACCTAGTGTTGGCCACTTAATAGCCAAAATCAGTCCATAGAATGTGTGTGTCTATAGGTTTCATCTTAGGTCTCTTAGGAATCAACAACCCAAGAAACTCTACATTTGACCGCTTAACCCTAAAAACATGGGTAAATTTGGGCAAGACCATATGTCCAATGGAGAGATCAGTTTTGTCCCTTAAGGGTAGACATTCCCTTTCAAGGGAGAAAAAGTCAAAATGTGGGGAGAATGTAATGACTTATGTTTTGAACTATATGAATTTGGAGTATTCAGAAGAATAACACTAAATCCAGGCACTGAGTCGATGTAGGTTTCTGAGGTTGAGGGAGCCTTATAGTGGGAATTTTCAAAATATCAAATATATTTTTTCACAAGCGCTGTTTCACTTGAAAATATGAAATAACATTGTGTTTACCCTAGAAATAATATTCTATGTTTTTTGGGTGGGGGCGAGTTATCGAGGTGTTATGAGTTAGAATTAATTAATTAATTAAAATTTAATTAATTTCAAAACCCAATCCCCCTCCCCCTCACACGCTAGGAACATGAAAAAAGAGAATAATCCTCTATTAATCTTCTCATATCCTCACTTTGGTGTCAAAAAAATGATTCTGAATCAGTGAAGAATGCTTCTTATGTTCTCTGTTTCAAATGCATATCATCATCATATCGAGGAGCCGCATGATCCAGACACCGTTATTTAATCGATGCTTTGGAATTTCTCCCTTGAGGTAGGAGGATTTTCATTTTAGTGATGATCCCCATATTTATACTTTTTATGGTTTTAGATCCCAAATACTATTTCTAGTGATCCCTGGTAGGTCAATATATTGGTTTTGGAGACAAATAGGGTAAATTGGGGCATATTTTCATGTGATTATCAACTACAAGATGCGAGATCCTTCTTAGTCATTAAATCATTGAAACTCTTGGAGATGGAATTTTCACGGGAGCCGCCACCCCTGAGAATTCCTGGAAGAAACCATATCTTTCACTCATGGACCCGAGATGCGAGATCCTTTGCAGACTTCATTAACAGTCGTCCTCCTCCCAATGAATCAAAGACCTCCTAGTCTATCTCTTCTAAAACATACATGTATCGAGGTTTATTAACAATTTCGTTCTTATCGGACGAGGTAATTATTTTCTCTGAGGACCTCTGATTTTCTTTAGTTGGTATGTTCTCAAAATGTCGACCCTCTTTGGATTTCTTTCGCAAAACCATGGAAAGCATAGGATTTACAAACATCTATATCAGACTCTTGAATTCATTATATGTTCTATTTTGGTTTAAATTGGATAATGACTACTTTAGATATTGGACCCGTGGTTCATGGACTTTTGGGGGTTCTTTCATGAATGTTTTTAAATGCTCGCCTGATTTTAATTTTGATGCTGAGCCCCCCATTATTCCTATTTTCTTGGGTTCCTGGGTATGCCTTTACACCTCTTCAAACAGAATTCACTAATCTCTATTGCTCGACTATTCGGTCAGCCTCTCAAACTTGATAATGCTACAATGAACCTGGCACGCCCCTTAGTTGCGAGGATATGCACATAAATTGATATTTCTCAAGAATTGCCTTCACGATTTTGGATTCAAAACGAAGAGAATGGATTTATACAGGATGTGGTTTTTTAGAATTCCCCATACTTCTGAAAGACATGCTTTAGAATTGGCCATAACACAAAAGGATGTGGGATTTAAAGACCTCCCCCTCACCCCTGCCCCACTTCAAGTCGATTTTGGTTGAAAAGATTTCTCCAGAAGTGATGACTGCTGACCAAATTTACATCCCTAAGGATAGCAGCAACACCTTCAACTCCAAGGATGATTTAAATCCCCAATTGGCCAATCCCTGTGAAAATGATATCTCTCATACCATACCTGAGGGTCATGAGACTAACAAAAAGGGTCATGAGAATAATGAAGCATTACAGGTGAAATCTGATGAGCCTTTACAAGAAGATTTTGTTAAGATCTCTCAAGTGGAGGAGGATTTTTATTTGAAGGATCAAAAAAAGAAAAAAGCTATAATTGACTCTGATGGCTTCATCACCCCAAAATCTAGGAAAACTCAATAACATAGGGATAATGCTAATAGGTAGAGGACTATTATCACAAGTTCATTAGCTTCCAAGATTATTGATAATGAAGTCCCTCCACAACCTGTACCTCTTGAACCATTACCTGAATCCTCAAAAGCTTCTGATTTTTCTAACTCAGAAGCTTCCTCATGTGAGGATGATGAATATGATCCTGCCTATAGGGATTCCTATCAATATGAAGAGAAATTGGATTTCTCAAAGGAACATGATTGTTGGTTTCAGGAAATTGAAAAAAATTGCCTTTTGAAAATATAAAAAACGTGAAATTACTGCCAATGATTTTCTTGATATTAGAAAAAGTATGTTTATTAGAGTGGATAAGGAATTTAGGAAAGACCCAAACATAAATTTTAAGGGCATACCTTGGAAATGATCTTTTGTTTCTGGTTCTTTGAGGTTTCTCTGGTATTGGTTGTTCTGATTATGCATTATATCATTTTTTCCTGTCGATCCTTCTATTGACACCTGTTTGATCTCTGGATATTTTTGATATTCCTCTCTGGAAACCTGGTTCACTGCTGGAACTCTCTTGAAGATTCTTTTGACTTCTCTCACACTCTCCTTATTTGAGATGAGACTTTGGATCTTATGGTATTTGTTACATGCATTTTTTATTTCACTGGATTGGTATCACTTTTTTTCCAGTTGTTGGAAACATTTACTATCAACTATTTGGAATGAGACCAATGAGGTGATTTGGCATTGCTACATCTGTAAATGCTTTCACGTTCTTACTAGAATTGTATGGTTTGGTTTGGATATTCTGTTCTATATTTATTCTGGTCTACGGGTCTATTTTTCAGTGATGCTTTGTGGAATTCAGTGTGGAATTATTCTCGAGATAGTTCTGCTCATCATAGCTTCTGTTTCCTACTATCCAGTTTCTAGTTGGGCTTTTTTTGAAACAGAATTCAATCTGTTTTCTTTCACACTTTTTCTGGCTTGAGTTTTCATTGAAACAAGTTTGATATCTCTCTGTTTTGCTGGATTGCAGTTTTGGGAGGAGTCCATATGTAATGCAACTTCTATCAATTTTTTGTCCATCCTCATGAAGTTTCATAATTGTCGATGGTGAAGGATGGTTTTGTAGAGATTAACACCCAATGATTGATGCTTCTATGGTGAACATACTTTGGCTTGCTGCAATTTACTTTTGGTTTGTTTGAGTTCCTTTTCTTTTTATCCCTCTAACTCCCTACTGGTGTACGTTATTTACACCTCATGTCTGTATTGTTAATCTTTTTTTTAATAAATTCCTTTGTGGGAATGAATTGGGAAACCAATTCATTCCACCACCTTCTTAAAAAAAGTCCAGAAAGACATGTCAGGTAGCCCTTCTAGTTTGATGAAGATGACCTTTGGGATCTACATGTTGTATACCTGAGTTACACGCCATATAGTGACCTAATCAATGTTTCTAGAATACATGGCTAGGGTTGACTATGTAATAGTACATGATGATATAAAAGTACATAAACAATGTACATATATTAGGTGTTTGATACATATAAATAGAAAAAATACATGTGAAGATGTCCATTTATCCTATACACGCAATGTATTCTGGGCTACACGATGTGTATGGGACACGGTTGACCGATCTGTGTAGAATAGAAACACGACTAGGGGTCAGGTGAAGAGGGACATGGTGTCCGCTATCTCTACATGACATGATCCCATACATGGGTTGGTAAAATGTGTAGATATGATATAATACTAGGTGACGAGGTGGAATCACATGCCGTGTGTACCCCAGTGCACACTTTTTACTCCCTGAGGATCTTCTTAATAACTTCCGCCTTTTCTATTTTCTTCTTTGGAGCTCAGATTCAGTCTTTTGAGTATCATATCAAGATCAATTGTCAACGTAGAATGTGAGGGTGTAATCTATTTTTTCCTATGAGATACGAGGTTTCTTGAATTGAGTATATATCTAGTCGAACGGTGCTTACACGATGAAATGGTTCAGTGTGATTTGTTCCGAGTGACGGTGGGATAGGTGCTCCCCTGTGCAATCAGGGAACACGTTTCCCTTAACCCTCTGATTTGGTAGTGAAGGGACTCCCCACATCATGGGACTTAGTTCTTGTACCATTGGGTAGTCCATATGTGGTTGGTACTCCCTTGATGTGTTAGCGAGAGGGTTAACCTTGATGTTCATATAGTTGGACCATGTTCCTCTACCGTGGCATGGAGTTGGACCTCCCTACTCATTGGTCAGATATAGTTGGTACTCCCCTATTGGACAAGGGTGAAATTCCTAAATCCATGGAGTTGGTACTCCATAGCTGTGTCAGGGTATGTTTCCCCTATATGTGATGTAAAAATGAAGTCGGTACTCCCCTATCTTGTTAGGGTGTGGGTCATTTATCCTTTGAGTCGAAACTTCCCTATCATTCTTGGGTGTGGGTCCTATATACATGTTGTTCTGATAAATTTGGTACTCCCTAGTCATAAAAGGGAGAATGTACTTTATCCTAGGTTCTTTACTACTATATCATATTAGAGTGAAGCCCCCCCATAATAATTAAGCTGGTTGAGTGGTACACCCTTATTTGAAAAGAGTGTGGGTCCTCGAGCAATAGAGTGGTACTCCCCTTTCATGCTAGGGAATGAGTACCCTATCCTCTGAGTTTCACTCCCCTATCATTCCAGGGTGTGGGTCCTCATCTATGGATAAGAACTCCCCCATCTCCAAGTAAAACTAGTGAGAAGAACCTATATTAGGGTGATTTTCATTTGTCTAATAAGTACAATATGGGGAGCGTGACCTGACACTAGTTACATGTAATACCTGGTTTGGAGTTAGTTCTCCCTCGATAGATAGAGGTGTGGTCCACTCCATACAATAGCGATCATGGTTTCATATGATGGTTTTGGAGATATTAATCCCTCTAATGTAGGTTAGTGGCAAGGTGAGGGTCCCTCAAATCTCTCTCATTAGAGAGAATGCACACGGTGCATAGTATTGACAAGTGATCCCTCAACTGTGTGCAGTGGTGAGGAGCATTCCTCTCAATGAGAGTTTCATTAAACTTGTGTACGGTGAAGGTTAGTGACATGAGTGCCTATGATGATAGAAAAAAAGATGGACCTAGTAGGTTGTTCCTGATGGAGAACGTTCTCTTGTACATATCATTAAGAATGGTATAGTTGTTCCTAATGTATTTTATCTCTCAAATAAGTTCCATATGAGATGGATGAGCTCATGGAGTGTGTTATCCTAGTTTTCTACTACCTTTAGAGCCTTGAGTAGAATCCTATTTCTAGATACAAGGTCAAAATATCATTTTAATTGTAGTCTATGATGAGTATATATGGGTGTTTCTGGGAGTCCATGTAGTGTTGTCACATGTCAAGGTTTTCACCCATATGGAACTGAGATGATTTTCATGTGAAGCCAATAAGGTTTTGAGATGGAGTTTCAATTTTGATTAGGTTCCCTACAGCTTGGACAAGAAAACTATTTTCGTTCAGTGTCTCCCTTTTCATTTAGGTTTTTAGGAACCTAATGAGTATTATTATACTCACCACTTCATGGTATTTTCCTGAAACTATTTTGTCTTGTGATGACCATTGGACTTTCTATATAGTTTGACTAACCAAGGTGTTTATCAGAGTTGGTCTTAGGATCTTACTAGTATTTTAATTTCACAATGAACCCCTCCTTCTGATTAGGATGGATGCTTTTCTATTTTTATTTTGGTGGGTGTCTATTTTTTCCTTATAGCTTTTACTACTTATGTTGTACTCTGTTTTGGGATAGATGCATGCATGAATTTTTATATTGTAACTTTTTGTGACACTACACTATTTCATCAAGGTGTTTGTGGGTGTGTGTGCATTTGTACATTAGGAAAATGCCTCCCATATTTGTGATATTCCTACTTGGTGCTAGTTTTAAGCCCCTGTCCTATAAGAGGTGGGCTTGGGGAGTTATCTCCCAAAACCTGTCGGGTCGGGTTATGATAAAAACATCAAAGGTTGTAATTGATTACAAATAGAAATATAAAATGAAGTTAATGTGAATCATGTTGAGAAGGAGATAAAACTGATTAAGGAACAATCTCATTTCCTTAATAATGAACATACCATTAAGAATATAGGATAATTAAATATTAAAGGAGTGGAGATTTAGGATGAATCATACAATGATGATAATAAGACCATCCCCAAGGGAAAGGTACAAACTCCTTCTAAATTTTTAATAAACACACAGTATATTTTATTTGAAATTACATATTATAAAGACAAACATTGTCCCTTTTTACCAAATAATGATGTTAGAAGGTTAATAAACCATCAAAGAGGATTTTAGTTGAGTAAAAGAAGGAATAATATCTAAGTATAAGATTAAATAAAGGTTGTAAGATGCTTGAATAATATGAAAATTTTCTTAGATAGAAACAAAATATGATTAAAGATCGATATTTAGGGGCTATAGTTGGTGATAAGATGTTTTTAGGAATAAATCCTTTTATTATTGGAAAACATATCATTGCTATAGAACAAAAAGTAATATGGTAGGATAATCTAATAAAAATAGGAATCAATTCTATGATAAATATAAAAATTCACAGAATAAAAAAATATAACATATAAGTATATAAAAAATAATCCACAAAATTATAATTTTTATAATATTAAAATAAAAATTATAAAATCTTGTCAAAATTAAAATAGAATAAAATGAAGAGATGGTGATATAATGAAATTATGCTTTTGAGGAAATAAAATAGGGGAAAAATAAAATAAAAGATAATATTTATGGTAGATTCAATTCCATTGGTCATGTTGCGATGGATTTTATGATATCCATAGATGGGAAATAGGAAATGATGATGAGGAAGAAGAGATTGTTTGATGATGCATGTGATTTTATTTCTCATCTAATGAAATAGCTCCCATATAAGAATAATTTTTAGAAAAGTGAGACCTTCAATATATTTACAATGATAAATTAGAAGAAAATTAGGAATCATTATCGAAGGGTATCCCATAGATGATGTTGATATATAAGGAGGACATTAGATCAATGAAATCAATCAACCTTTCAACTCTCATTAAATATAGAAATACTACCTCCTTATCCCCTATATTTTCATATATACAATCATTTTTGGAACTAAATAAAGGAAATATTGTTGAAGGGGATGTGGATGAGTCTTTCAATATAAGATCTTAATAGAAAATTAAATTCATAGGGAATATAAAAAACTATGATGAAGAAAAAGTGGGTGAATCCCAATATAGGGAAAACATGATGAAATGATACGTAATTGTGATAAATCATAGAACCTATAATTCTTTGAATAACATAAAAAATATTTAAGAATCGGTATAAAAATAAAAATTTCTAACCTCTTTTAATTTCCATAAATGTTTTTATAAAGGAAGAGTGTTCTTAGATGAAAAATATAGGAGAAAGGGAAATTTTTTTAACTTACACAAGACATTTGTTATTTTATTTTTAAAATGTGTGCATGATTTTCATTTCTCGTTAAATATATTTCAAGTATCCCAAAAAAATAATAAGCTGAGAATGATATTATATGAATTGGAATGTATGGGAAAACATGATTTCTTGGTGACTCCTCTCATATTTTCCACATTGGGATATCCCATATATATTTAGAGTAGATTTACTAATGGCACTTGGTTAAGTTGTGTGTGGTGTTATACCTCTATCAAAAATTAATTAATATGTGATTAAAACCTAATAGGGAGTAAAAGTAGAGATGAAATAATTTTTTTTCACAAATGATAATAAGGAGAAAATAAGTTAGATAAAAACCATAAATTACCTTTGTATTTTATTTTCCAAAAGGTGGAGAAATATATGAGAAAACATATTGACTTTAGGGAAGTGTGTTAGTATTAAATAAAATTTTTATGGTGGTTGGAATTTAAGTGACATTTAATAAATTTATTTTTCTTCAATTAGGATTATATAAGATAATGTCACTACATTTTTGGTGATGTGTTATAGTTTCTGAGTGAGATACCCTAAGAAATAGAGATGACACAATGTGTGTTTACTTGATGATTATGATTGGACAAATTTATTCTCAAATATTTTATATTGTGATGATTGTGTGTTATTTAATCTTCAAAGTATCAAATAAAAGTGTTATTGTTTTTAGAAACATTGTATTAAACATATATAATGACCTATTGATGGTATGGATGAATGATAAAATTAAATTAATTTAGATTAAATGGTGTGGGATATCTTGAATGATAATGAGTACATCTATGGGGTTTTGTACATGGAATATACAATTTTTTGTGTTTACATATATTTGGATATGGTCTTAATTTTATATAGAAGGCCTTATGTGAGTATGAGGAATTTATAGTGTGATTCAATTTAATTATGATATTTATAGCCCTTATATAAATATAAATTTGTACATACATGAAGGTAATAGATGACCTCTATAGGTATATAAATGAAAAATAACAATATCATTGGTTATATAAATGTAAAATGCGATTTAAGATATCTATGCAAAGGTAACATGATATATTAGGCTTCATATAAAGGTGAAATGATTCTATGTAAAGGTCATATATGAAGTGAATTATCTTTGAAAAGGTAAACTCAAACCTTTGTAAATGTAATCCATGAATCCAATGTACTACATTAAGTTAGCCTAGAAAATATAGAGTCATAAAAAGGTTATATGGAGAATTATTTACCCAGTAATGGTAGTAAATGTGCTATGTTATGTTAATATAGATGAAACATAACCATTGTAGGGGAAATTTAAAATTTCATAAGGAATCATTATGGAAAATTTGAGTCTGCATAATGGTATACTATGTTTCTAGACTATTTTATATCTTGAAGAATGTGATTCAGATTTTTTTATTGCTATGATATTCATAGTTTAAACTAATTATCAATCAAATGTATTATGATCATGGTATTTGAGAATTAAATGATCCAAATAGAGGTGATTCATTAACAAAAAATACGATTTAGTAAGGAAAAATATGGACTTTGACATACTCCACACATAAGTAATAGAGACCACACCATAGGGATATATGGATTGAATACTCCCAAACATCAAAGTATATTATTTGTTTTATTTTGTTAATAATGGTGAGATTATTATAATGTTATATGAATTAGTGAGTTCTATTCCATAGATTTAATGTTCCATGTCATAGTGAATGTATCAAATACACACATGGAGGAATTAAAAATAAATAAATGATATGTGATTTTTGGAGAATTTGAGATCATGATAGAAAAATATTTCATGGGAGTAAAATTACAGAGTCTTATGAATATTAATGGAAATACATGACTTAATTTGAAGAAGGTTTGATGATTTTAAAGAGGATAATTTCTTAATTCCTATAATGTCATATTTTACATAATTTATTGTATAAATATTATTCATGATATTATTATAAGAATATGTAATAGCGAGTATGATCAAGGATGAATGAACCAATTGAACTATCTGTGAATATTTGAAGATAGAAATTTAGATTTTATACTATATATAGTGATAAAAATTATAGAACTATTTGAAGGAGGTTGTGAAGGACCCTAAAGACCAAGGAAACCTTAAGGAATTTTATATCAATAGTGAGTGATAAGTTATGCATGAAAACAAAAAGTCCTAGTGGGAGTATGGAATAAGTGATGCAATATAAAAATACTTTAGTGGGATGTTGGATAATATGATGGAATTTCTTGTTAGAATGGCGTTTTTGTATTCCCTTATAAATTATTTTTTAATAGTGGAATAATATTTATCTTGGATGATTAATTGGTTGATGCAAGTAGTAGGAACATACTGATACCAAACCTTGTAAATCATTATTTCTAGTTTCTTTTATATATGACATATTCACGTAAGGATTATAGACTATAAGAAGAGTTGATTTAATCCTTAATTAGATAAAAATGTTTCATTTAGATTTATAGTGCATAAAAAGAAAATGGGTTCATTAATTCACCTCCTCCCTCTCTCAGTTATCTCAATAGATCTAGGTACTACAATGTTTTATCAATGTACTTATTTATACTTGTTTTATTTTATAATGTTCCTATATATTTAATTTTATATAATTTAAAAAAGTGTGAATGTAATGCATTTTAAACACTTTCCAAAACATTTCTTTCTTATATCTCTTTCTTAGGATTGATTTATGAATAATTTCCCTAATTTTTCATTGTTTTCTAGATTAATTTATAATATTTTTTATTTATAAATTATTTATTATTTAAAATACGTTTTTTATAAATATAAAATATATTTATTCTTATTTTTCAAAGTAATATTATAATTCAATTTAGGTTTTTTAACTGTATCGGTATCCTTTAACTTTTATTGTGATTCACAAGTTATATGGTTTAATGATACAATTCATATTATTTACATGGATGACTTATGATTATGTATTTTTTAATTTTACACTGAACCCATTTATTTCTCAGAAGCTATTTAAGATAATATGGAACTACTAATATATTGTTCCCTGTGGAACAGATATATATGGTGTTTCATTATGTGACAGGAGGGGAAAAATTATATATTTCTCCAATGCATTGGGTAAAGAAATATATCCCCTGAAATAAAATAATAGAGGCTAGGGGGTGAAAAAAATCATCAAAATTTTAATGGGATATAGAGTGAACACAATAAAAAATGGGAATATGTCTAATATGTGATGATACTATTATCAATTAAGCTAGACATAAATAATTATTTTATATTATTATTTATGTATTACATTATAACAAAAAATCTTCATGATATTAAATTAATGAGATCCCATATTTCCAATAATTTTTGATCATTTTACATTGATAATTAATAATATAATTATTATAAGACCTCTGTAAAATATTGAATTTTTTTGAATTTATTAAATAAATAATATAATTGTTTAATGGATTTAAATTTGACTTCTAGTGGTATATTAATTTTGTAGATTTAGTTAAATAATTTAATCATTGATCTTTTATTTTTTTTATTTCTTATTTTAATGGATTTTAATTTATAGTTTCACTGTTTTATGCTTTTTTAATTTTTTTCAGACAAAGAGTTTTGTTTTCATGGGTTTTAAGTCTGAAATAATAGAAAAGGCATTGGGATTTCATAAGAAATTCTTCCCAGTGAAGGATATTCCCATGTTCATGTAAGAATTTTAGAGTTTTCCAAAATACTGGTCACATCAATCATAAGATATTTTCTCTCCACGCAAAATATTTCAAGGCCCAAATGACATTCTACCACTCAATTAATTTTATTTGAAACATTGAGCCACATATAACCCTTTAAAATATCGCATATGATATTTTCCTTAACCTCAATAAATCTAATGTTGTGTAAATATTTTACAGTCCACATGATATTTTCACTACCCATATAATATTCTCCTCCCAATCCTAACCGTATGACTTTTTTTCCCTATCTAATACTATCTCAAAATCATAAGACATTAAGAGTTTTAGAAATTTTATTTTCAAGGGATTAAAATAAAAAACCATTAAAATATAAAATGGGTATGCCTAAAATCAAAATCAAATTCTTATGTTCTAATGAAATTAGGAAAACCTCCAATAGTGAATCCATTTTGAGATCATCCTAAGGAATAAGAATGTTGTGATTGTAGGGATAATTTTAGGAAAATTGTAATATTTTATAATTACAAACTAAATTAATATCAACCATTTATCTATAAATATAGAAACAGTTAAAGGAAGATATGATTTTGTTTAGAGATAATTTTCTAGATAAGGGAGAAGTTTTTTCTATAATTCATATGAATATTTTCCTCATATCCCATTATAAAATATTAAAAAAATTCATTTGGACTTCATCTTGGTTAACTTTAGTAGAATAATTGAATCACACATTTTAATATAATATTAATTATGTTTTTAAATCTCATGTATTGTTCACTTCATATTTATTTCTTCGTGTTTCTCCCACTATGAAGCAGTGATGATTCTTAATCAACCATCGATTATGAGAGGATACCCCCAATATTAATAACCTGAATAAAAATAGTTATCTAGAGTCTATCAACCATGATTTGATTCTTTCTACTTTATTCTATGGATTTTGGGTGTTCAAGGGAACAAATATATTATTAAACCACCTACTTCTCCATTACACATTTTCATTCATACTTCTAAAATACTTTCCACTAAAACTATTCTTTTTTTATGATTGATGAGATTCATGGTTTGATTAGTGGGTGGAATCATGGTTTTATTCCATCTGAGATAGTGGTGGGATGATCACTTGAGAGACATTAGATTTTAAAATTCTATTAACACCATTTATTAAATTAGACTATGTGTATCTTCTTTGTAACACAAAAATAAGAATATAAAGTGTATGTTTTGTGAGGACATTAAGGTTGACAATGGTTAAATCTAGTGGTTTAGCCTTTCTTATTTTCATTCAATTTTTCACTTTCATTTTATTTCTTACTACATACTTAATACCTCATTTATTTCCTTCCATTATTTTAAAAGAATTATAAAAAACTAAAAAATAATAAGTGCTAGGATTTGTAGTCTATAAGCATATCACCTTGATATGAAACCCTAGTCAGGCACTATGTTAAATTATAGTTTTAACAACTTATGTTTGATGATAGCCTCGCCACATGACACCTCATAAACATGGATATACTTTCTAGGATTTTAGTTGAGTTTTCAACATTTTATCATAATTACAATTAATTTTCCATTTTTTATTTTCCTTTTCTTTTATTTAAATATTTTTTTAAATTTATTGTATTTATTTATCTTTTAAACCAATAAAAGATTAATAAATTGAGTGTAAATTCAATAATAATTGATCAAAAACATTATTCACTATTTATGTAGATTACAAGTTTTATTTAATATATCAAAAAAACATTGGGATAATGTTTTTAATACTTCTTAAATTTTTTATCCCACATGATTATGATGAATAGAAAATAATGTACAATAGCTTTAGAGACTATTGGTATGCACCAATAAGTTGGAGGATAAATCATACTACATTAACGAATCCAATCAACATCAACAACACATTTAATTACATTCTATTTGTGAAGAATAAAGAAAAAAAAGAGGAGATTGAAGAATAAATCAACAAATCCTAATTGATTGGCCAATATTTGAGAGAGTCACAATGTGATATGTGTGTTTAGAATAACACGAAGACCATCATGACCACCACCCTCCATACACTCACGGTGAAAGTGAAAAAAAAAATACCAATTGAACCAAAATAATAACCACTCTCCTACATAATTGATAAGGTGGAATAACTAAATGAAAAACCTTTACTCACTAAAATTTCTAAGATTTTACCCATGACCCTAAAGGAGGAACCAATTTTACTAGTTGATTCACTCAATGGGGATTTCCAAAATCTCAAACCACTTATTTTTAATTTTCATAAAATTCATTTTAAATTTTACCCCCTGTGTTTTTAATATACCAAATCAATACTGGTTGATCATGCCATAGATTATGAAGAAAAGGTGATCATGGGACTTGAAGGAAACCAGGTGTCCCCACTTACCTCCCTTGAAGAATCTCATTGAGTATTATGAATTGAATTAAAAAAATTATCATAGATGAGACCCTAAAGGTATTATAACTAACCATTGAATATTTCTTACAATATTTTCACTCCATTCACTAACATATAACTCATGTTTTCTTTAATATATAAGCCAAAAAGAGTTATACACTTCCCTTGATAGTGGGGAATAACCAGTGACATCCACCATTGAAAAGAGGCTAGAGTTGGAATTAAAAGATGTGTATACAAAAAAATAAAGAAGAAATGATGCATGGTGATTAATTTTAAAATATACTAAAATATATTCTACAAACATCTAATGTCCCACATGTGGCGGGAAAAGATAAAAATGAACCCAAACCTTACAATTTTGAAAAAACATTATAAAACCTTCCCAAGATTGTGAATAATAGTCTATTAAATAAGTGACTTATAATGAATTAGAAACTCTAAGACCATTAAAGAACTAATTTCCTCATAAATATCATTATGAAAGACAACTATAATAGGGCACATCAACTAATAGAGAGGTCCCATATATTTTACTTTCTCCCCTATTCCTTTCTTTTCTATTCAATTTGGAATCAAATTGCTTTACTCTATTTATTAGGTCTTGCCTAACCTATTCCCAATTATCAGAAGTGGTGAAAATAATTTTTTTTGGTTCATACTATGGAAACTAAAAATAAGTGTTGATCTGGGTTAATAAATGGAACTATCTAATAGGGGAAGTAAAAGATAATTTATCACTATGGGGGTTGAACCAATTGTTTCATATTTTTCATTATTTTTAACACATTCGAATAAAATTTCTAATATTTAATTGTTTTTATATCATTTTCCCAATGTGTAATTAAATATACGATATTTTCTCATATTGATTACAAATCACTTAGGGGATATCATAAACCAAGTTTTCTGGAAAATAACACCTGGGTTGTGTTCTTCCTTTTACATTGGGTTTTTCAGTACATCATTTTTCAATAATTCAAATGATATTTTAGTTGGAAATTATTTAAAAATTGTTAGGGAGGTTTTAATTTTTATAGGAATAGTCTATTACCTATTTAGGATTAGTGTTTAAATTTTTTATGATTTTTTTAGATTATATAAAAAAATTTACTTAATATATTTTCAAATGGATCCCACCTAGAGGAATATAACATAGTAGTTTTATGCACTCACTAATTCTTAATGTATAGTATTTAGATGATTTTAGAGTGAATATGAATTCTGTTTTAATGAGAAATTAGATCTTATAACTATGAAAATGTGTATTATTAAAAATATTAAGTAGAGTAAAAAATATAATGTAAGGAAAATAATTATTTTAATCTTGAACCTACTTGACATAAAATCATTGTAAACAAAACATCATGGATACAAATAAAAATATTTTTATATAATTAAATTAAAACAAGTGTAAAAGGGGAAATTAATATCCAATAATAATATCTTGAGATATTCAGGAATAGGGTGTTTGAGTAATAAATTCTATGGTACATCCAATTAGTGATTTTCACAACACATATCAAAGAAAAATTAAATGGGTGCCAAATTATAAAAAAATATTGATTTTTATGAGGGAAATATTGAATCCAAATGAATATGGAGAGATTAACTTATTATAATATAATTTGTGTTGTATTAAGAAAGTAAAAAAATGGATCTTTGGTATCATAAACTAGAGTAGAGTGATATTTCAATGTACCCATTATTAATGATTTAACTCCACTAAAATATAATTTGTTACACTCTTGGAAATAAAACATTTTCTTGGACTAAATTAAGATAGAAAAATATATTCACATAGAGGGAATGAAATTTTATATAGCACATGAATTTTTTCTTTATTCTTTATTGTTCATTTATATGAACATCAGACGTAAAAATATTTTTAAAGGATTTAATTCATTATATTCCCTATGATTGAAATTGTGTAAGTATATGGAAGTTATGAGAGAAAATAGATTACAAAATTTTAATTATATATCATTGATAATTACCCAAATTGATCTTGGACTAGGAAAAATTATTGATTTTTTCCTTTAGTAAATCTATAATTTATTTTTTTAATTGGTTTAAATGTAATTTTTATTGGTTTATTCATTTTTAGATTTAATAAATAATGACATAAAATGATCATTGATTTCGGGATATAATTGTTTAAAATATTTTCATTTTGTGTTACATAATTTTAATCTCTTTTTATTTTAATTTTCAAAAACTTACAATGATTGTCATGTTTTCATTGGTCAGTGTTCATAAAAATCTCAATGTTATTTATAGGAATTTTGAAACATATCATTTTTTATATAAAAAATTTCGAGGAATGTTTAAGAAATTAAAAATTTGCAAATATTCATGACACACCACTCATAATACATGTTCTCCACATATAAGATATTTCATGGTCCTATCACATTCTATTACATGTATATTATTATTTTTTCTTGTTGTAGCTACATATGAATTTTCCCAAGAACTTGTGTGATATTTTCTTCATCCTAAGATATTTTTATCCAGATCATACAACATCAAGAAATTTCCAAATTTAGGGCTATAGGGATTAAAATTAAGAACACTTGGAATTGAAATGGGGAATGATTTACAATCAAAATCCAAATCCTATATTCTACCTAAATTAGAATGATCTGAACAAATAGATCCACATGGTGATCATTTGAAGTAAAAATATGGTGGTTATTTTTGGGAGAATGTTGTGATAGGTTGAAGAATCAAGATACTCAGGTGAAGCAATCTTGTACCACATATTTGAAAAAATGAAGTCAATAGAGAAAAATGAAAGTTATTTCATATTACTTATTTATCAACTAATGGAGGTGATGGTGATCTAATTCTGATAAATATTTTCCTCCTCTTCCATTATAAAATATTTTAACCTTTTCATTTTTCAATAACATGGTATAGTTTAAGAATTTATTGTATTTATACATTTTTATTTAATGTTGATTTTATTTTTTTCATATGATTTTATGTTATATTATTCATTATTTCTCCATGTTTCACCCAATATGAAGTAATGTTTATTCTCAATCTCCCATTGATGATGAGAGTCAAGCCCAAGGTTCACTCACTAGAAGAAAACCGTTGATCTAGAGTCCACACACTTGGATTTGTTACATTCAATTTTATTCTATGGATTTTGAGTGTTTTAGAAGAAAAATAGATAATTATAACTCATGGTTATCCTTCATCCATTTTCTTTCACACTAATAAAATCATTTTCTCAACCATTACTTTATTTATTTATATATTATGGGATCTATGGTTTTATTTATCACTGAAATCATGGTTATAGTTCATTTGAGAGAGTGGTGGGTTAATCTGATGGGAGACATCCTATCTGAGTAGTTCACTCACACCATTGATGTAATGAGTTTTTGTATATGTACTTTGAACTCATAATGAGTTAGAGAGACATTTAAGGCTATTAGAAAATAAATAATTATATAGGATTATTCCAAGGGTATTTCCTTTCTAAAACTCCTTTTTTTGTGCAATTTAATATTCATTCTTACTATAAGCATGAAACCCCTTCACTTTTTAACCTTTCATTGTAAAAATATAATATTAATAAAATCAATACTATTTGGGTAATGAGTATATATGACTAGTCCCATGAGATATGACACTAGTCAACCACTAGGAATTATTCTATGTTTTAAAAATTCTATTTGATAAGATCCTTGTGATATTATTATTTTTCATCAATCACATTCCTATGTTATACATTAGGATAATTTCATCATGATTACACATTATTATGCCTAATTTTACATAATCTGTAAAATTACATATGTCATGATTCACCTTTTACAATCCATGTTTTATTATTAATTAATTTCTTATGTTATGATCATGTTTCTTGATTATGTACTCATAGCCACTTGTTCATTTTATTCTCACTCACGATCTCTGATTTTTATCATTCACATTCACCCATTATTAATATTTTTATTCCCATACATAATTTATATATGATTTTTACTAGTATTAAGGATGGGTAGGAAAAATTATGAAGTTAAATATTCATATATGGGGGTTATCCTTAAATAAATAAAATTTTGATCTTAATGAGTTTGGTTTAGTAGGAAAAATTTCCCATTTATGTAAAATTATGGGTTTTTTATATAACAGGCCTTCTAAATTTTTAATACTATAATACTAAAAGGTAAAAGGAATATAAGTGATGCTATATTTTCTATAAAACATTTAATTATGGATAACTATTATTGGGCATTTTTATTTTATATTATAGAAGAGTTAAGATATCATTATTGTTTATGATGGTATTGGTTGGGGATAATTTAAGAGTAGTAGGTACCATAAAGGGTTAAAAATATTAAATTTCATAAAATAATCAAATGAATATATACCCTTTTGAGGTCACATGTTAATGAATTTTACGGTTTATAATTATATTTTGGGAGACATTTATTATGTTTTAATAAGAATACATGATTTAAGTATAGATAAAATTTAGGGATAGAGAGTAATTTGATATTAATGAAATTATATTTATTTAAGAAAATTAATATTATATTTTATTAATCATATATTGAAATCCATAAATGAATTTTGGGGTTGAAAAGTTATTTAATGATAGGGTGATTAATTTAATTTTAGAATAATTCTACTATATTATTGAAACATACATGGATAGGGTATATATTTAGTAAAATATTGGTTACTATGTGATTTTATGTTAGCATAGTTAATATTTTATTAGGGATAAAGATGGAGTTAATTTTTGGGAGAATATGAGATCAAAACGATCATTAATATTGAGTTTTGGAATATAATAATGAATATTTTTATTATTATTTAGGTTTAATAATTATTTAGAAAAAGTTTAAGATGATTTTAAGGAGAACATATGATAATGGTTTTCTTATTTTCTTGGGATTCAAATCTAGTACAGAAAATTTTAGGCGATATCTAGTGTTTTGTTTTATTGTATTAGATGAAGATAAATTTTTAATGAAACTAGGTTAGGTATGGTGATATAATAATTTCAATTGATGGGGGTTAAGGTGAAAGCATTAACATTTTAAAGGAAGGTTTCTTAAGATTTTATTGGCTATTTTTATGAAATATTTTTTATTTAATTGATGGATGTCAATATAGAGGACCAAGTAAGAATAATTATTAAATATATTTATATTTTGGGAAATATTTTTTATGACTAATTTTATGAGGAAAAATATCATGTTATAATTTGGTAGTAGATAATTAATTTCACATTTTACCTATAAAGTTACAAAAGCTTAAATATTGATTATAAACATGGATGGAAGGAAATATTTTATGACTCTCATATTACTCGTAGATAATTTAATTACAATTATTATTATATAATATAATTCAATAGATTATACCAAATCTTCTGAAATTTATCTCACTAGAATTTTACGTCACATCTTATAAATTATTCTCTAATTCATTGATAATATAATTTTTCTTCCAATATTTCGGTTATATTTTAACGATAAAACATTCCCATGATACTCTATTTAAAAATTTCCTCAAGGTAATTTATAAATTTTTGAATATTTCAAAACCAATAAATGTATTATTGGAATTTTTAAATATATGGAGGATAGAGATCTCAAAAAATATATATCTTTCCTATTTTACAAATTAAAATATTTTTTACCATGCTTTGTAACCTATATTGTTTTGATGCATTGCATATAGATCACATGTGATGTTTTTAGGGAAAAAATTCAAAAATGATATTTCAAAACATTATATTCATATTCCAAAATTAAATATAAATAATAATCATTTATCAAAATAATTTCAAACAATCTTCACATTTTTTCATGGGCATAAGAACATAGTGAATTTAGAAAATGTATAATGCACTGTAGAGACTGACGGACTTGATTTGATTTACATTAGAGCCTTGAAAAGCATAATGAAATTGGAGTACCCAATGATCATAATTTTATAGGGTATATAAGGGAATATTTTATTTATTTTTATAAATTTAAATTTCAAATTATGTGTTGTAAATATCAGTAAGGCGTGGGGAATGTGATAACCTATATAAGTTTAAATAATATTATGATTTTTTGTTTAATTAATATTTATGTTATGAATTTACATTTGTTAATGAAATATTTATTTTAAAGTGTATATATTTTATTCTTATTCAAATAATGAAAAAATTTAAATAAATTATATAATTAGTATACATTGACAATACTATGTTCATATTATGACTGAAAATATGATTTATTTTTAGGTTAAATATATTTTATTAAAATTAATTTATTTGGATTTATTAAATGAATTATTTAATTATTGGGAATTTTATATATGGATATTTATACTGATTTTATAGATTTAGAAATATATTTTCTATTATGAACTTCATAGAAATAATTATACCCTTGATGCTTTTTAAATTCCAAAAATGAAATATCTGTTGTTTGAAAAAATATATTATATTTATATATAATAACATTTTATTTAAAATATATTTTTAAATAAAATTATATTTATTTTAATTAAATTAATAGTAATTTTTATTCTTTATGTCAAAAATAGGATGAATACATTTTGTTAATTTTTTTTGAAAAACATGATATGATTGTGAATAGTAAATTTGATGTATATTATCATTATTTGATTAAATATTACTGTAGAAACATATAAATGAAATTTTTGTTTTGATTTATTTCTTAAGGATTTATTTTAAAATTATACATTCAAATTTAACGTGGTAATAGGTTGAGTGACACTTAATATTTTAAATTCCATATAAAATATCTAATTAAATTCTTGTGAAATTTTACTTCTTATTTTATATTTTTTTATCTAAAGCAATATAGAACATTATAAAAAACTATAAAATGTGTATTACATGATAATATACCAAAAATATATTTTAAATATTACTTGTTTTACATAAATTAATTTTTATGTCACCATAAACTTGAATATATTTATTAGCGCTCACATCTTGCTTGTAAAAATTTTGAAAAGTAAAAATTGTTTTTGTTGTGATAATATTTTATAAGGGATAAGGGTATGATTAGTTTGAAGGAGAAATATAATTACTAATTAATTTTATTTATTTATATTTATGACTTTTCAAATAATAAAACAAGTTAATTATCTAAATGGATGCCTAACACCAGCACAAGGTAGGAAAGTCATGAAATTTAGTCTTAAAAATGAAATCATGATAAAAATTGGAAAACAACATTATTAAAATTTTATATTATATGATATTATATATATTATATTAATTAATTTTTAATTTTCTATAAGTAGATATTTATATAAAAAATTAATATTGGGTCAATTCAATGCTTATGAAAGTATGATAAATGAAAATGTTGGTAGTTCTAGAATATATAAAATCATCTTATTTAATTAAATTATAGTGTTTTATAATTTTTTTGATTAATATGACTTCCATATAATTAATTAAAATTTAAAATTTTGATTACATTATTATTGTTTTAACAGAAAATTAAATAAATAACCCTATAAATTACTTTAATAGGTATTTAATGTTAAAAATGATTTATAAATCAAGAAAATAATCATAGAACATTTTATCTAGTTGGGGATGATGGATGATAAATAATATTACATATTTTCAAAGAATGGTTTTTACAAATTATATTATTTTTCTTTAAAGAATGTATATTTTTGAAAGTTCCATCGATTTTTTTCCTATAATAAGCGACTCAGTCTACCCTTCCCTAAAAATATTAAATGTTTGATTTTATCTTCAAAGTATATAAAATTACCTATCTAAAATTATTTTTTCACATTCTTATGGCCTTTTGTTTCCAAAATATCCCCTCCAATGGATATGAGCTCAATCCATAGGACATGACTCAATGATGATGTTGTGGTTTCCAAACCACTTTAAACTTTCTATCTTCTTATTTTTTTACATTAAAAATATTTTAATGCACCTATTATATTTATATGATGATTCCATTATCATGATAATAAAATAATTTTCATCCATAGAGGATGATATATCATCTAATACTCTTCTCCAAGCCTTCTTTAATAATTCATTACCATGTCAAAAAAATACATGTTTAAAGACACATGTTTTATTCATTTCAATTCTCAACCTATACACGTTAAAAAATAAAATTTTCAATAGAAGTTACTTTAAAATAATTTTATTAATATAATATTCTTTATCTATTAGTATATAACCTTTAATAATTTTACTTTTCCTTACAATAATCTTGTAAAAACAAATGTTTACACATGAGAGTTTTGAAAGTGGGTCATGCCTCATAAATTTTTTGAAGATTCCTTTATTGAAAAAGTAAGAGGTAACATGAGTCTAAAAGGGGGAATTTTATTAAAATACATTTTAAAAATGAAAACAAAGTCTCAAAGAAGGTTATCCCATAATGAGAGGTCACTGTTGACTCCTTTTTTGGTGAGCTCATCCTCTAATAAGTTTTCCTCCCAGAAAACATTAGTGATGATGAAGTTGTATATTTAAAGGTAAAAAATATTCTATAATTCTAGCATTGAGTTTCCACGAAAGATGAATAAAACCATGAAAAGAACATTTCACAATAATTTTGGAGTCACTCTCAAGATATATATTTTTTTTATCCCTTTTTCCACACAAAAGAAACCACAATGATTATGGTAATAATTTCATCCTCCAAAGATGATGAAATGACACATGTCCCATAGAAACATCTAAATACACGTCCCCTATAATCATGGAAGACAACAGCACAACCCAAAGGGACTATGTTACCATTTTAAGCAGCATTAGAAACAATATTTATATAAACTAAAATAGAAGACTCATGGAAGACTTCAAAGGTTCCCACAAGTGGTTTTCAGTTCCTAGTGATGCTAAAATTTCATAGCATAGAGAAATCATGGATGGAAGTCATACAATGAACAATATATAGAATTATAATCCTCAATCGTAGTGACGATCCTCATAATAGATGATTGAAGAATTAATGGAGTTTGGTTATAAATAAGGTGGTTTCATCCATACCTGATAAGATGTATAATCCCAGCCATATATGTAGTGAATATGTTTTTGAGTTGGAGGAGTAAGTATAAAATTTCCCAAAATCAATGTTGGGAGGAGAGGGAAAGATTAGATGGTAGTGTGAATTCAATAATTTCATAGATTAATTTCTATATTAAAAAGGATGTGGAATAATATTGGAAGATATGGTTAGCATCCTACCTATATTGTTTGAAAGGTGTCACCTATAACAATGAAGAATACCAAAAGATTGTAAGAAATCATAAGTAAGGATTCTATAATGGGAAATCATCTATATAGGCGTCAAACACAATGGAACGATCCAATTTTTATCAAATATTTTAATCTAGGTAAAATTATGGCAGGAATCAACAATTGTAGAGTAGAAAATTCTAGTTTGAGTAGCTTCCCTGATCCACACATCATCAGTAGGTGAAAAAGAATAATTATTGAGAGGGATACTATTATACTCTAAAAAATCTTGGTTGTTTAGACCCCAAAAATTATTAATAGAGATTTTCGGATCATAATAGATGTTCTAATAATTCACTAGAGAAACTAGATTAGTAAAATTCCATATTTTACATCCATAATTTATGAAAAGACTCCTTGTTTTCAATCCAACTAGAGTGAGACATAATGCGGGTGAAATAGGACTTGATGGCCAACCAAATAGAATATTAGTGATAATGCTTGATTCCCTTTATCAATTTTACATGGAATATGTATATAATAAATCTAATATCCATCAAATTACTATTTATAAGGCTCCATGTTAACATATTCTATAGATCGTCATAAAAAAATGATTTTTTTTATTCTTATACCCTAATTAGTAAGAGGCCTACAACATTTGGTCGAAGGAAGAGTGATCTGGTTCTCTTTAAAAATACTTCCACTCTAAAAATTTCTTTGGATATAGGCATCAAGGTTCTTTAGAATCTCTATAGAACTTCTATATATAATAAATGAGTAAAGCAGTTTACATACACTGGTAAAATTTACAAATAAAATCCTACCAGCCATCAAGAGGGACTTCCCTTTCCATATTGAGATATGGTTATAAATTTTTATCAGAAATCCCAGTTAAATCATCGAACATATGTCAACCCAATAAAATTGGAACACAAATCTATGTAATTGGCATAACTCCTTATTTCATGCCCATGTCCATCATAGTGTGAGTTCTTCTAGAAGTGGGAATCCCCTTCCCAATATAGATAAAAGGCTTATTCCAATTGGCAGCCTATCCCAAGACGCATCCACAGTGGTAAATATCATCCTTGAAGTTTCTAATATTTACTTTTCCTTGTTGAAAAAATATAGTGATTTCATATTTAAAAATAAAATGATACGGGAAATCAAGATTCCCAGGAGCATGAATGTGTTCAATATTACCTTTATCTGCTATGTGAGTGAGCATCCCACTTAGGTAATCTATAGAAATAGTGAAAAGGATGGTAGTGAAGGGATATCCTTATCTTATAACCCTTAAATATTTGATGTATCCCTTGTGAATTCCAATGAGAAGGACCCAAATATGAGAAGAATCAAAGATAGATTGGACCGAGTTAACAAAAATACTATTGAGTCCAAATATAGGAAGCAATTTATAAATAACTTTTCAATCCATATTGTTAAAGGCCCTCATAATATCAATCTTGGGAAAAATGATATAAATTCTATATTATTTCTTGAGAAGATTAATAAATGTATTGTCCATGATAATTCATTCATGAATGGTTTCACCTTTAAAAAACTAAACTAATTCCCAGAGAAAATTTTGTTATCAATTGTGGAATGTCTATTAGTAGGAATTTGGGCGATTATATTATAGATAGTGCTGATCAGGGATATAGGTCTGAAGAGATGCATCTTAGAGGAATTTTAGACATTTTGAATCCTTGAAATGAATTAGACTTTTAGGCCATGTGGAAGAGTTCCACTGGTAAATAATGATCTAAAAAATATTCACACATCCAATTGGATAACATCATATAATTTTTCAAAAAATAGTTTGTAAAATAATTAGGACCTAGGGAACTATTTGTCTTGAGAATATAAACTTATTATTTGATTTATAAAAGTAAAGAGGAATGATGGTAAGTGAGTTTTTATATTCATTGATAATAATAGAAGGAATAATATCAATAGATAAATATTTGATGAGGTTATACCCATTGAATATATTGGAAAAGTAAGAGACTATAAGATATATAGGGAATTCCATATTATTAATGACACTCCCACTATATTGTGGGAAAGTGATTGGTCTAAAATCATTTATATCAATTTTAGGAGAGTTCTAAAATTTATTATTCCTACCCCCAACTATCGGAGATAGACTATACTACAAATAAAGAGGTAGGGGGATTGATTTCTTAAATTTTTATTCAAATTGAAAACCACACTCTTTTATACAGGATTACATTATTATTTTAATTTAACATAACCATTATTGGATAGAAAAATAAAAAAAATAGTGATGATAAATAGAGATTTATAGTGGTTCCGGGAATAAAAAATCACATATTCCACTCCAAAAACACTCTTCTCTCGGAGTTTGGTGATTTAAACTAAATGAGTCCATTATTAGGGACATCAAATGCTTTTTATAGGGACTACACAACTAAGTGAAACCAGTTGAAACTTATTAAAAAAATTCATGAACATTCATTTAGGGTCCATCAATTCTTTATAGACAACATATATCAAGGTTATCTTACTAGGAACCTTTATA
The DNA here is from genome assembly GCA_963277665.1 of Viscum album. Classification (NCBI taxonomy): domain Eukaryota; kingdom Viridiplantae; phylum Streptophyta; class Magnoliopsida; order Santalales; family Viscaceae; genus Viscum; species Viscum album. The sequence continues at coordinate 1,888,828,154 of OY728137.1, read as the reverse complement.
AGTAAAGAGAGAAAAAATAGTATATGTATTGATGAAACCGTTTTAAAATACAGATGACTAAAAGAAGAAATATGTAGGAGAGATGATACAATTAATGTATATATCATGGAGAGTATTCTAAACATAGAATGTATGATCAATATATGAGTGATTTATATCATGAATGTTTTATTTTTTTCATTTAAAACATAGCTACATGAAAAATAACTCAAACTAAACCTACATTTATATTACCTCCACCCAAAATACCTAATAAAATATTCCATTAACTTATTTAAAAACATTTAGGATCCCCTTTAACATTCCATAGGATTCCTCATAGTATCCCAAAATTTCATTTATTGACATATTCTCACATTCCAAGATTTATAATACCATCATTGGAATATTTTAACTCACCCACAATATCTATCTTCAGCTCCATCATCAGTACTGGTTTGAACATGTCACACTACAAGGACTGAACATTTGATCATAAAATATTCATGTCTGAGATTATATGATATATTCTAGTCTGAAAATTACAAACAAATAAATATTGAGAGATGGTAGAAAATTATGGTCGAATCTTCATGATGAAATAATACTATATTTTCATAATACTTCATAAAATGTTAAATATATCCTTCATTTTAGTCATAAAAGTATTAATATCATCTTGATCATTATGAGACATATCATATTTCACCATTTATATATTTTTGATCATATACAAATATGATGAAACCATCAATCTACTTTATTTAAATTCATACTAGATAGAAAAAAACATATTTTAGATAGCTTACTAGAGCTACTATATCCTCAAGATCCTTGTTAATCTCATCAAAAACAACTTCCTCAACTTGGGGAACTATCTGGAAATTATTAATCAGCTCTATTTAGGTACACATTAACCAAACCAATTTTTAAAAATCAACATCTAAAATATAGGACACCTTGAGTTATCTAATCTCATAATTATAAGATATTTTCTTAAATTTTTAATCATTATAACATCCTAAGAGAGTATCAAACTCAATCAGAAGAGAATAGGAAAACAAATGCATTTCTCAGATTTATGAGTGTTTACTAATTGAGTGTGCTTCCTCATTCCCTCGAGGTGGTAATGGATTGGGTTATATGTGATAATGGTAACATGTCTTTATAACCACATCACCAAATCTATACCCACCAGTATCTGATCAAGGATGAATTGGATATGATCTTATATGATCAAATGTTACTTCAAATCTTCCTTAAACACAAAAAACACTAAGAATAATATCAAATGAACATTCAATTGGTATTAATATTGTCATCTCAAAATAAATATCCACATTGTTAACTCCTTTAGTATCTTCATCAAAATGAGTTTCTTCTTTCTAAATAGTCTCTTCTAATACATGAATAAAAAAATGATACAAATGTTCATTTTTGCCCACTCCTGAATCTTCCACATCCCTAGTAGTTACCATCTTAGCAGGTGGTATATCCCTAGGTTGTGAGGGTTTGGATAAATTCCCATGAGCCCTAATATCATAGCCAATAGAATTTAAAGAGTTTTATGTTGAGTCTTAGAAATAAAGAATCGTCATTAATAAAAAATTAGAAATTGTATTCATGTTATATAACATTATTATATCTCATTAATCTAAATTAAATTCTTATTAGATTAAAACTAGGGATATCAGACTACCATATTGGTAATAAGTTCTCTCTCCTTTCCATATATAGAAATGATGCATAAAATGTATAATGAATTTTGGAAGGTTGTGTTTAAGATTATATATCAGCACATATAACAAGTACATATCCTAAAAAAACATTCTCTATATCTCCAATTATATAGGATATCCTAGTATAACAAAAATTACATAAGAAATGTCCAATTTTTTATAAAATCTGTCACTAAATTATTTTCAAAAGAAGAGGATAAGAACAGAAACATAAAATCCTATGTCGGTTCTAGTATACTTGAAGTAACCAACATCTAACTGAAATTATTCTCCCCCTCACAAGATTAACGAAGGATCTCAAACAACTCAATTGAAGAAACAACCATGTATTTATAATTTAAATTCATGTAAATAACATCCTCAGTTATAGTGAACTGAAACTCAGCATTCCTGAAAAACTCATTTACCTCATATTTAAACGGGAAAAAATATTTCTTTTTATTAATGACAAACTTACACATTTAAACCAAAGTAATATCTTCATCATAATATCATTATATTTTATCAAAGACATATTAATAACCTTTCCAATAAGAACCTTGTATGATTCACCACCACCTATATCTTTCTTGGAAGAACTGATGCTTACCTCATCTCCATACTTATATTTTCCCACAGAAAATAGGTCGGTTCGATGTTGAGAAATGATCAAGTAGGTAGGGGTGATGGTTTGGATTCTAGGGTAATGATAATATTTGAAATGTTTAATGGTCAATGTACAATTATGTTTTAGATAATGGACATGATTCCTAAAAATATTATATACCCGATAATGTTTTGGGTTAATAATAACTAAAAATAAATGAAGGAAAATAGAAATAAAATAAAATTAATTTTATTTCATTAAACATCAATATTTAGATTCTGCAACAAAGTAGAACAATTTGATTACATTCAGTTAAACTCAATCCTTTTTTAACAAAATCAAAATGATCACATAAAATGGGTTTATTTAAAATATATGATACCTAATTATCAGGTTAGATATAATTAAGAGTAATATAAATCTTTTAAATAAGATATCTCAATAAATTATTCCCTAAGTATATATTCTTTTTTCAAGAGTTATTTATTGGATTATTTGAAATGTTGATAGTAAGAGTGTAATCAAATTTTATTAACAAATTATTATTATTGAATCTAAAATCTAGTAAGTTGTGTTTCATCCATAATAGTTATTCATAAAAGATTCTAGAAAAAGTATATAATTCTTTGGTATTAGATAATGTAACAAATATTGTTTTTTACAATACCATGATAGTAGGGATTTTCGTAGAAAATGGAGGGTTCCAGAAGTACTCTTCTCTTCTAATCAACTACCACCAAAATTGACATATAAATTTTAATTAAAATTAAAATCATATGTTTTTTGAAAAAGTAATGAAAAAGTAATTATTCATTCTAAAAAGTATAAAATTATTTTGGACAATTTAAAATGAGATTCATTAGGATTTAATTGAATTCTAGAATAATGGCACATTTTAAACTAAATCTCTCATCGATGGAGTGTCAGCAAAGACGGTTGTGCAAAGGGAAAGGATTGAAGCGAATATCATTGGTTACATTGTCGGTGAAGCCTCTCATACAGTCGATGAGGTGAAAACCATCCCTGTGATGGATTCCCAAGGTGAACTCCACGATGGCATTGCGAGGATTGGTGGTTTTTTGGAGCCACAAATTGAACGGATCTCTGTGGCTGGTGAAACTCCGGTGACACAGGAGACCTGTGTTTTTTCGAATTCTATGGATGTACAGAATACTTCATTAGTTCCGGAAATGGATGTGTTTCCACACATCACTTCTTATAAAGGATCCTCTACGAATTGTTCATTTTCCTGTTTTAAAGGTATGTCTGGTTCTTCCATTAGAAGGAAAGGGAACATTTCTCATATTAAAGAAGACCCCCATTATATTTCAGAAAGAATCAAATTGAATGAATTTTCAGTCATTTATAGACTTTATTTACCCAAAGGTTCTCGTCCTATGAATATTGAGGAGCTTAAGGAACAAATTTCATCTTACTTGGGCTTCTCTTTTTGGAAATGCGTTTCATTTGGAAACGTCTATTTTCATATGATTTTTCCCACAGAAGACCTTAAAATTAGATCATGGGGCTTTGGTTCTATTACACTGAAACCCGTAATTATTCATCTTCATGAATGGAACTAGAAATTCAATCCTCTTAATGTGGGAAATTCTACAACTCATGTTTGTGTTCGAGTTTATGGATTAAATTGGATTCGGTGGTATCCCAAAATCTTATATGATATTGTGATGTCTATTGGAATTCCAATTAAAATCGAAATGAAACGTCAGTTGATCACTTTGGACACCTTTCTAGATTCATGGTTGAATTTGAACTGGGTTATACTCTTGTGGACAAGGTAATGCTTTCCACGGAGGAGGACATCATTGAGTTAAAGATCATTTATGAAAAATTACATAAATTTTTCTAGGATTTTATTGTGATTGGTTATGATCAACCTACATATTGATGCTCCATCATTTTTAGCTTCAACTCTCTATGAGGACATGATGAAAATAATTGTTTTAAGAAACAAAAAACCACACAGGCTCAAAAGACTATTGAGAGCAGGACACAGTTGGAAGAAATGAATGATATTGTGACCAAGGAGGTGAACACATTCAGAAGTGATGAGAAGGGGGTTAGCTTATGCATGAAATCTTGGACTGACATCTTTTCCATAGAAAAGAATGCTTGAAATGACAAAAATTCATTAAGCAGTGCTGATGATTTGACGGCCCATCAAATGGTTGAAGTTAATCTTCAAAAAGAGATTGATCATCAACTTGCAGAGGAAAAGATGGTAACTTAAGGTAACCGAAAGGGAAAGCAAATTTTGGATTCTGATTCTTCTGTCATTTCAAAAACTTTTCATGCACCCCCAAAATAGTTGGTGGATAAAGATGGTTTTCAACTTATTTCCTATAAAAATAAAAAGGATCTGGTTGTTCCTCCTATGGTGGATGAGCATGTTACTATAGGTAATCTCCCTCCCTCCTCTGACGAAAATTTTAATGGTGTCGATAAGTCATAGGTCTTTGTCCTAGGAAAATCTGAAGAGTTAATGCTGCAAAAGAGTATTTCTACATCTGAAGCAATTGAAGATAAAGAGGAGATGAACATAGTGGCACATAAAGTCTCTACGACGCAAAGAAAAGAAGACAACTCTGATGATAGCGTTGATGCTGAAACATTACTAGAATGACTTCAGTCACTATCCTCAAATAGGGGGAGAGCAAGAGGTCTGGGGCACAATTGAGGTATAGTGGGATGGCTTGTTTTTCAATAGGAGGAAAGAAAACATACTGAAAGGTTGATGAAAAAGATAGGCAGTAATTGTTGGTTGTGGACTTTTGTCATTTTTATTCGTGTACTCTATTGGATATTTCCTTTACATTCTTTTAATATAAGAAGTGGAACATCTAACCATTAAAAAAATATACTCACAATTATTCCACTATAAAATTTATTTTATACTTGTATTCTAGATTTATCCATATCAATATTTTCATTATAACTCAAGGATTTGAATTTTTCTTAATAATATAAAGTTTAATCATTTCAAGTATGTCATGTATGTATATTCTGTGATTTAACACAATCACAATGTCTTTTTGATAATTGTGAAATTCGGGAAAATAATTTAACTCCCCCATCATGATCATTTTAAATTCATTTTCATGTTTTTTGAAAGTTCATTACATTATTTGATATTTTTAAAACTAAAACTCACATTGTCAACATATATATGATCTAAAAAATTAGGGATGATAAATCATTATTAAAAAATATGATTTTCATTTCCTATTTAAAAACCATTTGATGAAATAAAATATCTTAAACATTCATATCCATCTCTAAGCAATTTTCTAATTCTTTAAATAGGTTTGGTATTTTTAAAATTTGAATTTGGAAAATGAGGACTTTTTAAACTAGGAGGTTGTTCAACAAAAAATAACACTATAAGAAAAACATTCAAGAATGCATATTTGACATCATTTTGATATTATTATACATTAATATATGATACATAATATAGAAACATTCTAATGGATTCTTTTCTAGATACATGCATAAAGGTATCTTAATAATATATACCTTCTTTTTAGTTATACCCTTTGGAAGTTAGTATGTCCTTATTCTAGTGATCACACCATATTTTAAAAAGAATCACTTATGCCATCAATTTGAGCCCGTTTATGATCAAAGGGATCAGTTACGTAAAATTTATCATGATTTGAGTGTTTAAATTTTTTTAAAATATTATTGAAAATTCAATATTCCTTGGAAGTAGTAGAATAACTGATGACTATTCCTTCATCACCCATCTGATTAAATTTACTAATATTATCCTTGGTGTTTAGAATATAAAACATTCATCCAAACACATTAATGTATAAAAATTATAGACTTATCTTATTCCATAACTTTTATGTTGTTTTCTTCAAACCGTGGGTTAGTAGAACTCTATTTATGAAATGACATCCTCTATTTAAAACATCAACCCAAAAATGAGTAGTCATGTTATATTCACATAACATTGTTCTAGAAATTTATGTAATGTTTTATTCCTTGTTTCAAAAAAAATATTCCATTGAGGTTAACTAAGGGATGAAAAAGAGGGTTTGATATAATGTTTTTAAAAATAGTAATTAATCCCATGGTTTTAAAATTCTACTCCATGATATCATCTCCAAGAAAATAGTTAGGTATCTTTTTTTGAACTAAATTGAAAAAAAATTTAAAAATAAAACATTATTCACCTTTAATAATTTATAATAAAACCCATGTAAATATAGAAAAATCATCAACTATAACATAAAAATAATAATTCCCTATTAGGATTGAAATTATATATGCACTAAATAAATCCACATGAAGTAGTTCTAGGGGTGTAGAAGTTGAAAACTCATTAATTGGTTTTAAATATGACTTGTGTTGAATTACCATTTGGTATAGATCACATTATAAAAAACCATATCTTTAGTACATTTTATTTCATGATTTATTACATAAATGTACAGATAATAAATTCCCAAAAGATCATGAATCCTATTGTATTTTTGAAATTAGGTACATAACAAGACAATATGAAACAATAATATAATAAAATTCCCAAAAACTTACTTAATATGATCCAAAAATTCTATAATTCTTTTGAAAGTTAATGGGATGACTGTAGGATGTAAATATGAAAGGGTGATCTATAAATAATATTAAGGTATTAAATAGTAATATTATAAGTTATATCAGTAAATTTTAACCAAGAGAAAATATAGTGTAACATAATAGGGGTGAGAATCACTATCTAGTATAATGAAGCATGAAATAACAGTATAACATAAAAGAAAACATAGGAATGTGGATAAACCTTAAAACTTGGGATTATAAACATAAGTCAAGGCTAAAAATAAGTACAACATAACTTATTGTGATTTTGTATCATCCCATGAACCATAAAATACATATGATATGATTTAAACAATGCATAATGCAATGGAGGACTATATAATTTCAGGACCACCCACAACATTCAAATCATGTACATGCATAAATTTGTTGATTTATCATTCAACATTGGCTCATATTTCATCATATTAAATTCAAACGAGAAGTCTGGGATAAATAAATGGAAGTACCAAATCAATTAAGCAATTTTTGATCTAGGTTAATACCATTGAGTGGAAATGGTGATGAGTATTCATAAACCAAATATTTTTCATGTAAAATCATAGGACAATTTTGGCAGAATAACAAGGGAACTCAATGATTCATGGATGGAATTAGTTAGATTGAAAAGGGTATAACATAGAATATAAATAATATGGTTATTTATAGAAATATATAAGAACATAATACAACCTAAAAAATTTGTAATAAAAAAGAATAAGACAAATTAGTTGCTTGAATTAAGAGGATAAGAAGAGGATACCTTACCTTGAGATAACACTTATAAAATCTTGGGAGGAGATTCTTATGATATTGGCGGAAGCTTGGGAGGGACATAGATATGTATGGTTATAGTAAATGTCTTCTGAAAGGGGTTTTAGAGAAAAATAATGAGATATTGGGTGGGTTTATTTATCAAAAGGGAGGATACATTATTTAAATTTTCAAATTTAGTTTTTGGATTATATATGATAAAGTAATAAAAAAACATACAATGGTATTTTAACATGTTTTCGTCCATAATATAGTGTTTTTTTATTTTACATGTATAATAACCAATATTATTAAAATAATACCCTTGGTGATGTGGAAACGATTCATGTTTATAAATAATTGATTTTAAAACCTTAAAAATTATGGATTTTTGAGGATTCATTAAGGCTTAATAAAATTAATCAAAAACATAGTTATTTTTTTTAATTCTGAAATATATATTTTCACATGGATAATTTTTTTTCATATATTACATAATGTTTGGGTCATTATAATGTTATAATACAAAACTTTTATTTATACCATATTTAATTTTGATCTTGAATTTTGACTATCACCAAAAATTATAAAAAATCACTCTTGGATAATTTTTACATGATGATTTCAGAAATAATATTTATTTTATCCAAATTATACTATATTTAAGATAATTTACACTTTTGAATCAGAAATACTAAATTATTGAGAAATAATGTTATATTAACAATAATAGTTTTCTAACCCTTATAAATTTTTATTACATTATAAAATTAAAATTTAATTTATATTGACTAAAAATTATTTAATTAATTTATTTATTAAAAGATAATTTATTTATAAAATTTTAGAAATCATTAAAATAGAGTGTCTTCATTGAAACTATATATTTTCCAAAAATACAATTTGGCTATCATCATATTAAAATTTAATTATTATAAAACAAAATAAATATAAAATTAAAAATAAATAATAATAATAATAGATAAATATAATACCTATTTTATTAAAAATAAAATACATAAATTCAATATTTTGGGTTTTAAATACACATTTCATTACCTCATAAGGGAATTCCTTAAGGTTATGGGGTGTGGTGGGGGGATTTTCATGGGGTGTTTCAACAAACATGGTTTGGGTAGTGATCTCAAGAAGATTTAACTTCTCTCATAAATGATTTCAATGAAATTTTAATTATTGAGTCTTGGATTGGTCTTTTTCAATTACAAATACCAGTGATTATATCTCTCTTAAACACTCCGATAAATGGAATTCAAAGGGTAAAATCCTACTAGTCAAGGATATCGCTTCGTTTGTTTGAGTCAAATGAGATTTATGATTAACCTTAATATAATAATCTTAGTAGACACTAGAGAACAACTATATTATCAATTATTATTATTATTAATAGTTTTTTTAATTTAACAGACCATATGAAGACCAATATAAATAAAGTAGTGAATGTGTTTTCCATAACTAAATTAATTGATAATGATTTAAATTAGAGGAATTTAATTTATAAAAGTTTTTATGGTTATATTCTATCAAAATTCATAAATTTCGACCTCTAAAATTTCATTTCATACAATAAAATATGTGGGGGTTCTTATGTTTCATTTTCTATTCCCATTCCCATTTATCTTCCTCAAACTTGTGGTTTTGTGACAACACATTGAGCGGGTGAGTTGTCGTGTTTCATAGAACCTTGTCTCTACGATCTAAGATATTCATTGTATGATCCTCATATAAAATAAAATCATCTAATGGTACTAACTTTCGATTTATTACATGTAAGAAGTTAGGTATGTACGTCCTCATGAGGGATATATGGAACACATCATGCTCTTAAGGGGGCTTATGAGAGAGTGTTAGTGTATAAAACACCATTAAGATGCAATCATGTATATAAAAAGGGATAATTTACCGCAGAATAATATTTCCTTTTTTATAAAACCTCACAAAATTATTTTATGGATGTATACAAAGTAACTCTTTATCTCTATCCCCAATCTTCAAGTCTCATGAACGATTATATGGGTAGGATTTCGGTTCACTTTTTTTCGATTCTATATAATGTTTAATGGTTTGAAACATCTCTATAATATCTTGGATAAGATTAGGTCCCATAAACTTATCTCTCTAAATTTAACTTAACATGTTGGTGTCCATCAACTCTTCCTATATAGATCCTCATAAGCATTCATTTGAATGTTATAATTGAAACTGTTGTTATATGATAAATCTACTAGGGTAAGGTGCTTGTCCCAACATCCTTAGAAATCCATATATAATGATCATAGTATATCCTTAAATGTTTTAATGTTTCTTCCAGACTGACCATTAGTATGAAGGTGATAAGAAGTTTTAAAGATCGACTCTATATCCAATTCTTTTTGAAGTCTTCCCCAAAACCTCAAGGTAATGCTCATATATGGGTCAAATACAATAGATAGTGAAACTATATGTAGTCTTAAAACTCACCTTATGTATATATTGGAATGTTGGTCATGAGAGATATCTTTCTTGATAGTATTGAAATTTGATAAATTTTTAAGGAAACTGACTACCACTTAGATGGTGTAATTAACAATGGGATTCCTGGGGATTACTATGATGAAATATGTGATTATATTTTCCCATTTAAATACTCTTATGGGAAACATTTGCATCATAAACATACACATCTATCATTCCACAATTACTTGTTGTAATACCAAGAGTTGACATACAAATTCTATAATATTCAAGTTCATGTTATCCCACCAGAAGTCTTGATTCAAATCTATATACATCATAGTGATTCCTGGATTAATAGAGAATGATGAATTATTCACATCATCCAGAATATCCTTTTATAGTTTTGGTTTTCAAGGGACAAATATGTTATTTCCAAACCTTATAACTCCATATATAGAAAAGTTAAACTCTATATTATTCAATACCTTTTTTATAGAATCTTGTCATCCTTTTGAGCCACCTTGATCCCTTTATTAATAGACTTTTGAGTAGTTATTTGATCAAGGTAAGATTAATATCCTTTTATTATTAAAATTTACAACTTCTATATGTAAAATAATATTTTATCCCTTACAATCCTCATCATGGATGGGGTTACAAGACCCATTAAACTAATATCATCTTCTAATTTGTTCATTTTCACATGATGGTAATGGATTAAACAATTTTAATATTTGAACATATCTAACCATATCTGTTTGAGCATATTGAGATCCTTTTTGTGTGAATATATCATTAATAATTTTAGGATCCTTGTATTATTCAAACTTCTCCCCATAGATATAATGACTCCAAATATTAAATGTTAAGATCAATATAGCCAATTAGAGATCATGTGTTGGGAAGTTATACTCATTGATATTTATGTTTTGGGAGAAATATTCTATCACGTTTTAATATTTCATGAGTAAACAACCCATGAACTTTTTGGATGTATCATAATAGCTCATAAATCATTTTTTCAAGTGGGTATTGTGAGTACAATTGGAGTGATTAACCTCTTCTTCTAATATTTTAATCTGTCCTCAAATGCATCATCCCTGTCAAACTTGACCCCCTTTCTGGTATTAATGATTAGTGGGATTGAAAAATTTGATATGTTTCTCACAAATGGACAATATTACCCAGCTAATCGAAGGAAACTATGGATTTATGTTCCAATGTATGGAATATTTTATCCTTCAATTAACCTGTTTTGACGGATCTAGTTATATCTCATTACAATTGATAACAATACCAAAGAAAGTTACATTTTATAAAAAAACACACATTTACTATACTCGTCTTATACATTTTTCTTTCACAAGGCCTTCAGTGCAATATTAAAATGATCTTCATATTCCTCCATATTTTTGAAGTAGATCAGAATATTATATATTAAGTGCTCTAAAAATGTGTTGATGTAATCCCAAAAGACACTATTCATTAGTTACATGAATATTTCTAAGGAATTAGTGAGTCCAAATGGAATTAATATGATCTCATAGTGCTAGTACCCTGTTCAAAATGAAGTATCGAGAATGTCTTACTTCTTGAAATTTACATGATAAAATCCTCACCAACGATCCACCTTAGAGAAATACTGGGCTCTATGTAGTTGATTGATGAATTCATCAATTTTGTATTTACGATACTTTTTCCTTATATTTATCTTATTAATATCATGATAATTAATTTATTAGATGATTAACCCATCCTTCTTTTTAAATAAGAGGATTGTTGCACCCCATTGTGAAGAACATGGGGTGTATAAACCATTTATCCATATTCTTGTATAATTTTTTCCCAATCTCCTCATGTTAAACAATGAAAATTCTATACAGATTATTGGATATTTGAAAATATTTGGGTATGAGATTGATTTAGAACTCAACCTTAAAGCAAGGAGAATGAAATGATTATTCTAGGTGAAAAATATCAGTTAATTACCTTACCATGGGTATGCTATTGTGGACAATATTTTTGTTAATACCAATCATTTGAGATAGGCACCCCTATTCACAAGGAAATAATACTATTCTTAAGATGTTGGTACCAAATAATATTTATCATCCTCCCAGAACATATATAGAATTAGAGGGATATCATTGATATAGAGGGTGATTTAATTCTCTCATAAATTTGTGTTGCCTCTATATAATTAAATATAATAAATATAAATATTTACATCAAATTAAACTAAAGGGAGAATGGCACATTTTTTTGGGATGTTTAGGCGTAAACATTGGATATGGGGGGAGTTTATAATCGAGATGAAATAATTCCCAATTATTTATCTTCACCAATAACTGGGATTCCATGTTTTGAGGTGTTTTTTGAATATTTTTACAAAAATTTTGAGATATTTAAAAATTCCTTGAACAATAGTCACATAATTTATTTTATGTTCATGAATAGATAATTAGATGACCATTCAGTATTGGACTGTGGTTAAAAATATTAATTATTCAAAATCCACTTATGGTTGATAATTATTAACAATTAAACACATAAAAGGTAAAATATTAATATTAAAGGAATACTTCCTCATTGACATATATTTTTTAACATAGGAATTTCATGTTTTTAAAATAAGTTACTTAGGATCTATCTCATAAAATAAAATCGTATGGGAATTTTATTCCGTTAATAATGGTTCATAAGGAGATTTTGAATTTACTAAATCATATCCCCTAAGAGTGTGAAATTTGGGGTGCATTATGGTTAATGGTTTTTCACTATGTGATGTTATATTCTATCTCAATGCTCCCTCTTCAGGTTTATTATCACTAGGCACCTCTGTGCTAGACCCACATCTACTTGTATTTTCTAGAAAAAGACATATTTTCATTTTAAGTAATGACTCTATACATTATAAAAATTTAGGTAGGATTTAATATTATTATTTTTATTAAAAAGAAATTGACTAATGTTTTCTAATCCTAATCCCAAAATATCTAGACATTCATATGATACCAACTTTGACAATCTATCTCTTTAATTCAATTAATTAAATTATTTATTACTTAAAGGAACAAATAATATGACACCAAAAGATCATGAATCCTAGTTTATTTTTGTAATTAATGACATATAATGACAACCTAAAACATGAATAAAATAGAATTATTGAAAACCATCGTAACATGCTCCTAAAATTTCTCCAATCTCCTGAAACTGAATGTGATTCCCTAGGGATTCAAATTAGAAAGATGTGAGATAGAAATAACAATAACGGAATAAAAAAAGTATGACATAAGGTAAATTTATAGATGTGATCCATGAGTCATATCAATGTAACATAATAGGTGGATGAATAGTTATCTTATATAAGGAGGCATGATTTAACATGATAACATAAGGCAACCTGGGAATGTTGAAACAACTTAAAACTAGGAATCATAAAAACAAGTCAAGGAAAAAATCCATTAAAACCTAAAATATTTCTCTTAGGATAACCTCAAACACAATAAACATTTAATATAATGAGATTAAAATATTACATAATACATTAGAGGCTTATATAATTCTAGGCTCACCCACCACATTCATATCATGTAGATTCATAAGTGGGATACATAAATCATTCAGAAAAGTATAATATTTAATCACAGTTAATACCACAATTAATTAGGGTGGTATAGAAAAATTTAATTCCCAATATATATTTAAAATTAGGTGAATACCATTGACTTGAAGTCAGGATGAGTATTTATAACAAAAATGTTGGCAGGGAAAATTGTAGGATAATTTTGGCAGCATAATGGGGGTACTCAATGTTTTAAGGGAAGGGATAATGAGGGTGAAATGGGTATATAATCTCTTTCAAATAATAAGGGAAGTAATATGGGTATTTAAGAACATAATATAACATGAAAAATTGGAAATTAATTGGTATAAGATCAAGATGGTGCTTGAATAAAGTGGAGAAGAAGATGATTCTTTACCTTGAGGGGATGATTATAAAATCATAGGAGGAGCTACTTAAGAGATTTAAAGACTATGGTGGGGGATAGAGATATTTTAGGGTAGAGTAAATTATTTATAAAAGGGTTTTATAGTAAATTTGAAAGGGATTTTTGGTGGATTTATATAGAAAGATAGTAGAAACTTATTTATCAATTTCCAAATTTTGGTTTTGGACTTTACATGATAATGTAATCAAAACCAAATATAATACCATGGTTTTTAACAAGGTTTCAACAATAGTGAAGTGTTTTAAATTGTTTTAAAATTGATATAATTTAAATAATACCCCTGGTGATGTGGTAGGGAGTCATGTTTAAAAATAATATAATTTAAAACATTAAAATATAAAATATATTTTTGAGGATTCATTAAAGATTTATAAGATTAATACAATGGAATAAAAAATAAATTTATACGAAAAATATATATTTATTCTTGGATAAATTTTATTTCATATATTACATCAATTTTGGTTCATTATTATGTAATAAAATACCCTGTATATTTATATAGTATTTAATATTGACAAAAAAATCTAATGTCTCCAAAAACTATGAATAAATTACAATTTTATAATTTCAATGTGATGATTTAAAAAATAATGTTTATTTTTTCGAAATAATTCTATATGTTTGATAATTAATCTTTTAAAAAAATATACCTTTATTAAAACATATTGGGTTTTTTAACAATAACCTTTTTCTAAACATTATAAATATTATTTTTGACATCATAAAATTATATTGTCATTTATAATTACTATAAAATTATTTTAAAATAATACTTTATTATATTATCATTCAATTATAAAATAAATTAACTCATTAAAATCGACTGTCTTGATTGAAACTATACATTTCAAAAAAATATAATTTTTGTTTATCATATCAAAACCCAAATTTCTTTCAAACTCATTATCTAATCATTTAAAAATTAATATTAATAATATAGTATAAATATAATAAATATTTCATTAAAAATAAAATTTATAAATTATTATTGTTATGGTTTATATACATAGACTTTATTACAACATCGAATACCCTAAGGGCAAGGTGTGTGATAGTGATATTTTCATTGGATGGTTTTACAAACATGGTATAGGTTTTGATATCGAAGTTCTTGGAATTATCATATAAATAGATTCACCGACTGTATAGTTTTTGAATCAGGGATTGTTCTTTGTTAAAATAAAAATATAGCGATGCAATATCCTTTGAAATCTATGATACATGACATTCAAAGGGCATGATCCTACCAGTTAAGTCCATCACTTAATTTTTTTATTTTAAATTGTCTTTATTATAACCCATAATATACTACTCTTATTGGTTACTATAAAAAATCTATATTATAAATTGTAATGATCTTTAGTGGTATTTTAAATTTCATTGACCATACAATGATCCAAAATAACTAGAGTAGTGTATGTTTTCTCTATAACTACATTACTTACCAATTAATTTATTCATTTAAAAAAGGGATTAGATTTATAAATGTTCTGGTCATTACACATGTATATTTATTTTATTCAAATTAGGTTGAGGTAAATCTAAATCTAAATTATTTTTGAAAAATTTATCAAAGAATAGCCATTGAAAAATCTTAATATTCTTCTCCAAATCAATGTTTCATTTTTTCATCAATCGAACAATTTGATTTTTATAAAAAAAATAATTATAATATAGACTTTAGGCATTATATGTTATATGCAACTTAAATTTAAGACAATTTTTTTTAAAAACAAGGAACAAAATATTTAAAAAAAACCTTTAATATGTTAAAACCAAGGAAGTTCATTTATAATAATGGTGTTTGGTTTGTGTTTGTTGTCAATTTGCACATGAATGACTAGGGAGGATGTAAGGAATGTGGCCATATGTTTGAGGCTGAAGGAATTGTTGAAGGTGGTGCAGTTTTCAAGTGTTTTCCAATTGTTTGGGCCTCAAAAATCAGGATTTTAGAAAATATTTGCAGCAACAGTGCGCGGTAAAGGACAACGGTACGCAGTGAATGCCGACAGTACATGGTGAAAATATGTGATGCACAATGAAGGCACATGGTATGTTTTGAAGGTTCACGGTATGCTGTAAATGCATGCAGTATGCGGAATGGTGGGGAGAACGAAAAATAGTTTGCCAAAATGATACACAGTGAAGGCATGCAGTACGCAGAATGCTACCGAAAATAGTTCACAGAAACGGTACGTGGTGAATATATGTGGTATGAGAGATTTTAATGTCTGTAAGGATTGTTGCGGTTCGAAAAATAGGATATGTATTCAGTGGAACCTAACAGTACTCTAATGGATTTCAATTTACAATTAAAATTGTCCCACATTGAAAATTTGGGTAAATCAAATTACCAAAATTGGCAGATTTAGGTTCCCATTTAAGGAATATTAATCTTCTTTGTTTGGTTATGATATTGGGGATTTAAATTTCGGGATGAAATTGGGTGAAGTATGATACGGTACATTGTGGAGAGGATGGTACATGGAGAAAATCATCTACAAAGGGGAAAAAGTATGCGGAAGAGAGTGTGGTTGATGCTGGTAGCTCTCGTAGTACGTGGTGGATAAAGGCAGTATGCAGAGCAGGATAATATATAATGGATTGGAAAAATACATAGAGTAGGGAATTTTTCCTAGAAGGGTAGTTCACGGAGGAGTTGGATGGTATGCAGAGGAGATGAACGGTATGAAAAAATAGTAGTTGTACGTGGAAACATCAACAGTATGCGGAACACCCAAGGAAGCCTAAAAATTGATAAATTAGTTTGCAAAATTAATTTACATAACATATTAGTGTATGAGAAAATTAATTATATCTATGGGTGAATGAATGAATTCAACATAGCTTCCATTTAAACTTGAGGATGCATGATTTAATGATAAACCATTGTAGTGACCTTAATGTTGATAAACTGAGTGAAGATTCCTCTAATGCAGAGAGAATGGGTGAGTCAGCAGAAGTGGTATGAGGGATGCATTATGCTATCCCTAAATCCTTATAAAGATAGTGCTCTTTGCACAAAGTGACTATGTGAAACTCTTTTAATCCATAATTTGTGAAGATTAATGGGTTTTGGTATGACCGACACACTATCGACGTATACTCCTTGGACATAGCCCTTAGTCGTGAACCACATAAAATTGACGTGTCCTTACGTTTCATGTAATTGTTTTTATAATGAACTTCATCTTCATATATGTTTAATAATATATTACCAACATAGAAAAAATATACATATGTTTAAATGAAAAAGTTAACACCATGATTCACCCCTCCCATCTCAGGGTGTTATGGGATCCTTTACATAAACAATTTTCAAAATAAGTATTTGATTTTAATTCTATACTGCAATAGAATAAATTTTTTTAACGAGGAATAAGCAATGAATTATAATTGATCAAAGTACAACTAGATTTTATTTTTAATTATCACCAAATGCAATGTATTTTCTATCAATTAATGATATGGAGTGGAAATTAGAGAAATATCTACTCAAATTTCTAGATCATATGCTATGAATTTAATATTTATTATTAATTACACTAAAACTTTTCCCATAAAATCCATAATAAAAAGAATCTTTTTTTGGTTCCCATATTTTCATGGATCTAGCAAGGTTAGAAACTACATATTTTGGAACCCAAATATATTTATGATTACTTGAAAATCAGGAATTTTTTTTTAAATAATGGAATTATTTACTCTAATGAATTATGAGTTTATCATTCTATAATTTTTAGAATATCTTCAAAACTCTCCATAATTAAGACACATAATTTTAGAGAGGTTCTTATTCTTAGAACTACGCAATAAATTGTATTTTCAAAACCTTGTCCTTTCACATTGAAATTCTATCACAAACTTATTTTTATGTGACTTATTATTTAGAAGGATTTTATTTATATAATATTCACCTTTTGTGAATAAACATGCAGAATATTTGATCTATTTTACTTTTTTGGAAAATTTATAATCATATAACCTTGTTCAACACAATATAATACATAATTTTCAAACAAGGTTTTCAAATATGAAAATTGTTTATTTAATTTCTCTTTTTCATTGGAAATAATTATCATAGGAAATTTTAAGAGTTTTATTTATATTTTTCAAGGACTCATACTTACTTTTCATCACGGTGAAATATTCCTTTAATTCCTCATCAGAGGAATTTTCATTTTAAATTTAGACTCATGCTCAGAAGAATACAAAGAAGTTACCTCCTTTCAGTGTTCCATAAAACATATTTTGGAATTATGATTAAAATTATATGAATTTGATTTTAAGGATGTAACATCACTAGAATCCTCTAAAGCAATCCATGTGCAATTCATGGTATTTATGGATTTGATCTCATACTCAATGTTATTGAAGTAATTGTTTAATAATTTGATACTGTCTTATAGCGGTGGAATATATGGTTTGATGGGTTCAAGAATCTTGATTTTTAAGAATAATACCACTATAAGACATCATTGATACTTATTAAACATATTGAATGATTTGTTTAATCATATTCTCTTATTATAAAACTTTTTAAACTTCATTGAAATGGGAGAAAGCTATCTATTTGAAGAAAAACTACCAGATGTAGCTTCATCAGATAACTTAGCCCATTAAATCTCTTTAATTTTCTTATAATCCTTATAATTTGAAGAAATTTAAGGCAAAATTATAATTATTAGAAATATTTTTTAAAACATGGAGGACTTATTAATCTAAAATCTGAATAAATTAGACAATGATAAAACCACATGAAGACACCTAAAAAACAAAATCATCAGTAATAAATGAATTGTATTTGAGATCATAAAAACCTAAAGTACCTAGGATATGTTGAAACAACCTTATTGGTAAAACATACATGTCCCTGAGCTACATTACCATTAATAATCCATTTTGAACTTCATTGTTTATGGGGAGAAGGGAATTTAGTATAGAGTTGTGTTCATTTTCGTAGTGGTGACCTGATACAAAATCAGAATTTGTGGATTCATCGTTCACATGACTAGGGCTAAAATAAACTGAGACAATTTCATTTTCAATCACACTATATGTATCCTTCAACCATCCCTTGATTTCTAATTTTAAAAGTTTAATCTTCATTTGATATGAAAAATCATTATATCCACTATGACCAATATTAAAGAGATCACGTACAAGTTTACAAAAAACAAGGTGGGAGACATAGGCATTTAATAACTTGAATGGTAGAGTACTATTGATATTTATGGTGGTACATGTGACTAAAACTGGATGGTTGTAATAATTGGTCTTTATAAGAGTGAAACATGCAATAACATCTCATTTTTGGAGGGTTTTTTCATTAGGGAAGGCGCATTCACGATTTCTAGAAATAGTTTTATTGTTATTCCTTCTGTACGAGGTGTACTTCACCCCAAATATTTCGATTTCAATTAGTTCATTAACTTGAAAATAGATTTTATAGTATCTTATCAGGATTTTGGAGTGTATTTCACCCATAGTTTCACTATAAAAAGATAACATTAAAATATCCAATAATAATTCAAGGATCTTGTTTTATGTGTTTGATGATTTCAAGTTTCTTACAAATCATTATTCTATAATGATATGTATTTTTATCATAAATTAATGGGGAGAAAATATGAAAATTAGATAGTTCAGTCTCGAGTAATTAGTTATTCAACAATAATGAAGGTATAGACACTATAAAGGTAGGAATGAGCATAAACCTAATGAGTTTAAATTGGTGGAAATATTTTTTGGACAACAATGAATTGATAAAATATTTTTCAAGACTATAAATTACATATTAATACCAATTTTTTGGGGATTATAAAGTCCGTGAAGATTGGGATTATGAATATGAATGAGTCAATTTAAGGTTGATTCCCTTGTTTGGTATTATTTTCAACATCCTTGAACTTTGTTGACCACATCCATATTTTAAAATAATATATATATATATATATATATATATATATATAAATTATGAATGGATGGTTGGGTGTATCCGAATTTTATACTCCTTAACAATCCAATAGAGTTTGTTCATTTGAAATTGTGTATTTAGGTTTGGAACACCCTTTTCCGTACATCATACGTTTTTCTTCCTCATATTTTTTCTGGTTGTTATTTCATTCTTACAACTTATAACATTGAATCATTAGAATATTTATGACCACTATACAGAATGAGCTCACTAGAGGAGTACATAAGTTTCTATGAGGATGGAGTTTTATTTGAAACCTTTCTTAGTTCATGTAGAGAAAATGTATTGTCCACATGCTTATAAATAAGATCCAATACTTCATTTTTCTGTTGTATCCAGGGTTAAAAAATAACAATTGATCTTAATAATTAACTCTAATGCTTTCACCATAGAATCATTAGTGGGAGACTTCTCAGGATCCCCAAAAATCCATAACTCTTCTAAATTATACCATTTTGAAGAATTTTCAATTGAATAATGAATATTTTCAATGTTATTAGGATGATAAAAATCATTAAAATTGTCACTATTATCGTCATATTGAAGGGAAACCACCATATTTTTGATTTCTTACTCAATTTCCATGGCTATAATGAAATATTCACTATTTTCTTAGAGATCATTACACACATAATTTTTTAAGGACCACCATAGATTGTCTGTAATGGAGGTTTAGGTGAATTATATTTCACTTCTTCATTACCATGTTCTTACCCAGATCACCTATGTTCATTTTTGGTGACAAGTATTGACTATTATTAAAATTTTATCCATTTTGCATTACTAATTTACTTTGATTGATCACCTTTCTCCACGATAATTGATTTTCCATTTTCCCCTTATTGATATCCTTACAATATGAAGCTTATTTAGAAGGTCTAAACTATTTTTTAATCACCATAATGTTAGAAATTGAATGTCCTGATATTTTACATACCTAAAAATAAGGTGTAATATACTCACATTCAATATCAAATTCAAATTTTTTTTATTGACTATGAGAATTAATTTAGTTGGAATGTTTGTGTAATAATTTTATACAAAAAAACCCAGAAAAATATCCCAAGTACCCATTCATGGTGCATTAGACCATTTTCAATGGAGTTCCAATGAAACATGAAATATTATTAAAAAATTTGAGAGCCAAATTACCCATATCAATCCATGAATATAAACCCCTATTTGAGCAATATAATTAATAAAGTTAAATGGATTTTAGATGTGGTCCCATTAACTGATTTTATGAACTCAAGGTATTAGATGATGGTTTCCAATTTTCTAGACCGAGTCTAGCTCCTCCTTTGAAACCAGAATTATCTGAAAGAAACATTTTCCAATTAAGATCAATTTCCAATTACTACTAAATTCATTGGATCCCCCCTTGGATCTATTGATTCCATGATTTGATTATTACCTTTATATGAATACTACTCCATATCCATGAAGGATCACTAATATTATGGTTATAACCAGGCCATGTTGTTACAGGAGAAACAAAAAATCAAAGGAATATCATCATTAATCTCCATGATGTAATGAAATAATTCATTTTCTAGAGACTCATGATTTTACAATGTTTCTATACCCCTCTTTAATATTCTTATTTTTCTTTTTAATCACTCCGCACAAGATAGTTTTATGATACCTAAATGAATAATGTTATTTTGGTTATCAAATAATCCTTTTAGGACTATTAAATATATTATATTTAATAATTTAATATAACATTAGAACTAATTAATGCTAATTTTTCTAATTATAAGATGATAAAATAATCAGTACTTTTATGATGTTAGGTGTAAATAATCATAAATTTTTTGAAATTTCTAAAACATGCTTATATTGTATGATTAAATGAGTGGTATATACCTATAGATATACTAAACTTAATCACCTATGTAATGAAATAAAAAAATATTATTTAATACTTATAGAGAATATGGAACCATTGGATAAGGTTCTTTAATTTTTACTATTATAATGATGATATTTTGGAACTATAGAGTGAACAACCTCAAAAAACTATTAAGAAATATTTAGTATAATAAATTAATAATAAATTATTATAAATGAGTAAGAGGAATAATAAAAAAGTAAACATGAAAACTATAGTTACACCATACTTAAATACATATTGTTTCATAATTTTAAATATCGTTTACATAAAAATACTAGTTGATGATCTATATGTATAGTTTCTTTGGAATATTAAACATACAAATACATCATCATAAACATAAAAACATCATAATTATTTAAAAATATAAATATTTATTTGAATTCCAATTAATATTCTAAAACTACATAGGATACCCTATTGAAAATACATTAGGATAAGGGTAAGCAGGAAATCCCAATAAGGGAATACACATGGAAATACTACATAACATGAGAGTCAAGATGCATAACATGATAACATAAAAAGGATAACCATAAGTGTGGATGAATGGAATAATAAAATGATGTTATAATATTATAATATGCGTAAGAAAAACCAGGATATACTAAAAATAAGTCAAGGGGACCTCCCATATCCATTATCATAATGTGGAAATATTCCCATGGTGGATTAGGTTCACTCCCTAGTCTCTTAAATAACATCTCACGAGATTTTTTTTAATAATTCCATTTTACAGGTATATAATTATAATCCCACTGATCACATAAATTAAAATTATACTGATGAATCCAACAATAGTTATATAAACTATACATAAATCATAATCATGATCAGACCCCTGATAAGGAATACCATTTCATAATTCTAATTTTAGGCATGAATAAAGGATAAATAAGTTGGATTCACAAGAGTTGTTGGAATTAAATAATCCAGATGACAATATTTCAAAATAAAACAAATTAATTTAAATTTTAATTCCAATATATTTATTTCATGAGAAGTATCTAGGTGAAGAATTAATAAAATTATACCACTTGGGTAAAGCTTTATGAAATAAGTAATAAATCTTTTTAATGAATTAAATAACTTATTGATTTCCATTAAACATGAATTGATGAGATAGGGCTATCCATAAAATCACTAGGTTTCTTAAAATCTACTTCTGGTTTTAAAAAATTTCATGGGAGTAATCCTCAATATGAGAGAAAAAAAAAACAGTTGTTTCATTAAACCGAGTTTACTTAAAAGTGAGAATTTCAATTGAAAAAAAAAAGTTATCCCCAACAATGAAAGGAATATTATACTATGTATATATTGAAATATCACACACACACACACACACATATATATATATATATAATTTATGATATAATTTATATTATGATAAAGGAAAAGGGAGAAAAATATACCTAACGTGTAACTAAATGTTAAGAAGGGTAATTTAGAAGATCGCGTTTTAAGTTTCAAAACACCATTGTTGAAATACCACATTATTGTAAAAGGTAAAACCTTATATTTAAAATATGATAAGGTAAATTGGAAGTAAACATGATATATAAATTAATTCAGTTTTTAATTAAAAATAAGAACATTGGTTGGAGGGAATTTATGGACAGGTAAGAGAATCTATCACTTCAGACGATGGGAGATTTCTTAAGACAGTTTAATTTTAAATAAGAATTATAGATCATAAATAAATAATATATTAATAAAAATGGATAAAAAAATATATAAATATGGTATACTTTATGAAATTAACCATGATACTCAAGGACAAATAATATAACACAATAATGAAGATTTGAGTTATAACATGTACTTATATTTTAGGGAAAAAAATTAAACAATACCCTAAAATAAAAAAGGGAATGAATTTAAGTGAATTATATTTAAAAAATAATTTATGATATTAAAAATATATGTGTTGAAATTAAATAATACACAGAAATATTAGTTCATAATATCAAAACATTCTCTTATTAAGGGTAATTTTGATGAAAACCATTACCCCATGTATGTAATTTCTCTTCAATTTCAATTAACATCTTGAATAATAGAAATAATTTTCTTAAAATCATTACTAATAAGTTTATCATTATAAATTTTTTATATATGGTCTATTTATCATCATGTGTATCTAATTTATTACATCATTTCTGCTTATGTTAGTTACTTGATGTTATTTGGTCAATTTCATAGAAAATTTCATTGTTTGTTGACCATGTTCAACGTAATGTAAAATAGTTTTATAATATCCATAATTATATATTATTACTTAATTTATTATTTAATTATAATTTAATTTAAATAGGTAAGTACTTTTTCCAAATATTGATTCAAAATTGAAAATTTTCTTCGATGTTTCCTTTTTAGTAATTAAATTTAATATAACTAGTTAATGTGAATGTTAATTATTGAATATCAAATATTATAATTAAATAGTTTTAATAGATTTATAAATTTAATTTTTAAAAATTATATACATGTTTTATTCTAACCATTTTAGTCATTATGGAAAACAAAAGTCAAACATAATCTCTTGGCGGTAGTAGTTACCTCTTACAAACAGATGATGCTCTTATTTTTATTAGAAGTGGAGGAAGGTTAAAAAAATAAATATTATCATTTAAAAAATTATTAACATGTTATAAATATCATATTATTTTACTAATTAATCCTTTAAAATATCCTTTAAATTTGTTGATGGAAAATTGAACACTTCGTCTTGGTGGCGGCTGTCCGCACACACACAAGATGACAATTTCCATTTTTCACAAATATTATAGAGGAAGGTAAAAATCTATGTTTAATTAGTATAAAAACATAATTTTTTTAATTAATACTTGTTTTACTATAATACATTGAAATAATAGGTTTGGGGTTGTAGAAGAAAAAATAATTAAGATATTGTGGTAGAAAATATTACCCATACGTTTGGATGTTATCCTGGGGTCACCATCATAAGGAACCATAGATTTCTATTTTTGTAATATAATAGATTTGAATACATTTTTATTGGATTTAGGAAATGTTAACATATATTTTGGGTTGATCATATGTGGATTTTAAAGTGTGAAGCGATAGAGGGGTGGTGGTTCTTTTGTAATTTAAGGGAAGGGAATTTTTGGCACATCTAAATCATGAA
The DNA here is from genome assembly GCA_963277665.1 of Viscum album. Lineage (NCBI taxonomy): Eukaryota > Viridiplantae > Streptophyta > Magnoliopsida > Santalales > Viscaceae > Viscum > Viscum album. Next base: position 1,888,802,994 of record OY728137.1, on the reverse strand, counting down.
TAAAAAAAGAGCACACATTTCACATGGAATGTGAAAAAAAACGTGTAAAATAACGAATTTTATAAGGTTTAGTGTCTATAAATCATAAACTACACTTTTCAATAATGTTTCCTAACATGTGTTGAAGGCATTTACTCTTAGATTTTTTTATTTATCATTTATGGTTCTGACCCAAGTAACTATTTTTAAGAAATAATTTATTTATAATGCCTCATAATAAAATGATATTTTTAGATAATATAAAACTAATAATTATACATATTAATTTAAAATTATAAATTAATACTACTACATGTATATAAAAGTAGTTTTAACAAAATCCCATGTACTGAGTAGAAACATGTTTTTAAGGAAATCATGTATTTTTATGTAAAAGATTTTTATTATGGATAAAATTATAAATTTTATTAATTTTATTGAAATTTAAATTAAAATTATTATCCAAGTAATATTTAATCAATACTAAAATAAGTCATAAAACTAATTACATCATGTGAAAATTTTATTAAAAGAAACATAAAAAACAACATTCATTAAAAAATTAACTAAATTATCTAAAATTTTAAGAATGAGAATTATATATAGTATATTTAAATACATAATTTAACTTTAAAAAATATATTTTTTCTAAATAAATGGTTTCAAAAACTATCATTTAATTATATTAATATAATTTTGGAAAAGTGGCAGTATTAGTAAAATCAATATTTTTTAATGTTCACATAAAAAGTAATTATTTTAGAATCACCTAAATATTTTTATACTAATATAATTCTGAAATGAGAAATTAAAAAATTATATTAATTTTAAAAAGTAAAATCTATAATATTTATAAATATTTTTAAATTAAAATTTTTTATACAAATAAATACTGATTTTTTTGAAAATATGATGTTTTTAGATATTAAGGGCTCTTAATATTATATGTTATCATTTTATAATTTATGATATGTTTATATATCTTTTCATATATAATAATATTTTAAAAGTTTTAAATTTATTTCTTTAGGATAAAATATTTAATATTTAACAAATACATTATTTGAAAAATGATATTTTACTTTTATATTAAATTAGATTTAAAAAATACCATTACCAGTTAATTATTTGTATTCAAAAATATAATTTTACCACTAAATTTATATTAAAATGATTATTTGGATTATATATATATAAATTATAATATTTGAGAAATAATATTAGTATTTATACATAACACATAAACTGACATGTTCATAATATTTTAAAATAACATTGGAATTTCATTTTGAGTTATATTAATGTAATTTTACATCTAAAAAATACAAGACATCCATATAACAATCAGATATATATCCAATGATAATATTTTCAATGTCCATATTTTCAATCATTATAATCTTAACAGATACTTTTAGTCTTATATATATATATATATTACTAGTTAGAGTGAGTAACTCAAGAGGGGGGGGGGATGGAGTTCCCAATAAAAATTTCTGTTAAAAATAAATTTAAAAAAATCCACTTAATAAATGAAACTAGACAATTAATCAAAATAGTAGATAAATATAAGATCTATCCTTTTAAAATATTTCTCAAAGTGTGATTATGTCTCAGTTAAAATAATATTTAGATATTCCTTAGCTTTTGAAATTAATTTTCTTAGAAAAAAATAAAATAAAAAGTAGTTAAGATTAATGAACAAAGTAATAGTTTTTCAGATTAAAAATAATATTGGTTGTGGTAATGAAAAAAATAATATATCATAGTGGAATAAGCAAGAGGTTTGGTATCAGGATGTGACATAATACCCTCCACTAGGAATTCACCTACATCCAAGAATATTATAATAATAATATAACAAATCCACAATATGGACTAGGTAAACAAACAACATATACAAGTTGTCCATGCTAAGAGCATCTTCCACAATTATATGAGGGATATAAATATAGCACAGACCACACCAGGACATCATCCACAATCATAGTGGGAAACATATGTAATGAATTGAGATAATAATAAGTATTCTCTAGTTTGGTGCAGGGGATAAGGTGTGTTTGATAACAGAGTAACAACACACTTTTCAAAATTAAAAGCAATAAAAAATAATATAAATAAGAAATAATATTGATGCTCATTCTCGTATGTTTAGAATGGTCAATGTCCACAGATCATCTTTTGTGAGGATTTTGATGTTTCTTTTTGAATGTTGTATCAAAACAAAAGATCGTATGGATTTTCAAGAATGTTTTTGTTGATATATGTTATAATCTCAATTAACTTATATAATGTATTCTATGTCATTTATCTTCACAAACGATGAATATTAAACCTTTTAAGGGTTCAAAGATTCAATCACATAGGTTTTTCAATTAGTAATGTTCATTGTCATACATATAGAGGGAGATATTTCCATCATATATATATATAGTATAATCTGTTGAAGGAGATACACAATCATTGGATTGGATTTGACTATGTCATTAAGACGTGGTAAAATTATCCTTGAAGAGAAATAACTATTGTTCCATTCACATCAATGTACTTGGATAACAATAGTAACAAGGAGTTGGTAGTGACTCAATAAATGATGGTACCTCATTATGATGGTACCTCAAGCAAACGGTGGCTTAGATTCCAATGACGACTGATGATAATAAGATCTCCTTTTCTTTATATTGTATAGTGGTAACTCCTTAATGGTACCAAGGCTAGAGGTGATTCCATGATGGTAGTTCCTATCCGATGGTATCAAGTCCTGACAATGACTCCCAACTGATGGTGACTCACCATAACACTTATCTGAATTATCATAAAAATAGTATTACCATATAATATTCTATCATAAAACTTGTAAATCAATAATACTAAGATAATTGAGATTTGTTATCACTAAAATAAGGAAGTGTCAAACACACTCTACACAAGGAGGTGCCCAAATTCTCTCCCTTTTTAATGATCATAAAACATGGAATTTTAAAAGATATATACTAAATAATTAAAAATAGATAATCATAGATGGTTTTATGCTAAAAAAATAAAATTATTATTTCATTATACATTGGTGTGGTATAAATAACATAGACATAAATAAAACTGATATATTTTCTGAATAAGTCACAAAACATTTATAATTTTTAGGTGCTTTACCTATAATAAAATAATATTCATTCCCATTTTATCTCCCCCCTTGATATTATCAAAAATATAATATAATAACATAATATTTAAATATAAGACCCATAAAATATTTCAATTAATATCGTATAAAAAATTGAGAAGTGAAGTAATCAAAAGAAAAAGAGTACAAGAACAAGATCCCTATCAATGGTTGTCTCTAATCAGATTCACTATTACTGGTTAATTGAGTGCTCTATATAATATTTTTCTTTTCTTTGTCCCAATGTTTCTAATTATCTATGTCCTTGACTCATTCCTAAGAGTTTGAAGTAGTAGTGAATGTTTGATCATAGAAGGTAATGGAAGGGATTGTTGTCATAGGAGGAAGTGTATTACAAAAAAGAATTGTTTAGAGGCGATGAATAGATTCAACTTGTGAGAAAGTCATATGACTAAGTTAACATAGTAGGTCTATATCTAACTAGTTCTGTGGTTGTATATGAAAGAACTATTTCATTGGAATTACCTCTCTTTCTATAATAGCTGTTCTATGGACATGTATAATGGGTTTCACGAGGTCGATAAAATACATAATTAAAATAAACCCCCTTTCTATATAACTAAATAAATCCATTTTTTATCTGTCATGAATATTTGAAAAAATTGTGTGATAACCTTCCGTTTACTCACTTATTCATTAAAATCCCTTTTAACTAGTGGCAATCTCCATTTCTCTATGATGAATTTTAAATTATGAGAAACTCATTCTTTGTATACTTCTCGGAAAAATAGTACCTGATAGTTTCTTGTTTATTTTCATATAAATCTTGAGATAAATGGAATATTACTTTATACAACATTATCACTATAAGAGTAGTATGTTTTGGAGACTTATCCAATATTATGACCATTTCCATGATCATACCCATGATTATTATCTCGATCATCAGGATCCTTATCATCCTTACTTTCATTTTCATTTGATTTTTGTGGTCCAAATGACCATCTACTTCCTTAGAATCATTTTCCTCACAACCATTCCCATTCTCATTCTATTCACTTGATGATTTAGAGAAATATTTATTAAACTTTGCAACTCCAGATATAACATTTTTCTAATCATCATTTTCATCAAAATGTTATTTTCATGTACGTAGAGAATTTGGTGGACTAATTGATCCAAAATAAACATTATAAGAAGATTTATGAATGTCCAGATAAATCCCCACTTCTACTAACAATTATTATTCTTCTATGACTTTATCATCTTTGTATCCATCAACATCATTATCATGACGGCAATAAACTAATTCATCGAGTTGAAGACTGTGATCCACCATGTCCTTAATTCGGGATGGATGATCAATAGGGTGGAATTCATCATATAATTTTTCATTTTATTCTACCTAGCATTTCTTCAAGGGATTAGAACTCACCTTAAACCTTTTGAAAATTGTATTCGATAAGAAAATACAACCACACTTATCTTTTTCTTCTTCACCTTCTTTAATTAGTCACTTAGCATCCATGATAGAAATTTTCATCGTAGGGTATATTAGAAAGTTGGATTTTGAACATTTCTTACACATTTCATACATGTGGATCATAAAAAATCTATACATATTGATCAATTTCTCTGGTTTCATCATAATTAGGAATTATTCATATAGATATCTCATTGTATTGAAATATAATTTTCTAGGACATAATAAATGTTATTAAGAAAAAAAATATTTTACACTCACCATCAAGTTCAACATCAGTAGGTCTCCTCAGTGTACCATAACAATTCAAAATCTTCCTTCATCATAATTATTTCTGAAAATAAACACAACTTTCTAAAATAAAGAATATACCAACCTTGGATAATATACATGATAATTTGATTTGAAAAAAATCATCCATTTTTGAAATTATATAAATTTTGATATTATAATATTTCTAGTTTGAATCCATTGTGAATCAATTTCCTTATTATCTTTGACAACATATTTTTCTAGATGTCTATTTCATGAAACAATAACCAAATTGATGGTAGAAACATTTCATTTCTCGCATTTCCTCATCTCTTCAGTATTTAACTATAATATTCACTTTATATGGTTCATTAGGATCAGTTTAAGTCTTAGGTGGAATGGGATTATAAGGAATGATGATCGATTTGAGATGAAGGAAAGGGTTCATGAGTTCAAATGATTTAGGGTAAAGGGAATGAATTAGATTTATTCCATAAATTATGTCATTTAGTGATATAGAATAATAATAAATAGAATATCAAACAATAAAATTTAAATCTGTGAAAAAACAAAAATATTAAAAAAATGGTAACAAATGGAATAATGAATCGTTCAATAGTGACTGATAAACTATGACTCATCAAGGGTAACGTATCAACGATTACTTATCAATAGTGACTCCGCAATGAAGACTCATCAACAATGAATCATTAATGGTTACTCATCAATAGTGACTCATTAATGGGGACTCTTCAATGGTGACTTATCAATGATGACGTATCAACAGTGATTTATCAATGGAAAATTATCAGTGGTGACTTATTAACATTGAATTATCAACGAAAACTAATCATTGGAGAATTATCAATAGTGACTTATCATCAGTGACTTATCAATGATGAATTGCCAAAGTTGACTTATCAACCAAAACGTATCATATTGATTTCATGTTTGATGTAATTTAATCCCTCTGAATTCAAATTATTTATTAATATATGGGAAAGATGATGTTTAGATTGAATAAATACTAATGTGATATCATATTTTTGATAATGATCTCTCAAAATGTGATTTATTAAATAAATTTTATTTTCTCTATAATGAGAAACATGATTTTTATAAATTTTTATCACACATGTGTAATCAAAATTTATATTCACGTATTTAGAATTGTATCTAAAGTCCAATAAATTATTTTTGATCTATAAGATTTAGGCACAAAAACGTACAACAAATATGTATTATGTTTTAGTAGTTGAAAATGAAACAATATATTTTTTCTTACTACACCATGATACTAGATATTTTCTAAAATATGACATGTTCCTGATGTGATTTTTCTATCTAACATAAAACCACCAAAATCCGCATACAAACAATTTACTAAATCAAATAGTTGTGCTCTTAAATTGAACAACCCTAAATTAGTTATATACTTTATGTATTTAATTATTCTTGGGATGGATATTATGTGTGTCTCTCATATTTTCTTAAAAATCGATCACACATACACACAGTAAACATAATATCAGGTCAACTATAAGTTATGTTCAATTGACTATCAATCATACCACTCTAACTCATTGGTATACTAATTTTCTAACTTCATCATGATCCAACTTACAGGTGACACTCATGGGGGTATCAATTATTTTAGATATATAAAAACCAATGAGTTTTAAAAGATTTTTATATATTTAATATGATTTAAAATAATTCAATATTTTTAAAATAAAATCTAAAATCCAAGAAAAAATTTGATTTCACCCATTAAAATCACTTCAAATTAATTTTGAATTAGTTTTGAAAAAATTAATACATAGATAATATTTAGTAGATAAGAAAATAATATCATCTACATATATTTTTAATATTAAAAAACATTTTAAAATTATTTTTATAAAAATAGATGGATTTAATATACAATTTAAAAAACTGTTTAAAATAAAAAATATATAATTCTATCATATTAGCATCTTAGAGTTTTTTTAAACTATATAATGTTTTTTTAATTTCAAAACATGACTTAGAACATGCATATTGTGAAATATACGGGCGTTGTTCAAAAAAATAATCCTCAAATATAAACCCATTTAATATTTTAGATTTAACAACTATTTGATATAGATTAAAATCCAAATGTGCTGCACATGAAAGAAGTATCCTAATAGATTAGTCTTTTTCTATAGGTGCAAAATTTTCATCATAAAAAATACTGTATTATTGATTATAACCATGTTCAAATTATCTTTCTAGGATTCATACTATAGTGACTAACTCAAAAAACTTTTTCCTAAAGACCCACTTAGTTACAATAGTTAAGGTTTCATTTACTCTATCATCATGTTCCTAAAAAATGTTTCTCTCAAATTGATTATGTTTTTCTTGCATAGCTATTATCCAGAATTTATAACTGATGATATCATTAATGTTCATAGGATCAAGTTGAGACAAAAAGGCTATCTGATCAATTATATTCTTAAGGGAAGATCAAGTTTGTGTACCTCTATCTAGGTTTCATATTAAAACATTTAAGGGTGGTTTCTATGAGTCCAAATAGGTATTTGAAAAGAGGGTATGGTTGTATCAATATATTCTATGGGTTTGGGTTCATGTATTTCACTTGGTGAATTTTAGGATTACTTAATAGAACTTTAAGAAGGTTTACAATTATGATTCAGATTTGATAGATCATCATCAGGGTTCTCTAAAATAGTATTAGTTTTATTATGGCCAGTTTCATCAGATATATTGTGTATAGACTCTTAAATTATTTTGGATCTCTTATTAAAGACACTATATGTTTTTTTTGGATGTTTAATTTCCATGAAAAATTATAGTATCACTCAATAAAGAAATTTTTCCTATATTATCCTTTGTATTTAGAATAAAAACATTGAAACAAAAAACACTGAAATAATGAACCTTTGGTTTTCAATAATTACTTAACTCATAAGGTGATCTTTTTAAGATAAGTATAATTTATACTCTATTTATATTTTAATAGACTATGCTAACAGTGTCTTCCCAAAAGTAGATATTTAAGTCATACTCATTTATTATAGTTCGAGAGATCTCTTGAAGTGTAGTATTTCTCATTTACACCACACCATTTTGTTATGTAGTCCAAGGAGCAAAAAAGTTTTCATTATAACAATTTTGAGAACAAAATGATTCAAATTCATGATTTTCAAATTATCAACCATAATCACTTCATAAGTTCTTAATTATAAGTCCATTAAGATTTTCTATATATTTGGAATACTTAATAAAGTAAGGATATGCTTCAATTTTGTGGTCTTGAAAGAATACTGAACTGTATCTAGAGAAGTCATCTAAAAGGACACAGACAAAATGTTTTCATTTTAATATATAATATTTAGAATGTCCAAAAAGGTCAATATGAAATAACAATATAGGTTAAGATGTTGAAACATCCTTTTTTGATTTAAATGAAATCTTATAAAGATTCTCTTTTTTGGAAGGGTTAAAAAACTCTATCCTTTTATAATTCATGTTTAGATAGATCTCTAACTAATCCATTCCTAGATAGATTTCTAACTGAATTGATATTTCAATGGCCTAGTCTCCAATGCCAAATCCAAGGTTATTTGTGAAATAAACTTAATAAAGAAATATTTTTTGAAGATAAATAATTTAAATCTATAGAATAAATATTATAATTTTTGAAATTAGTAAAAATTAGAACATTTTTATCATAAAAAAACATTATAGGAATTATATTCCAATTTTATATAAAATACATTATCAAATAATTTAAAAAATCTAAAAATATTATATTTTAAACTATATACATATAAATATTTAGAAATTAATACTGAATTAGAATTATTAATTTAGAAAAGGATGATTATTTTACCACTATAATTGATACCAAAAGTGGCATGGCCACCAAAAACGTTAATAACATTCTAGATGTATTATTACTCACCTGATAAGTGTCTGGATCATCCATATTTCATATTCCATAAGTTTTTTGGAGGTTTTCAAATAGGTTGCTTACAAAATAACATTTATTCCAATAATTATTTTAGTACCCAAATCTTATTTGGTCAAGTTATGTTATTAATAAGATATTTTGGAACCCATAATTTCCTAATGGGTTTTTATTAGAATTTTGTATGATTATAGAAATAAATATTTTATTAGGTCTAGTTTAGTAGGTTTTAGCATTATATGAATTTTCAGAATTGGTACAGGTGGGAAATTTGGTTTTTGCAATTTTTCTTTATCCTAGTTGACAACCTATTTTAGTTATATACATGGGAGTTAGTTTCCTTCCAAATATTTGAGTTAATGTTTTATTACCATGGGTAAAAATTTATATATATTTTTTTAGATGTTCATTTGAAAATTTTAATTCATTGTTCTCTTTAAAAAATTAATCATTTCTATCTTTTTCAACAGTATGGTTGGTTTTAATATTTACTACCAATGCATGATGTTTCATAGGTGAATTATATTTATCTTTTAGTTTATCGAAGGCATCTTCTAGAATATTTAAGTAATCATACATACCGTTTTTGTTCAAGATTTTCTCAATATCATCATTATCATCATATTTATAAATGTTTTAAAATATTAGTTGGAGAAGTAGAAATAATAATTTGTACCTCTGATGTGCTTGATACAAAGCACATATTTTCCCTACTAGAATTATCTTATTGATTAGTGTCCGAATCACTAGAGTTATCTTATAAGGGACACCATGTTTCATTCATGGATTTATTGATTGTTATGTCATTGTATTCATACTTCATATTAAATTTCATGTTTTGAAAACTAGACTTAATTAGCCTTTTCCTCTTACATTCTTCACTGGAGATTTTATTTTGAGAGTAACCCATTTTCCAATAATTTTTCAGCTTTCACTTGACATATTAATTTCCATTGTAATTTGTTTTCTTCATGAAATTATTTTTCTTACTAAATTTATTGAACCTTCTTACCATGTGGGCTATCTCTTCATCCCTATCATAAGAAGCTACTTCTTCACTAGTATTTTTAGTTTTTAGTTTTTCTCTTTGTTTCGAGGTATTAGACCTGAAGGAAATATATTTTATTTTTGGTTCATATTCATCGATATCCTTGTCTAATTTAATCTCTTATTCATACATCATCAGCCTTTATTTTAATTTCATGGTAGGTTTTCTATTCACATAACACGATTATCCTATAGACACAAATGTTCCTCTCTATATATCTGCTAAGCATCTAAGCAACCTCTTCAGAAGATATTTTTATATCACTTTTTTCCATGTGAATTCATAATATTCAATTTTTCATTGAATCAGAGATACATATCAGAAATAGGTTAATAATAATTTATATTGAATGTATCATTATTGATTGTATATGTGTTTAGCCTCATTTATTTTTCATATTATGTCCATTTATGTGTGTGTGATAAGGTATCCCATATTTCAAAAGCACTTTTAAAAGTAGATATTGTATTAAAATCATCCTCATTAAAGGCACAAAACAAAGAATTCAAAGCTTTACCATTCTTATTGTTTGTAGTTTTTGTATCATCGCTAAAAGTAATTATAGAAGTGTGCGGTATTTCACACTGATCTTATATTAAGGTCCAAATTTCAAAACCCATACTTTTTAGATGAATTTTCATTTATAATTTCAATTGAAAATGATTTGTACTATTAAAATAAGGAGCTCTATTAGTAGTAGACCCTTATTTTCTGTTATCTATAATGAAATAAAATTTATAATTGAATGTTAGTTATTTATAATACAACACAAATCACAGTTTAAAAGATGATTTTAAAAAATAGAAACCCTTTGATAGAAATGTTCTTCAGAGTGAGTAACTCAAGAAATGGTGATATGAGTTCCCAAAAAAATTTATATTAAAAATAAAGCTAAAACAAAATCCCCTTAATAAATAACCATTCAACTAATCAAAATGTCATATTGATATAAGATCGAACATTTTAAAATAATTTTCAAAGTGTGATAAATTGTCAGTTAAAATAATTTTTAAAATTAACTTAGCTTTTGAAATTAATATACATAGATATAAACAAAAATAAACATGATTTATGATTAATTATCAACATTATAGTTTTTTTATGTTGAAAAAATATAGGTTATGGTAATAAAACAAAATAAAATGATACTATAGATTAAATAAGAGGTTCTGTCTCAAGATGATATTTAATCCCATCAACTTATAAATTACCTGCTTCCAAGAAAATGATAATAATAATAAAACCAATCCAGAACATGGATATGGTAAAAAAACTATAGATACAAGTTGTATAGGCCAAATATCTACTTCCATAGCTATACATGGGATGTAAAGATAACATAGGATACATAAGTACCTCTTCTACAGACACAATGAGAAAATAAGTGAAAGAATGGAGAGAATAAAATGTATTATATAATTTTGTGTAGGAGATAACACGTGTTTGATAATACACTAACTACACACTACTCAAAAGTAAATGTGAGATACAATAATAGAAATAAATAAAAATACTAATGCTTAGTTTGGTATATTATGAATGACCAAAGTCCTCAGATCAGTTTGGTGACTAGTTCATGCTTTCTTTTTGAAGGCTATAGAAAAATAGATCATATGAATTTTCAAGAATATTCTAGTTGATCTTAGTAATAGTTTTAATCAATTTATGTAATGGATTGTAGGGTTATTTATCTTTGTAGAATATAACAATAATCTTGTAATTGCTCACAGATTCAATCACATAGGTTTTCCAGTCTGTAATCGTCATTATCATATGTACATAGAGAGAGAGAGTTGTTTTTAATGTATATATAGTAGCATTAGTTAAATTATATCCACAAACCTTAGATGAGACTTGACCATGTCATTATGACTTGGAAAAAGTATCCTAGAATAGAAATATCCATTGAGCCATTCACATCAAATTCATCAGACAACAACAGTAATAAGAAGATTGCAGTGACAAAAAATATGACTGTAGTATATACTGATGGTACATTAGGATGAAGGTGGCTCAGATTCCAATGGTGACTTATCCTGATGGTATATCCTTGGAATTAGTATGTCTAGCGGTGGCTCCATGACGGTATAAAGGCTAGTAGTGACTCCTTGATGGTAGATATTTTCTAATGGTAGAAAGTCATAACGGTGACTCCCTACGAATAGAGACTCTCCACAACACTTATCCAAATTATAATAAAATATTTCTTACCGTATTAAATTCTATCATATAACATGTAAATAATTAGTACTAAAAGAGTCATGGTTTGTGATCATTAAAATATGTATGTTTCAAACATAATCCCAACAAGGAGGACGCAAAATTTATAGACAAATTATCTCATTTGTTCATTCTGCTCCCACTTCTAAATAAATTGTTATTATTTCAGTTATAGTTTTTATATATTTCTTTATCTATTCATCGTGATATTTCATATTATATGTCTTGTTTTTCTATTGGTGATATAAAAGGTTTAAGATGATCTTTTATATTTTTTATCTATGAAGATTTTATTATTTGTTAACTATTTTCTCCTATTCATTTATGTACTTTTGATGGATTTACATTATCCATGGTGAGTAATAATCCTTGGTGTGTATTAATTAATTTTATTTTCTTTTATTGTAATGCATGAAATATGTATGAATACATTGTATTTAATTTTTTTTATAGCTTGTAGGAAACATTTTTTAATATAGTTTCAACCCATTTGAAATAATAGAAAAACATTCTTTGAAATTATAGAAATAAGAAATAATAATAATAATAATAATAATAATAATAATTTTTTTTCTAAAATATATAATGTTACATTCTCCTCCTTATATAAATTGTGTGATCACAAATTTAAATTATTTCTTACCATTGAAGTTAGGTAAGAGTATCTATAATGATAATAGAGATTTAATTTTCAAAATAGGTAACAATCAAATTTAGTAACTTATAATAACCATACTCCATGAAATTTGTTTTTTCCTAAGAATTTGAGTTAAATACATCTTCGGGTTTGGTTATAAGAACTATTTTGTTTTTTTCCATTCATTTTATAGTCATTCCTTCTATGAAATATTATAATAAGTTGTTCTAAGGATTGAAAAGTGATACCTTAGTTTTATATTAGATATACCACACACACCTATCTCACATACATCATAGTTCTTAGACATTGTGGGGATAGAATTAATTTTAGGTTAAACAATTATGTTGATAATGTATTATCGACCTTCAAAAAAGGCTCACTAAGATCCATGTTTAGAACCATCTCGACCCTTTCCACAGTAGCCTATTATACCGTATTAGACTAAAATCTCTCCAACTTATCCCTAGACTATATCACTGACCCCAATAGATAACCCCCCATATCCTCACCCTATTATTACACCAGTCCCGATGTTTACTTATCTTTGTATCATACATAGATAAAGGTCGGTAGGGATTGATTACACACTATGTCCACTGTGAGTGGATCTTCATTGCCCCATAATGGTTCCTCCAAAACCAAAACTGTTTTCCACACACACTAAAAATGATCATGTTTTCTATTGAATCAACCAAAATTCTGCAAATACTTATAACCTCGAACTAATTAAGTGGCCTCCCCACTTTTCACCATAACCACCATTTTCAATTTCCCTAGCAGTGGTAGAAGATTTTTGTATCTATATCCACAAATGTCATGGTGATTTCAACCTCTCTAGAAACATTAGGTTATACACATGGTTGTGTTTCATTAATGTATTATGGGAATAATGATCCAATATTGTAGATTGATATTGAAGTGAAATTAATACATTTTTGTGAAAACTTCCATTTGTTATTAATACCCCAAACATTTTTCCAAAATGAAATATTTGGTGGGTAATATCATTATGATCTGTAAATAGGGAGTCTATATTGAAATATTTATCCCATTACTATAATAACATCAAATTTATATAAAATTAGCTTGATAAGATTTATATTTTCATAATCATATATTTTTAGTTATTACAACACTAAAAATAGATTTTTTATTAGATAAATGACACATTATAGTTTTATAGTTATAAAACAATGTAGGAAGATTGTAGTGGCTCTAATAACGATCCCATATTTAAAATTCTAAATATTAATATTTTTTACTACTATCCACCACATTGGTAGTTATTGATCAAGATCCACCTCATTCATGTGGTTGTATTGGTTTTTAGCCCTATAATTCTTATTATCCTTAGAGTTATGACACTGACATGGGTTTGTCCATGTTTTACGAACTTTTGGCATTGAATTATTAGTGGTTCTTTTGGATGAATGTTTTCCACTAACATCATGCTAATTGGACGCTTTATATTCCAATATTAATTTGAATCTAGATGGCCCCTATTCTATACGTAAACAATTTTTTAGTCCCTGAGAGGAAAAATAATTAGTGCCTATTACAACTTTTTTGTTAGATAGGTGGATTAATATAACTTATATTGTCATCTTTATTGCCTAAATTTTAAATATCCACTAACCTTATCTCCTTTATTGAGCTCAAGATTTTAACTTTGGATACAATGATAATCATGTTTATTGATAGTTGGTTTGAAATAATCACATGATTCTTCATTCGATATCGCATTACAATGGGTTAATAGTTGAGGTAATCATCACATAGTCCCATGCATCCTAGGTTAACATTGTTTCTTCTAGTTAAATATATCATTAAAACCAAATTGATTAGCATGAGTGATGTACATTTAACATCACATGGGTATTATCATAATAAATAACATAAAATGGATTCAACCATAAAACCTCTTAACCACATACATAATAATGTCATCCTGTAATTCCTTTACTTTATCCTATATACATATTCTTTTACAAAAGGTTACATTAAGATGGAATATCATATACTTCTTAGCCTAGTCCCTTATAGTATGTAAAAAATCTAAATTTCACAGTGGTTCAAACAGATCAGATGATTAACAAATGAATATCAACCTCAAGTGTTTATACAAGTGTTTAGTTAGAACTATTTTTCATGCACTTGTTAATAGTAGAGATAATTCCCAACACACCCTATTTTGGGTTCTTACCCCTTAGTAAAATCGTTACATAGATTGCGAACACTTGACACTATCTTGATAGGGATGTGATTTCATAGAAAACAACAAAATTTTGAATTTAACAAAATTATTAGATGTTATCCAATACTTAGTATTATCACACAGAATTATCCCTTTGGTTTTCACTAATTATATTTCATCCTAATAACTAAAAATAACTAAAACATAATTTTATAGTAAATACAATGATCGAAACCTTAAACACACATTATTTTATAATTATTAACATATATTTTTATAATATATAAATGCTGAGGATCCATAGGTCTAGTGTCTTTGGAGGATTATATATAAAAATATGTCATTATGAATATAAAAAATCATCTTTATTTCCATCTCCACATAGTTCTCCCAACTCCAAAAGATATTTTAAATCTACATAAAATATCATGGGAAAAATACATTAGGAAAATGGTGATCTAAAAATCCTTGTAAGGAAATAAACCTGAAAACAAATCATAAAATGGGAGTCAATAAGAATAATATGATATCATAAATATGATTACAATAATAATAGATATGTTTAATAAGTAAATAATTTCATATGATCATAAACATGTGGTACAATAATAAAACATGATTTCATAAACAAAAATGAATGGACACTTATAAGACCATCATTATAAAGTGGAAAACATCCCATGGTGGATTCTGTTCACTCTATAATCCCTTACATAAAATATCATAAGAAATATTGACTAACAAAATGCATTGAATGGATATATAATTCTGGTCCCACCCATAAAATAAATGAAAATCATATATATGCTTTCCATATATGGATAATAATCCCCATATAAATCATAACAAGGATCAAACTCATGAGAAGGATGTGGGTTTCATAATTTTGATTCAAGGAATTACCAAAGGATAATTAATAATGATTACCAAGTGATGAATAAATTAAATCATTTGGATTTTCATATTTGAAAATTTAAAATTGGAATTGACCATTAATTTCTAATATAGATATTTTATGAGAATTATTTAGGTGAGTAAATAATAAAAACTTACCACTTGTGTGAAGCTTTAGGACATATATAAAGGATATTTTTAAGGAAGGAAAGATATTATTTCAATCCAAAAAAACAAAATTGAATGAAAAGGGTTATCTTTAAATTAATTAGGGTGATTAAAATCTATTCATTATTTAATTTTTTTATAGGTGATTCCTGGCGTGAGACCATAAATATGAATGTTTCCATAAAATAAGTTTATATGAAATTGGGAATTTTAGAAGAAACTAAAAAATGTCTTATCCCAAAGAAACAAAGGTAATTTTTTCTAGGTATATATTAAATTATAACATATATATAGAATATATATGATATAATTGAGATAAATAGAAAGGAAAATGGAAAAAAAAATAAGTATAACGTGTAACTAAAAGGCATCGATGGTGGTTCAAATGATTCCTTTCATATATTTTAAAATAGATTTTTTGAAATCAGACATCACTAAAACAGAAAACATTCACGTTGGTGGAGGATAATATAAATATGAATTTCAAATGAGATAAAAATTAATTATGTTTTCAATTTAATGGAAGAATATTTGTGGGAATGGAAATTAGGGACAAATAGGGAAAACCATCATTAAGTGGATGAAAATTATTCTTAGCATAGTTCCATTTTCAAGAAGGATTAATAGTCATTATTAAATAATATTTGAATCACAAGTGACATATAAATATATAAATGTGTTATACCATATGAAATGTATAATTAAACTATAGGAGAATCATTATAACTCAATAATGAAAATTGAGTTGTGAATGACCCGAATATTTTAGGAATGACATCAACAGTAGTTCACAAAAGGAAGATCCAAAATTGGTGTGATTTTTCATTTTTCAAAAAGAAATTATTATTTTACATAACAAAGTTTATGTATTTACTCCATGAAAATGATAATTTATGAAAAAGGTTAAAGAATGCCATAATGTATAGTGATTGAGACAAAAACCATTACCCGGTGTATAAAAATGAAATGTACTAGAACATAAATTCCCACATAATCAAACTCTGTTTCCTAAAAGCATCTTAAGAACCTTATAAATATCAATATATTTTTATAATGTATGGTCATTATAATGTTTTAAAAATTTATTACATCATTTCCCCTTATATTGGTTGGTTAAAATTTTCCGTGAAGTTTTCAATAACATTCATGGTATGCTAACCATGGTTTATTTTATGTAAAATAAATTCACGATCTACATAAGTTTATATTATTATGTATTTTACTATTCCGTTAAAAAAATTTAAATAGATAAATAAATTTTCCATGAATGGACTCAAATTATGAAATATACTTTGATATATCTATTTTACCTATTAAAATTACTTTAAAAATTTATTATTATTATTAATTATAGAATGTATTCTATTATATTTAAAAAATACTAATGAAATAATAAATAACCTTTTTATATAGTATATACATGTTTTATTCAACCCATGTTAGTCAGCATGGAAAGAGAAAGTGAAACATCACCGGATAAATGATGTAGTCCGCACATATACGTAAGAGACGCTCTAATTTTTTAAACTAGAAGAAAGAAAAAAATAATATATCATATAATTTAATAATAATTAACATGTTATAGATAAAAATTTATCTTATTAAATAAAATTTTCACAATCAATGGAAGATAGTGATGGAAAACTCAACATATCCTTCCTGCAGGAGGTAGTCTCCACACAAAGATGATAAATTTTTCACTATTGTCAATGTTTTGTGTTGAAGGTTTAAAATTGATTTTATATTAGTATGAAAACATGAAAAAAATATTAGTAATGACATTTTTACCATACTATATAGGATAAATAATTTTGGTGTGGTAGAGGTAGAAAATAATTAAAAAAGTGTGGTTGAAAATATTATCTATTGCTTTGGATGTTCTCTTTTGCTTACCAGCTTAAGGTACCTTCGATTTTTAATTATGGAACGTTCATAGATTAAAATATTTGGGCAGTGGGTTAATGAGAGACTCGAGAAGAGTATGGGTTGAATATTAGGGTCCTTGTATGTGGGGAGAGGTGGATGGTTGGTGGTTCTTTTAATAATTGAAGAGAAAATCATTCACAAAACATACAAATGTTTAATAAAAAGAGAGAACATGTTTCAGATCAAATATAATTGCCCAGACCTCCCTGGTCCAGTATATTGAAAAAATATGTTGTCTAAGGTGTTCTAGGAAGAATTAATGACTCATTTCCAGAGTTTTTCAAAATCCAGTTTTTCAAATGGTAGCTCGTCTGACGATGAGTCATCCATCGGTAGGTGGTGATAGTAGGTTGCACCGGTGAGTAAAAATAGTGACTAATTATAGTGAGCTGATGATGGTGGGCTGCTATAGTTGGTCTTCAATGGTGATTCAGTCAATGGCGACTCATCCAATTCTACCTCATTCATAGGTGAGTCGCTGATGGTAGGTCTCTAGTGGTGACTCACTATGGTGACTCATCAAGTGATGAGTCGTGATAGTGACTAATCTAGTAGTGAATATTGATGGTAGGGAACCAGGGGTGACTCACTATGGAGACTCATACAATGATGACTCATCAAATGGTGAGTCATCCAACTATAGGCCACCTAACGGCGAGTCGTCCAATAGCAGGTCATCCATCGGTGAGTCATTTCCATGGTTTTTCAAATTTCCAATTTTTCATAGTGTTTTTAGCTTCTCCCCTTTAGCATTTTAATTAGTTTAAAATGCATTTTGAAACATATTTATTTTATTATGAAGAAATTTCAAAGGATCTAAATTATATAATTTAATTCCCAACACTCTAGAGGATTTTAGATAGTTATGATTTGTTGTCATGATCATGATCTGAATTTAATGGCTTATGAAACCATTATTCTATTGATACAGGATCTGGACTTTATAAATCGAAGACCCTATATTCATTTTAAGTTTCCATTTAACCTTGATACTATGCATCCCTAGAACCTTTCTTCCTCAAGGAACTATGTGTCAGTGTTGCACCATTTGATCGTGTTTCCCAAGGGCCTCTCATACCCCCTGTTTGGGGTAAGGAGGAGGTGCTAGTCATCTGTTTCATAGGGTAGGGATTCCCCAATCTCTATTTTATTTGTGTATCATGTGATGTGGTTGTATGGATGTCTTCTTGTTGAGGACACCAAAATAACAAGTTAATAATGTTAATTATATTAGTTTAAAGATCCGCATGTGGGGCTGGGAAAAAGTGACATTTGTTCTGTTTTATTATCTATTGATATCATGATCTGTATAGGCTACATGCCTACTGAAAATCATGTCCATTGGTGGTCATTTTTTTTCAAACATTTGGTGTATTGTTAACTCTTATTGATGGAATTCAGTTTAATGATAGTAAATATGAAAATATGATTAACCATGTATACCAGGTTTAAAAAATGGATGCCTTGGGATTGAAATTTATACGTGAAAACCCCTGAATTATCCAAGTTGGATTAGAGAATGAGTGTTTGCTAAATATGAATACACCTTTAGAAGTTTGGTATGTTTTTGTTCTATGTGTGGGGTGGTTCAGGTGGTGTAATGGGATCCTAGGTTGAGATATTGACTAATTGTGGAATGGATGAGCATTATTGGATTAGTGGGGATGTAGGTTCAGGTTGTGCTTTGTTTATGTTATTTAGTGTGACAGGTTTGGTGTTATTATACAAAGGGGATCTCAGGTTTAGTTTTTATAAGATGTTTTACAGGGTTTGTAAATGTGTCAGGGGTTTTATTTTTGAAAGGATGGATTGTATGGATCAAATTAGATGAATGATGGGGGAAGTGGTTCGTATGGGTGTTTAATAGAGTGGAAATATGAATTGATTTTTTAATGTTGTTTTTTTCTATGTATGGTTTATACCGGGTGGCCTGTTGCATACTATGGTTGGTAGTTTCTCTAGTAGGGATGTAATGAATAAATTGTTATCTTAATAAGTATTAATAATCAGTTAAATGAGTCTGGTGGGGGTATGTTTTTTGTTGCGTCTTGTTGTATGGAGGATTTAATTTTTTCAACTTTAGAAGTGATGATTTTAGGGGTTAATAAATTAATTTAGATGTAGAATAAAAGGAGGTTTGTTGGGATGGTAGGTTTTTGAAAAAACTCATAGGTTGGTCAGAGTGTTTTGATACACATATATTTACATATTTGTACATCCTTGTGATTTTCTATATACACCCACACTAGTTGAGAAGTATGTTCTGAAAACCCCCATCATCACGGGGGAGGGTGTCCTTTCCTAATATCATAGTGGGAGGATTGTTGGATATCCATTAAAACTTTTCTTTTCCCTCTTATAAGAATCGGTATCCCATGAATCCTCATGAAGGTTATGGTGTGGTTGTGAGGCCCAGGTGTCTGTTGGTGGGGTGTGATTTATGAGGTTTCTTCTGGATGAGGTGTGGTTTTGTCCATAGTGTTTGTGAGCAGGATGTGTTATGGTTGTGGCCCAAGTCTCTATGGGTGGGATGTGGTGGGATTATTTTTCCAAGGTTACGAGAATAGCTCTGTGGCCCAGGTGTTGTGGGTGGGTTGTGACGTGGGGGTTTTGAAAGAGTGTAGAAGCGCCATGATGTTTTTCAGTATGGTATGAGAAGTTAACCAATGAGAAGTGGTGCAAGATACCCACCAATATATATATATGCTTACTATATTCTTTTACCATACTTACATTATTTCATGAGTGTGTCTTGGTGGGTCTAGGGTGTCTAGTATTCTTTAATAGGTTTTGTTGGTTTCTACTGTTTTCTCATTGGGGAATTAGTATGGTTTCCCCCTTGTGCATGAGAGACCTCAGTCATTCCAACTTAGAATACATGTATGCTCATACTATGTCATTAACCTACTTTCAGGTTTCTAGGAGGATTACGTGGACCATTCTATACATTACTGTCTCTAACAAGGGGGAAATTATTGAGCTACTGCTTAGATTTGTCCTTTTGGTACATACTTTGGATTTTACTATATTTGACGTAGTTTTGTTTTAAACATGCATGTGTTATGGTTTGGGATTTCTTATATATAATATATATATATATACATATATATATATATATATATATTCCTTGGAGTTTTTTTGAGGTTGATACATATTATCTCACAAGATATTTTACTATAAAAATGGAAATGCCTTTCATTTCATGGGATTTGTATACCCAAGGTGTTGTTCACCACATCGTGGCCTATTGGAGACGGGACATGGGGGGTCATAATCTCTCTTCCTTCATTTCCAGATCATGAAAGTCATATTTAGAGGGAGGGAATTATGAAAAATTGGCATCAAAGGTGATATATGAGAGATATGATAGATTTTGGAGTTAGGTATAGATGGATTTCATGGGTTGGTAGGGAAAATGTGTTATGTGATCTTAGTGCCTGACATAGGCCAATAATGATTGGATCGGATATAGGATTTTAAGGCCCCCCTATGAATCAATGCATGGACTCTAAGTCTACTGAATAACTAAGTGATTCTACACCATTTTTAGGGTAGAGACCCTAAAAAGGTATATGCATCATAATTACCTGTGTTCTTGTTTCAATGGGGATGAATTGAGAATTGAAATAAATAATGAGTTAAAAATGGAATCTTAAATAAAATTCCATACTACTTCAGCTTAGTAATTCCTTCTTTATTTGTCAACTATGGAACCTAGTCGTCATCCACATGTGACTCAGGAAGTTGAGTCTTAGTAGGACGATTTGGTTGATCAGTGGAGGGTTGATCTAGTGGAGGAGGATGATTAGTGGCATAAAAGGCTACATTCGTTCTAGCAGTAGAATCTGGGAAGGTATGTGGGTATCATTTCTGACATAGAGTTATAGAGTTATCTTTAGGACATTATGATAATATTCAACTTGATCGAGGATTTGAAAAAGTATTGGGTTCCTTTGGGAGTGATCCAGATGAGGGGAGATACACATTAGTGGATGATCATATTCCTATGGGATAGGAAAGAGGATGAAATTTTATAGGTCGATTTTGAGAAGCTGATTTGAGGGAAATTCAATACTTTGACCATGAAGTATGAGAATAGGTAAGTGTTTCACTCCCTCTAGTGGTGGAGTATGTCTGTGTTGGAGCTGGGGATCAAGTTCAAGGATATAATTCATTTTCCCTCCAACCACTTTCAAGATGAGGAGTCTCAAGTGAGATTCTTAGAGGAGGTACTTCATCCTTATCCCCAGTACATGGTTACACCCGTCATGTTGCTGGTATACATTGAAGTCCAGAAGAAGGAAGATTTAGTTGAGGGAATTCACTCATGATGAGTTATAATATGAGAGGGGAGATAAAAAATTTCATTGAGAGGTATGGTTACCAACAGTAGGTCTAATCTGCTAGGGACATTGAGGTTTTAACCAGTGGGGAGTCAAACTTAGTAGTTCCCATTTCCGTATTCAGGTCCTTGTTATTTTCCTGTGAACTTGTTACTGAGGTTTTTCAGTTTTCGAGCCCAAAGGAATCCTCATAGTCAGTGCCTAAGGGACATTCATGCCCAGTATGGTGGGTGTGGGTAGGTTCAATTCCCTCCTTTGTATTATTTTCCACGAAGACTATTTTACTAGTAGGGACAACATGCTCATGCTCCATTTAGGGGAGATGGAGTAGGTGGAGGCCGACATCAGGGTGTTCCTCAGGAACATTGACCTAGGTGTAGTCATGGAGGAATTCATTGGCATAGGGGAAGAGGAGCTAGCCATAGTCAGCAATACATCGTATATAAAGCAGTTCTAGGAGGGCCATAGATCGTTCGAGGTACTATCAACTTGTTTAGTACTTTTTTTTGTACTTCGTTTGTTTTTTGGACATTAGTGATAATTTTTTGTACTCACTCTATCCTATGCTCTATGACTATACATAGAGAGACATCAAATTCATTTTCTATTGAGTATGCCAATCAGAGGTCAGACCAGCTTGTTTTATGTATACCGGGGATGTAGACTGATGACGAGGCCACATTAGACTAGTGGGGATCTATAATTCCTATATATACCAGAATACGATGTAATACATAGCATTAAAAAGTTGTATTTTTTCATGCTATTACTGAATTCATTGGGAGGAGACTCATGCTTTCAGATGATGATAGCCAACATATGAATTTAATTTGTGATCGGGGAATCTTGGTGGGCAGTTGGTGAATGGAGACCCTTCTTTCCTTGTTGACTAAACTGTTAGTGGAATCAGTGGATGCTAAGATGAACGAGGTTCCCAACATTGTTGGGGAGTTCTTGGATGTCTTCCCTAAAGAGGTTTTGAATCTACACCCTCGAAGATATTTTTATTTTTGGATATACTTATAGACTGGTGCTTCTCTGATTTCAATGTATCATTGTCTGATGAAACCAATAATGCCATGAGATTTGATGATTTAGATATATGGTTTTATGTAGAAGGGTATTATCTAACATAATGTTTTTTTTCAAGGGGTGAACTAGTCTTTTTTACAATGAAGTAATATGGTTTTCTATGGTTGTGAATAAAATATCAGATATTGAATCAGGTAATTGTCAAGAACTATTACCCTATCCCGTTGATAGATGAACTTTTTGACCAGCCGAGGGGAGCGAGTTGGATCTCTAAGATCAATCTACATTATGGATGTCACCAGTTGATGGTAAATGAAGGTTATATCTAGAAGAATACTTTTAGATGTAGTTATGGTAACATTGAGTTCATGGTTATGCCATTAAATTTTACTAATTCACCCACCTTGTTTTTGTGGATCATGAACTTTGTTTTCCTAGGGTTATTGAATCGGTTCGTCATCGTATTCATCGATGAAATCATTATCTACGTAATGATAGTGAAGGAGAATACCTAGAAACTAACGGTTATCTTGGAGGATCTTCAATGCCACCAAATCTATGGGAATTTTTCCAAGTGGATGTTCTAGATGCGAGAGGTTCATTTACATAGACATGGGGTGTCACGATTGGGTGTAGATGTGGACCCATAGAAGGTCAGAGCATTTTTTCTTGGACATCACTCTAGAAAGTGGATGAGGTTTTCCATTTTCTTGGTATAGGAGACAATTATCAGAGATTCTTACCCAATTTCTATTGATTTGAAGCTCCATTGATGGCCCTGACTAGGAAAGACCAGGCCTTTGTGTGGTGTGAGTAGTGTTAGGAAGCATTGAGCTACATAATGGGGAAGTTGGTTAGTGCTCTGGTACTTTGGTTTCTAGATGAAGGGGTAATGCATGAAAGTATTTTTGATGCTTCCCATTTGGTCTTGGAATGTGTAGAATTGTAACAGTGGGGAGTGATCACATATGTGAAATTTATGTTATTTCCCAATGAACTTAACTATACCACCCATGATCTCGAGCTAGTAGTGGTCTTTTTCTCTGTAAAGTTGTGGTGACATTACCTAATTGGGGGTGGGGCATTGTGGTCTTTACAAATCAAATAATCTTAAGATACATCATTTCTATGTTATAACTGAACTTTTGATAGTGGAGGTGGGAGGAATTTCTTCAAGACTATGATATTGAAATCCCATACACCTTAGGAATCACTAGTAGAAAAATGATTTTTAACGTCGCCAGTTTGACGTCGGTTTCTTATAAATCGATGGAAAGAATATTTGCAGTGAATTTTTGGTGTCGGTTTTTCTAAAAACCGATGCCAAAAAAGAAAAAAAATTGTTTTGGCATCAGTTCTTAAAAAAACCGATGCAAAAAACAAAAAAAAAAATTTGGCGTCGGTTTGTATGAAAACCAATGCCATAAAAGGTTTAAAAAAAATCATTGGCATTGGTTTTTTAACAAATCGACGCTAAACATTAAAAAAAAACTACTTTTCGCTTCGTTTTTTTTAAAAACCGACGCCAAAAACAAAAAATAATTTTTTGGCCTCGGTTTTTAAAAAAACTGACACAAAAAGTTAAGATATATTATTGTAATCAGTTTTTATGAAAACCGATGGAAAAAAATTAAAAGAAAATTACAGTGTTTTATATAATTTTTTAGTCTTTGATTTTACTGGTTGTGGAGCTAAAACAGAGTTACGGATTAAAAGTTATGGGATTTGAAAGTTGAACTTCTTTAAGACATCTTTGAGAGAATGTCAACTTCCGACATCCATAACTTTTAATCCGTAACTCTGGTTTTGCTCCACGACCAGTCAAATCAAATATTAGAGAAATATCTAAAACACTTTAATTTTTATTTTAATTTTTTGGCGTCGGTTTTCATAAAAAATGACGCCAATAATATATTTTATCTTTTCACGTCGGTTTTTTTAAAACCGAGGACAAAAAAATTATTTGTTGTTTTTGGGGTCGGTTATTAAAAAAAACGACGCGAAAAGTTTTTTTTAAATGCTTACAATCAGTTTTTTAAAAAACCGATGCGAAAGATTTTTTTTCTTTTTGGCGTCAGTTCGTAAAAAAACTGACGTGAAAAATGTATTTTCTTTATCTTTTTCGCGTCGGTTTATTTAAAAACCGATGCCAAAAAGGATATCGATTGACATTTTTTGCATCGGTTTTCTAAAAAACCCACACCAAAAGACCAATGTAAATACTATTTTGCATCGTTTTGAAACAAAACCATGGCCAAAGAGTATCGCTGGATCAAAATTTCAATTTTTTTCACAACGCGCGTTTAACTTTTTAAAATCCCGCCTACATATTCGTACAACGCAATTAAAAATATTTCTGTTTACTATATATATATATATATCCAGTTTCTCCTTCATTCATCATTTTCAATATCCTCGATTCAATCAAGATTTCAATGCGAATTCAATCATTAATTTGAACATGGGACATATTCAATTCATTTGTTTTCTTTATTATTATTATCCTTCATTTCTAAACAACTCGATTAACTTTCTTATAATAATGATTCATTCTCATTTCTAAATACAAGTTATATGATGATAAAAAACATATCGTTTCGATGGAATCCCCTAAAACCATTTAAATATGTTTTATGTATTATGATTATTTTATTTCATTTGGTGTATATGATTTTAATTTATGTTTATCATGTTTTCTTTGAAACGAGTTGTATCAATCAAAACTTTGATAGGTTCAACTTCTAACGGCGATAACTATTGAACCATAACTCCGTTTTAGGTCCACAAATTGTCAAATCAAAGATTAGGAAATGATCTAAAACATAGAAAAAAATTTGCTTTTTCGCGTCGATTTTTATAAAAAACCGACGCCAAAATTGATATGAATTACTTTTTTTTGCATCGGTTCTTACAAAACCGACGCCAAAAAACAAATGTGATTCATTTTTCGCGTCGATTTACAAAAACCGATGTAAAAATTCATATTTTGTACATCGGTGACTTCGACGTCGGTTTTTAACCGACGTTGAAAATAAAAAAAACCGACGTTAAAAAAAATTTCTACTAGTGAATGGGAAATCCAATGGTTGATTCTTTGTGTAGAATATCGAAAATATATGTTTTCTATGAATCTATAGATTCTTATAAGGTGATGGATGAATTGGAACCCTTATTCCTAAATGTAAAAATGGATGGTGGAAGAGGATATATGATTCAGATTACAGTGCAATCTTTTTTGATGTGGCAGGTAGAGGAGTCTTAGTGGGAAAACTCAGAGGAATAGGTGATACATGACCGTGTTATCCATGGAGATGCTATGAAGGGTCAGTCAAAGGAAGGTCAGAATAAGATGATGTTAGAGGGAAGGCTATTTTTTCTAGTGATGATGTGTGAGAGAGTCCTTCGTGAGTTTCATAGGTCACCCATAGAGGTACACCCAAGAGTTTCCAAGATGTACCATGGCTTGAGGTAGTAGTTTTTGGGGGCACTAGATGAGAAAGGTAGTGGTGGGGTTTGTGGATAAGTTCTTAGTATGCCAGTAGGTGAAGGCTGAGGACCATGTTCAAAGTGGTTTTTTGTAGCTCCTAGATGTCCCTCAGTGGAAATGAGATGATATCTAGATGGATTTTGTCACTTTGTTACCCATTAGGTAGGGAGAATGAGATGTGATCTAGGTGGTAATGGATTAATTAATGAAATCATCTGACTTTTTAGCGATTAAAGAGTCAGGTGTAATGAATGCCTTGGATAAAAGTTATGTGGATGAGGTTGTGCAGTTTCATGGAGTTCCGAGATCCATTACTTCGGATCAGTATACATTTTTTAACTCATGAATCTGGAGGGTATTGTAGGATGATTTTGGAACATAGTTATAGCTCAACACTATTTTCCACCCCCAGACAGATGGGAAGACAGAGCAGACCATTCAAAAAGTGGAGGACATGTTACGGGCATGCGTCTTGGACTTTGGTGGATCTTCATCACACCACCTTTCCTTGGCGGATTTCTCTTACAATAATAGATACCATTCATACATTGGTATGGATCCATTTGAAGCTTTATACAAAAGACTATATCATTTTACTTCATTCTATATTTGTGTTGGTGAGATAGCTA
This sequence comes from Viscum album, assembly GCA_963277665.1. NCBI lineage: Eukaryota > Viridiplantae > Streptophyta > Magnoliopsida > Santalales > Viscaceae > Viscum > Viscum album. The sequence continues at coordinate 1,888,775,617 of OY728137.1, read as the reverse complement.
TTATTGGTCCTGAGGTAGTGTAGAGTACAATAGAGAATGTTAACATTTACCTAAGGGGATGAATACAGGACATGACTAGTAAAATTTGTATGCTGACTGTAATATGAGAACCTCAGAGTTCGAGGATGAGGACCACATGTTCTTGAAGGGTTCCCATCAATGTGGGAATTAGAGGATATACAAAGGTAGAATGATTTCTCCTAGGTTAATTGGACCCTTTGAGGTGTTGAGGAAAGTTGGTGAGGTGGCATACAAGCTAGAACATCCACCACAGGTGGAGAAGTTCCAAGACATCTTTCATGTCTATCAGAATCATCAGTATCTTCAAGATGTCTCCCATTTCATTTATTGGGGAGAGTTTGATGTTGATGACGAAGTAAAGTTCATGTAGAAACCAATAGAGATCCAGGACCATCATGAGAATTTGTTGCATAGAGGCACCATTATTTGGGTTTGTGTGTTGTGGAGGCATGGTGTCCTATAAGAGAGTACTTGGGAAAGGGCGACACAGATGCATTCCCAGTAGCCTGAATTTTTTGAGTTTCATTTTTCTTAGATTCATCTTGTTTTTTGATGATTGATCCTTGTTTTATATGATGAGCTATTATCTTTACTTTGTGATGTGTGTGGTGGAATTTACGGTTATGTCTTAAAATGAGGAAAGTGGAGGATTTGATTACTAATCAAGACACACTAATTGAAATTTTATTAAACTCATGCGAGAAATTTAGTCTGAACCAAAGTAGATAGTATCTTGACATGGTGGACTGAATTCTCTGATTCACATGTCCGGACAGTGTTGTTGTTGTGATTTTGTGGAGTGTCTTGTGGTTGGTTTGGGTAATAGACATCGGAGGATGTGTTCTTGGATATTGAGGTTTCACTTCACCTATTGACAACACATGGTGGATTATTGTTGACCTTTAATGATGATATCAATGTTTCAGGTGTAGTGATATCATTGAGAGGTATCTCAAGGGGTGGTTGTTCAGACTTCTCTTTTCTTCTGAGTTTAGTTTTGTATTCATGAGGATGATAATAGTTAGAGAGGTATATGATGTAGTAGATGGGACCTCCCTGGTCTATCACATTGTAAAAATAAGATTCTTGAGGTGTTCAAGGAGGAAAAAATGATTTATTTCCATAGTTTGTCAAAAAAAAAGTTTTTTCAAAGGTAGCTTATCTGACGGTGAGTTGTCCACCGGTAGGTGGTGATGGTATGTTACAATGGTGTGTCAGAACGACGACTCGAAATAGTGAGTCGCTAATGGTGGGATTCGATGTCTGGTCACCGGTGGTGATTCACTCAACAGTGAATCATCCACTGGTATCTCATCCACTGATGAGTCATGACGATGAGTTGCTGATTGTAGGTTTCCATTGGGTACCTGTAACGGTGACTCATCCAGGGGTGACCCGCAAAGGAGACTCATCTTGTAGAAAATCACTATAGTATATCACCAGTAGTGAATCCCATCATTGAATCCCCCAATGGTGAATCATCCAATAGTATGTAACTTAATAGTGAGTTATCCAATAGAATTTCATCAATTGGTGAATCATTTCCATAGTTTTTCAAATTTCTAGTTTTTCCCAGTTTTTCTAGTTTCACCCCTTTAACATTTTATTTGATGTAAAATGAGTTTAAAACCATATTTATGTGAATTTTCATCCATTTATAAGGATCTAAATTATATCTTACAATTATTAACACTTGGGAGTGTTTTAGGTAGTAAAATGATTGTTTTTATTGTGATCCAGTTTTAATGGATTTTGAAACCCTTCATCGATTGATATAGGATATGGCCTTTATAAAGATGATACCATTTATTCTATGAAAATTTATCTTTACCCTTGTTACCCAATATCCCCAGAACCATTCTTCCATGAGGATCAGTGTGTCTGTATTTCCCCCTGGATCGCATTTCCCTAGAGCCTTGTACCCCCAATTTTGCAGAAGGAGGAGGTTCTAGTCGTATGTTTCTTATGGTAGGGATCCATCGATCTCTATTTTATTTGTGTAACAATTGGGGTGGGTTTATGAATGTAATCTTAGAGAATATATATTTAAAAAATGTTAATAAATATAATTAAATTGGTTTGATGATCAACATGTGAGGCTGGGAAAAAGTGACTTCTGTTCTACTTTATTATATATTGATATCATTATCTATATGGGGTACATGCGTACTGAAAATCATGGCCATTGGTTGTATTTTTTTGAGAACCTATTGTGGATTGTGAATTCTTGTTTATGTTCTTCTATAGAATGACTATAAATATGAATATCTGATTAACCACTTATACTTGACTAGATAAATGGATGCCTAAGGATTGAACATACTTTGTGATAAGGACAAAATTATCAATGTTGAATTAAATAATGAGTTTTTGATAAATCTGAATACACCTTTCCCTGTTTGGCATGGCTGTGTGGTGTGTGTGGGGAGGTTTGGGGGGTTTAATGGAATCTCAGGTTGATACATTGACTAATTGTGGGATGGATAGGTAGTGTTGGAGCAGCATGGATAAACGTGTGGGTTGTGCTATGTATATGTTATTGGGTGTGATGGGTGTTGTGTTTTTATATAGTGGGTCTATTTGGTTTGATTTTGATGAGATTTTTTGCGGTGGTTGGATATGTGTTGGGGAATTCTTGTTGAAAGGAACGATTCATTGGAATGACATTGATGAATGATGATGGAACTTGTTGATATAGGCGTTGAACAGAGTGGAAATATAAAGTGGGTTGCTTTATTATGCTTCATTTTTCTTCTTTATGGTTTATTTTGTGTGTCTTATTGTGTGATATGGTTGGTATTTACCATGGTATGGATGAAATGGAAAAAAAATTTTCTTAATAAAGATTAATAATTTGTTAAACATGTTGGATGGGGTTATGTTTTGAGTGTGGATTATTGTGAAGCAGCTTTCATTTTATCAATTTATGAAGCAACTCATACTGGTGTCAATAAATAAATTTAGAGGTAGATGGAAAGGCAGTTTTGTGGGATGGTTAGTTATTAGAAAAACCCATTGGTTGGGATGAGTGATTGATATATATATTTATTTACATACTTTTACTTCATTTTGATTTTCTTTATGCACCCCACCCTAGTTGAGTAATATATTCTGAACACCCCCATCATTACGGGAGATGGTGTCCATACCCAAAATCCTAGTGGGAGGATAAATAGTAGTTTATTAGTTCGTTCGTGCTCCCACTTATAGGCAGTAGTATCCAAAGACTCTTCGGATAGGTTATGGGGCGGTTTTGATGCCGAAGTATCTATGGGTGAGTTGTTCTTTCTCGGGTGTCTTCGGGATTAGGTGTGGTTGTGGCCCAAGTTTCTACAGGAGGGATGCTGTATGGTTTTGGCACAAGTGTGTACGAGTGGGTTGTGAAATGAGGCATGTGGACGAGTGTGGAAGCTCCATGATGTCTATTGTTAGGGAGTGAGCATTTAACTAGTGGGAAGTGGTACGGGGTACCCAAACATTGATGTTCTTACTATATTACTTTACTTGAATTTCATTATTTGGTGACTGTTCCATGGTGAGGATGGTGCGGCCAGTGTTCCTTGTTATGTGTTATTGGCTTCTAATTTTTTATCCTAGGGGAATTAGTATGCTTCTCCAACTTGTGCATGAGAGACCATGGTTCTTTCTTATGAGTATAAGTTTAAGCTCATCATATGTTATAAAACAACATTCAGGTTTCCAGGAGGATTACATGGGCCATGATGGACTTTACTAGCTCATACATGGGGATAATTGTTCTGTCACTACTTAGATTTTTCCCTTTGGTGTATAATTTGGATTTTATTGTATTTATAGTTTTTTTGTTGAAAAAAGCATGTGAGTTGGTTTTGTATTATATATATATATCTTCCTTGGAGTTGTTTTGAGGTTGATACACATTATCTCCATATCCAGTATAATTTTAAAATGGTAATGCCTCTCATTTCACCAGATTTTTATACCCTTGGTGCTTATTGACAACCTGAGGCCTAATGAAGGCATGACTTGGGGGTTATTATCTCTCTTTATTCATTACCAACTCAAGAGGGGTATCCATATACACATGGGTTTTTAATTTTATCATTTTTGGGTTTTACTGAGGTTAATTATTTTTACTTATGTAAATTTTTTAAAATCTAAAAATAAAATGATCCATTTTAAATAATATTAACTAATTGATTAAAATTATGAAATATTATTTATCAAATTAAAAATCTAGGCGTAATGAAAAATAATTTTAATAATTGTGCATATAATGACCAAAACACATTTTTAGAAAAAAAATATATTTTAAGCATAAAATTTATGATGTGGATAAAATTGTTAATATTTTTTATTTTAATGAAATTAAAATATTTAGAAATATGAAAATAATATTTAAAAACATTAATCTAAGTCATAAACATTATTCATCTATTTTTTATTTTTATTAATAGAAATAGATAAAAAAAGAAGAGGTTTCGTTAAAAATGTAAATTTTTTTGTAAAATGTCGAGCGTGGGTATTATATATTGTATTTTAAAATAAATAAATTGACATTATAAAATATATTTCTTATTTTCAGAAGGTTTACAAATAATTTCATGAAATTATTTTATAATAATGTCATAAAAGTGAATGGATTAGTAAAATAATTATTTCTCAACATTGTCCAAAAAATCAATTATATTTGTAAAAACTCAAAAAACGTATCTTATTATAATTTTATATATTATGACTTCTAAAGATTTTATAATATTAAAATATAAATACACTATGATTTATAAATTTATATATTACTATAAAATTCAATAGATAATGTAAATCTACTTTTATTAAAAAAATGATGTTTTAAAACATCAAGGGTTTTTACTATTATTTCATATCATTTTTCAATTTAAAATGTGTTAATATATGTGTTAAAATATAATAAAAATTTAAAAAAAATCAATTTTATATAACATGATAAAATATAAAACTATCAAAATAATTCATTAAACAAAGAAATATTACTTTTATACTACATACGATTTTAAAAATAATATTAAAATATAATTATTTATTTTTCCAACATTTAATTTTATGGTCGCATTTTTTTAATATATTAATTTTAATTTTATATATAAATTGTATCATATTTTGATAATTATATTACTATATATATAACACATAAATATATATTTATAATAATATTATATAACATTGTTATTTCATTTTGAGTTATATTATTTGAAATGTACCACTTAAAAATACATAAATTCAACATACCTATCAAATATATGAAAAATAAACATATTTTAAATTACCATATTTGCAAAGAAAATAAAATAATCTACCATTTTTTCCCTTTATATATAGACTTACTAAATAATTTTTTCATTCCACTCCTACTTTACAAGGGATAATTCTTATTTCATATTATAGATTTTTTATAATTATTTATCGTTCCATGATGATCTTCCTCATTATAGTTTTTTTGGTAAATGGTTATTCTCAATGATTATGATGATCCTGGATATTTCTTAGTTTGTGAATATTTTATTTTTTCTTTCTTTTTCCTCCTATTTATTGATGAAAATTGGATGGATGTACATCAACCATGGTGGGTAATAGTCAATGGTGTGCATTACTTTTTTGTGTGATTTTTTAATGTCATATTTATTAGTGAAAAATTTGTATTTAGTTTGATTCATATCGTTTAGGTAAATGTTTCTAAAACACATTCAATCCTTTTGAATGAATAGTCACATTTTCGTTGAAATTATAATCATAAATAATAATTATAATAATATTTCCTTCTAAAACCCAGGGAGTGAAAAAATGTTATTAAGAAGGTAAATAATTGACATAACTTTATTATTGAGTAAGTAAATAATGAATTAGGTGAGTCCGGACATGAAGTATTTGGATTCATAACATGATTTCCGTTAATTGAGATACAACATTTTTTATGTAACAATGTTCTACTATGATTATGTATGTTGTAAAACTTTATTTACATATATGATATGTATTATGTATATATATATATATATATATATTATAAATTATTACTTGACATGATACACTAATTGTAAGGGTTTCTCCTCTCGATTTTCCCTCTATTGAGATATGATCCAACTTCACCCCTAATTTTTATTTTTTTGGAATCTATACTACCTAATAAATGTATATATTTTTTATAATTCTCTTTAAATTATTTATATATAATAATCCATCTCATGTTTTCCGTTATAATGGATTTTGATTCCAAACATACTAAATATGTAAGGGTTTCTTTACTAATCTCATATTGTAATAAAAATTGTTTATGGATTGATTTTTATGAGGGTAATTCGATGTTCCTTATATACAAAACATCAATTATTTTTTTATCTTATATATACATATTGTTAATATTTGTTCATTTAATTCCTTTTTAATATAGTTATGATTCCTTAATACAACTCTTGACCTTACTTGTGTAATTTAAATTTATAGTATCAAATATTCCCTTTAATGAATTATTTTAATCTATAAAATTACTAATAAAGAAGGATGTTTGATAGAGAGTATGGGGTTATCCAATGATTGGTACTATTAAATACTTAACACTTGATTTAATATTTTATAGAAGGGATTCTAATGTGATTCTATTTAATTATGTATATTATACAATTGTGTCATCTTCTTGATGATCCCTATAATAGAGTGAGTGAGTAAAACCCACCAACATGATCAATTTTTATCTTTAATATTTTATGGATACTTTTACAGATAATTTATGCAACGAGGAGAGGGTTACCAGAAAGGGAAATTCCTTCTACTAAGGTTTGACAATCCTTTTGGGGTGGTATTACCTAGTAAGAACTAGAATAACAAATCGAACTGATTTTTTTCAGTTATAAACATATTAAATTATCATAGAAACACCCTTAATAAGTAGACATGTTTACTAATAAAATTAATTCTCATAATTTTGGGGATATTATTCTAGAGGATGTAAGAGATCAGGTGATGGAAGTCCAAGGTTCTTCCTGGGGGTAAAAGTGAGGTCAAATATAATATATTAGACAATGAACATATATGGGAATAATATATATAGTGATATTAAACCCTATTATAAGAGAAGGTGACTTTTTCATTTTTATAAGAATAGAGACCCATCCCATATTAAGATAATTTATTTACATTCAAGTAAAGGAAATTCCATTTATGTGGTCGGTATGGCCAAAATTAATAATTATATTAATGGTGATTATCTAGAAGTTATAGGAAATAATACCAGATGATTCAGGAATCATAATATCTATTGATTACAAACTTTACTAGAAGAATGTAATTTTTTTATAAAATATAAATAGAAAAATATGAGAAAGAGGACTAGTTTGATTCTAGTAAAACCTCCACCAAGATATAAATTATATCCACATAATCATCATAATGGATCAAATGGAGTTTTGGTTGTTAGGGGGTCATCTTCTAGAACTAGATAAGGTCATTACACAAGGATATGAATTGTTCTAGTATATTTTCACCCCTCAAATGCGCTTTTTTATATATGAGATTCAGATTCATTTATTTCTATGAAAATAGTTTTTTATATGTGATTAGAATTTGAAACCTCTTATAACCTCATGGGTGATGGTACTCTATTGGGTAGTAAATTAGAGAGAAGTAAAAAATTTCCTTCCCTATCATGTTATGGAAATATCATTCAAGATTACCTAGTAAATTTCTACTCTTGAGAATAGAATATTAGATGTTATCTTGGGAATAATCATGATGAACTTGTTCAAGTTCCTTATTGATTTATATGAGAGGATAATCTTATTATATCATAGTAATAAAACTCATAATATTGTTGTTAGAGAATGAGGAGTATAAGAAATATTATTCTTATGGAATTAATAGAATTTGGGGGTAATTATCACTGATATATCCTGGTTAGTTCTTTAGGTTGTGGAGACAAATAAAAAATAAGCATTATGCCTATTGGTATGATTCCTTTTTGATGTGTCTCTAAATGATTTTTAGTATTATATACTAAAATTGTGGTGGAATTTTATATTGATATCGTTCTTAGAACCAATCCAATATTAATTATTCTATATCATATGGAATAAAAAGAGCTAATATAATTGAAAATTTGACTTCTTTAATTATATTCAAAAGGATATATTCAACCCTGTACCACTCCTTGGAGTTCTACAAGTCATTTAATTAGGAAAAATTATTTATGTTTATATCCTTGTGTAGAATACAATATTATGATCTAGTAAATTTCCCAAAACTGATACCTATTTCCTCTAATTGATGATTTTTTTATTTAATTGAGAATGTATTAATGGTTTTAATAGATTTTTATAATGTAACAAGAACCACCAAATCATTATCATACATGAAGATATTTTAATGATATATTTCTATAGTTTTTATCATAATTTTATATATTAAATTATGCATTTAATATTTAAAAATACACAAATTGATTTCATGTTTATAATAAATATTATAATTCAACGATTCTAAAACATTATTATCAAATTTTTTGTGGATGATATTCTCATGTATTCATGGGAACAAGAAGAAAATTGAAATCATATTCAGGAGGTGTTGGGAATGTTATGAAAATATAAAATATATATAATTCATTCTATGTTCTCTTTTTTGGTTCTTAAAAATTAAATTTATGAAGAATATACTATCAAATGATGACATTTTTGAGGATTCTAAAATGGTATAAGTTGTAATGGATTAAGAAGTTCATAAGAACATTTTCAAGGTCCGAAGATCATTTAGGCTTAGTGGATATTATTAACAATGAAATTATTATTTATATCATATTTTTTCACATATTAATGCTCTAATAATTAAAATATTTAAATTCATCTAGTATATTGGATGTGGGAAGTATTAATAAGAAATTAAGATTAGGTTTATAACATTTGGTGTCCTGCTTTTGATATATTCTTGTGGTTTTTAAGGTATATTGTTATTCCTCTTTTGTGGGACTTGGATATGTACTGATACATGACTATCATGTGATTACCTATGGTTCCAGATAGTATGACCATAGAAGATGAATTATCAATCCCATGGATTCTAGATAACCATAATAGTGTATGCTCCGAAATGTGGGAGGCATTACCTATTTAGTGAGAGATTTCTAGTGTATACCACCCATACATGTATAAAATATATATTTTATTAGATATATATTAATTTGAGGAAGTGTTGATTGGTTGACTATTTCCAATAATTTGACTTTGTCCATATATACTCTCTAGATAAATTAAACATTATAGATGACCCCCTGAGTTGGAATTGTCAACCTAAATATATATGAGTAGTTAAATATGAATGAAGGATCATGTCTATAATAGATTAACTTTATCTCTATATTTATAATGATCTAAATGTTAAAACCTTTCATTATATTTATCTAAAATCACCTATTGTGGAATGGATGAAGGATTATCAAATATTTGACAAATATTTTATCATTAGTTGAGATAGAGTCAGTAGTTACATGATCTTAGAGGAATGGTATCTTGAAATTGATTCATTCATCAATAAAAACATACTAATAGTAGTTCCATCTAGATTTTTAGATGGGGTTATGAGTGATATCAGTCCTCTCATATTTGTGTTCATTTGGGAATTTAAAATATGAATAATGATATTATAAGGTAATTCTTATATCCTAGAATTAAATGAAAGATATATGGATTCATGACTTGAGGAGTTTATTATCATAGAGTTAATTTAAAAAATTCAAGACTAGTGGGTAAGTCAGATTAACTTTTTATACCAGTGTGGAAATGGGATAAACACACCATGGATTTCATGATGGAATTAACTCTTTATTGAAATGGATAAGATACAATGTGGAAATTATGGGTTCCAAAACCAATACAACTCATTATCTCCACATTTGTGGGTTATCATGAACTGTCAACTCTTGAAAAATATACATTACATAGATTATGAAACTATATGAGTTTTAACAAGAATCACATCTAATTAGAACATGAGGTTTACATACTTTTTTTTGGTAAGGGTTGGAAAAATATTTTGAGACTTTGGTAAACGTTAGTATGAAATTTCACCCTCAAATGAATTTTTAGTCTCATAGAACTATTCACATTCTAGATGATATATTATAAGATTTTGTCCTTTATTTTGGTTTTTCTTAATATGATCATTAACTACATATATATTTTACACACTAAAAACTATTGAGTATATATTAGTATTTTAGTCTATGGTAGGCAATTTGATTCTCCATTATGTTAGATTAAAATCAATGAATCATCATTAAATGGTATTATAATAGTTTTAGAGACATGAATACATGTAATATTGATCTAGAAGTAGTTGGAAAATCTGTAAATTCACCAAAACTAATTTTTATATTTTTGTAGATGACCCTTATAATTTGGAGTTAGTGATCATGTATTTCATAGTCACTCCTATATTGGGTCATAGGTGGATGAATAAAAGGGTATATGACTCCTTGATTCATTGGAATATTAAATATTTTAGAGTGTATAAGATAGGTATCTTATTGGTTGAAATTACCTCCATGATTAATGAAACAAATAATTTTTTTCCATTTTATAAAAATTAGTATGTATATACTTGAACCATCCAATGTTTTTATTTTTATGGCATGGAGTTGGATGTGGATGGGTTCCTTTATAGAGTAACCCATTATCTCATTGAGAAAAGTGGGAAATACCAAAAGGAATCCTCATTACATTATCTTGGATATGATAACAACATGGTCAATACTGAGAAGTGACTTGGGAATATTTAACTAAAATGAGTATTCAATTTCCAATCTTTCTTCCTATAAAATGAAGCTAAAACTTAGGGATGATGATAATCCTATAGTGGGGATGTTCAAAAGACCCTCACCCATATGGTTTGGATTTCTCTTTTAATATTACCAATTTATTTTCTTTTTTGGATGTGGCTTCATGTTGAATATGATTTGATGTAGTTTTTAGGATTTATGGAGAAAAAATGGGGTGGTACCCAAGTATTGGATAACAATAGGTAGCTAATGGATAGGAATCAGGCACCTGGTGGAATCCTAGTGGCTGCTGGGACACTCATGTAATGAAATTATATTTTTTAGGTGCCTTATGATTTAATTTTACTATTTGATATTATTTTTTTGTTCTTTGATTTTTCTAGGTTTAGTTTTAGGAGTTTTTGGTTTATTTTATAGAGTTTAAGAGGACCTTGCTAAGGAGCTCAATTCGATAATGGTTGGACCAAACCCCTGATGATTATCAAGGTAACCATTCATTCCAAGCATGATTAAGGAAGATGGATTGAGAAAACAAGAAAAAACCAAGGAAACCTAGCTTTCATAAAGAACATAGTTTTAAAAACAATATAAGAGACATATAGAAACCATTGAGTTGAAGGTTCATAGTTTGAAAGACCTCAAATACAATGTTCTACTATTTGAAAAGACTTTCAAAAACCATGTAGAAACCTTAAAACCCATGCATGGTTAATGAAAAATGTTTCAGAAACTATTAAACTATTCCTTGAAACTATGAAACTTATTCCAAAGAAAAAACATGGTTGGTTCACAATTTGATATACCATGTGATCAAAGTCTGTGAATGTGGATTAATGATCCCTAAAAATCATATAAAACCCATTAATTTTATGTTTTCTAAAATTATTATTTATATAGGAATACCTATGAAACCATGAGACTCATATATCCTTACTTGATGAATTACTCTTCTCTATATATTTATTCTAGTGTGTCTTTGTGAGATGATAACTTGAAATTGAGAAATGATGGGTAAAACTCTATGTTCATTGGGTTTCCCATTGACCCACCTCCTTACACATGAGGCGATTCATATATTCTTCTTACCGATTTCAGATCTTTGAATTCCAGTGCCAACAATCAATTAAATCTTAAATATTTTTTAGATTATTGTTCGTTCTAACAAGCCAACATCTTTATTTTGACCAGAGTTAGTTCCTCATTAATAGTGAATTTTTCTATGTATGTTTCACTAGATCGATATTATTGAGACTCTATTATTATTAATTCCCATCTATAATCAATTTCCCATTGATATATTGAAAATGGATGTACTATTTTTGGATATACATGAGGATATATTCTTGAATTAGAAAGGAATTCATGATCTATTCATTTATCAAAACAACATTCAGTTATTTCTCAACCTCTTATTTTACATAATTTAGAATTATATTAGTTGATGGACTCCTTAAATTATGTAATTATAGAACCACCATGACTGAATTGGAATAATCCTAAATCTATATTCTAAAACTATTTCCCAAAAAACCAAAACCTGATTTAGGTTTCCATGATGTGCGATTTTTTTTCTGTGGGTGTGCAACACAGTCCGGTGTTCAATCCTATAGGATATTTTGAGTTATTTATCAATAAACTTGTGGTGGGAACTTTCATAAATTTTGGGACTCTTTTATTTTAATGATCCCAACATGTTTTCTTATGTGGGCATGATTATTTTGGCATTTATGCCTGATATCATGTGTGTGTGTGTGTCTCCCACGATACTCTTTTTGAGGTACGATGCATTCAATTTTCTTATGTAGAATGATGATACAGGTTATGATGATCAGATGTTGTTAAATATTTTATATTAATTTATTAGAATTATTTTATATGATTTCTGTTATCCCAACTAGGTTAAATACCCTGATTAGGGGGTGGGGGATAAGGGTAGGATTGATTAAAAGAACTGCCCCTTTACATCTTATTTCATTTAAAAAACCCATCTTTTATCCCTCTCCAATAGTAATGTATGAAAAAAAATTAAATCAAGATAGAGACACAATAATTTCAATTGGATCACCTTCACAGGTCTATGTCCAAGGAGCATACAATGATAATGTGCTGCTGTTCCAAATTTAAAAAGGCTCATTGACAATTCAATGTTTGGTCTAGATCACATCCATTCCACTGATCACCGCATTCACAAAGTTATAGGATTGATCACTTAATACCTAGGTTCACTCCCTCAATATATATTTCTAAGGATCATTGCTAGTGGAAATGATCACCTTTTTTCTCTTCCATTGATCACTACTCTAGAAAGGATTCACAAAAAGATTAGGGACATGTAGCTCCCTTCATTATCAATAATGAACTCATAATAAACTGTAGGTACAATCTCTACTGACGTTACACATTCATCCACTTTATGAATATAAATTTACTATGGATTTTTGGGAAAACCTTTATAAACACTTTCTTGATGATAATATCCTTTGGGAAGCTCACCTCTTTCACAAATCTCAAATAACCTTCAAAAAGATCACCTCTTTCTCAAAGCTCAAATTGCCGTTGTGAAGCTCATCTCCTTCAAAAATATAAAATATCCTTCACAAAGTAACCACCATTCATGGTGATCACCTATACTTCATGAAGAAACCACCTTTCATGATGCTCACTTAGGCATCGCGACACTCATAACTTTGGTCGACTTTCATAGTTTTCAAGAAAATCATTGCATTCACAATTCATACAAATATAAGTTTGTTTTTATATCCATCATGAATATAACTCCATCATTAACTATTTCACAAGAACAACCTTTGAAAATAAACATCATGAATCCAAAGACATTGAATCTTTATTATGTCTTGATTTTTTTATTCTGAGGTGGTAGAGGCATATTTAAAGGTGGTTCCACCCATTCTAGAAACATCCATCCAAATCATCTCCTTTTAATGATGCTCATAAATCTATTTCCCGAAGCTCTATGTTTTTTCAAAGAACTAGGTAAATTTACCATTCACAAATCTTATCTTAGTCTCAGATATTACCACCAACCCTCCATTCATTCATGATGTCCCATTTCTCATTGTCTCAGAGATTACAATCAAACCTTCAGTCATTCACAATGCTCGTTCATGATGATCCACACCATTACAGAAGTACCTTAAAAAGACCAATTCTTCATGAAACTCATTCCTTTACCATAATTGTATGAGGATCTTAAGGAAATAAAACATTCCTAATGATTGACTCATAATCCAAATTTTGACTCCAAAAATCTAGAAAACACTTAGAAATGATGCCACCTTGTTTAAAAAAATTTATATACCACATTGAGGGAATCCTTTAATCTATATAGGGTTTTTTTAAACATACATTATTAAAAAACATCATGGAACTCTAGCATTCTCTATTTCCACCTTCTTTTTAAACAAACATAATCAACCAAAAAAAAATTAAATGATACCTTGAATGAATTTTTCCAAACAAAATTCCCCTTTTTGTTTTTTTAAAAACACTTTATATTTTGATACCTTATTGAAACATCAACCATTTTATAAAAAAATCCAATTCTTGGGATTTAGATAGAGATCAAATATTTTACTCAATACAAACTCTAATCCCACATAAGCCATGCTCGACATGAGAAACAAGAGTAGTATGGATGGTTCATCAATGAATCAGTTCATTCAAAAACCAATTAACTGATCACATCACAAACAAAATATGTCATGATATATAACCTTTGATTAATCAATTTTAACATCTTAATATATAAAACTCCACCTACTTCACTTCTCCTACAATCATCTTATCACGTGTTTTGATTAACATATTTTTTCCCATTTTATATCCACTGTTTCATCCCCTTTTAAAATGAACCTAAATTAAATTTAGGTGTAGTTTATAGTAGAGAAAAGAACCTAGATCAACACATTGGGGAAAATCACAAAATACATTGGGGAGAGGGGGTCACAATTATACACATTTTCATGTGTTGGGATATCAAATGAATTCTAAGATCCAATCAATGATGTTAAAACATTTCATTAAATAAATCCTTTATCACAATTTCCACAAACTGTAGTTCTGTAGAAACATAATCCATATTCATAAGTCCTTACACCATATTATTCATGATATAATGATACTTTATTTTAATATAATTCATCATTGAGTGATGGAATAGTTTATTTCTAATATTTATAGTACTTTAATTATCACAATGGATTATGATCGGAGACATAACTTCAACTCCCATGATATCAAGATGCTAATTGATCCACAATAATTAAATACACGCTTGAGTTGAAAAAATATATTTATATTATATGGTTCTTAATTAAATTAAATAATATTTCATTCTAAGTCAATAATTACACATTATTCCAAGTTATAATGCACCCCATGATGTTGATTTTCTATTTTCTACTAAACCATACCAATCTGCATCGGTAGAGCCCAATAACCCTTGTTGATATTTGGAATTTTACATAAAGAAAATCCCCCATCCCATTGAAATTATGATGTATTATTTTATAATGAATGTAATTAGGGTTATTTGTGATTTTTTTGACATCTTTATTATTGGAATACAGAAGAATCAATATCAGTTATTCTCACTATCATGTATAATAGACTACCAATTATTTTCCTATATTCGGTGGCATTAACGACATTTCCTTCATCATCCTCTGATATTTTAATTTGAGAGGACACCAAGGTTTTCATAACTTAGAATTGTACATCATAAATGTTTTAAAAGCCTCCTAATCATATTTAAATTGTTAAATAAATGTTTCATTCTTTCCTTATTTCAACTGTAAACCAAGGGAAAATGCTAGTTCACCAATCATTCACATTTCAAATTCACTTTTCATGAATTCTAAGAACAGTTTTCACTATTCATCATCTAATCAACAAATATTATTTCATTATTATACATTAGCACCATAATTATTTTATTATTATCATTGATTACATAAAAAATGTAATCAACTCCACCACACTGAAATTAGATATTCATCAAAAAACTGATCAAGGTTGGAATTCCAAATTATAAGTACCTACCTCAACCAATATAACTCATTCTTAAAACTATTTTTTTTCTCATCTTCATGAATGATAAAACAATATGTCTTCTCAGTAGAATATTTTTCTTCTAGAAATCCATTCAAAAATGTTGTCATGTTGACTATTTGGAAAAAATTGAACCATCATTGCACTATTATGGACAAGAATAATATGATTGCCTCTAGGCTCAAAATATTTTGAAATATTTCATCAAAATATATACCCTCAATATAGGAGTACACTTTTCAAACTATCATGATTTGTTTCGAATAGTTGTTCCATCTTCATTCACCTTGTTGTGAAATAACCATTTGGTCCTAATGAAATTTTTATCTGTTGGTATTGAATTAATTTCTTAAATCTGATTCTTCTCAATTTAGTCAATATCCTCGTTCATATCTTGAACCCAATTCTCATCTGAAGTTAGTTCATTAAATAATTTTGGGTCTATCTGAGATAGGAAGGATTCCTTTTGTAATGAATTTATTATTTATATTTGAACTGGTGCTGACTAACAACCAATGATGTTCTTTCTATCAATATTAGCTTGAATATGCCACTTTTGTAAAGATATATATTTTAATTCCTACTATTCATCATCATCTTATTATTTTTAATTAGAAATTTCCACTTCAAACCCCCTTGAGGTGCTTACCTTATCATCACATTAATCATGAAATTGGTCACTGTAATGTTGAAGATTATATTAATTTACAACTATTGGGAAATCATGCCTTTCAAAAAACATTCAAAGACTATTGTTGAAACATTTATATGTTTTTATTTTTTTCTGAATATCCAAGAAATATCCCCTTATATCCATGTGATTCAAATTTACATTTTTTCTCCTTATAGAGAATACATAAATTACTTCCAATGATTTGAATGTATTTCAATATTATCTTCATTCCATACCCAATCTCATTTGAATTATTTGCTTACACTAAACACAACATTTCCCTCTTAGATATGTGTACTGACATCAAAATCACATCATTATAGAATTTCTCTGTTTAGACCTTTTCAATTAGCATTATTATATCCATGTTGTTGATGATTTTATTTATCCTCTCAAATACTCTATTTTGATGGAGATTTTATACTACTGAAATTTGATTTTAATATAATATTTCTTCAGATAATATTCTTCTCGGATTTTTTTGAATTATTTACAATTATTCTTATAAATATTCTGAATGTTCTATCCCACAATCCTTTAAAATTACCTTCAACACTATTTTATTCAATAGAACACATCTGACTTGTGGGAAATGAAAAACACCCACGCCATAATTATAAATTCATCAATGAAAATAATTTAATAATAATTTTAATAAATGGATCTTTGTGATACATGTACACATACATCTGCATGCACCAAATTAAGAACTTGGGTGGACTTTTGTTCTTTTTCATTGTATGACATTCTGATAATGTTTCCCTGTTGACATGAATTACACATATAATTTCAATCACTTGATAGTTTAGGGAGATGTTAAACTGATTCACCTTTGAATGGATCTACAAGGGATAGTTGGCATAGATAGCCATGTATTTTATGGCACAACCATATTTCTTCCTCTCTGGATAAAAATAAACTATCTTCTTTTCCATGTACAAGGTAGATATTTCCCATCATTATATTTCCATATAGAAAAACATCACCATATCTTCCTTTGATGATACACATATTCTTAGTAAAGCTTATATTATTCCCCAAGTCATATAGTTGATTTATACTAATAATATTGTGATCAAGACATTAAAAAACTAAGACATATGCATGTCTCATTTCTCTAAACTGAAATTCAGATTTCCCTGAGATAATAATCATTAGGCATTCATCAATTATAAATTTGAAAACACCATCATTTTCATATTATATATTTTTAACAAGAAACTTATTACCTTTCATATGGTATGTACATCCACTATTAAGGATCTATACACCAAAATGATCTAATGCAATAAGGGAAATCTCCACAACCACTGCCTAGTCTACTGCTTTCTTTTTATCCATATTTTTGACATCATAATCAGAATGGATTGGAAATCTCGATCTTCCTCAGAGTATGATATACTAGATTCACCTTGTAGATTTGAAATAAAATTTTCATTTCCATCTCATTTTCTCGTACATTGAGTGTTTTCTTAGGAAAACATTCATTTTTCTTAGTCACATGTGTCTACATTTTTTATGAGAAATTTTTTCCATGTTTCTAAATCATCCACACCTAAAACAGTGACCATCAAAAGATATCCATGAATTCTGAGCTCTGTATGGATAACTCTATTGGTCTTGTTCCCTTTATTACATCTTGTCTATTAAAAAAATGCACTTTCCCATCTTTCCAAAATAATAATATCTAATTTGGAGTGAATTCTTATGTGTCACTACAACCCTACTATTTTTATCTTAGGTTCTCTAAATCTTATGATTATGATTCATAACCAAATAAATTTTCAATATCATAGATGGTGACTATTGTATAACTTAAATAATTATCATTTTCTATTTATGATCAATCTTTATACCAACTATATCCTTTGGATCATTATTTTTCTTCTCCTAACAACACTTTTGTTTCTTAAAAACAAAGTTTTTCTATACCTTTCCATTTTCTACTATATTTTCATCTTGATTTAATAGATTCAATAGTTTCTCATAATATTTCAATTTACTTTGTTGGATAAAACCCACATCCTTGATATTTTCAATGCATTTGACTTGATCATTGACAATGTTATTTGAACCATTAATCTACATTTTTCATTATTCATCTTTTATCTTGTACTCACCAACATTTTTTGAGTTCTCTAGCATTGAAAAATTAAGACTATAAATTTCTTCCTCTATATCATACTTCTCTTATTCCTTATACTGCATATTGTATTTGGAATCATGAACCAATATTTTTTCATAATTTGTTTTGTTTCTCCAAACATCAATCTCCTCAAGAGTGGATCCTAATTCACCCTTTATATCAATGAGAACTTAATATTCTTCTTCATAATTATCTATTTATTCTCTTTTCTAGGATCTACCAACAACTTCCACCACATCATTTTCTCCATGATCATTACAGTTCTCCAACTCTTCAACCATATATTATTCAGAACTATCATTTTCTTGTGAAATAATATTCTAATTTTTGAATAAATTCCTCTAGAACTTTTTTTGCACATTTTATAGAGGATAAATAAATCTTCATTTGAATTTTATCTTCATCCTTATAATATTATTGAAAATTGTTTGGGAACCTTTATGTATGATGTCCAACCTTTCCACATCAAAATAATGAATGTGGGAGTTTCCCATTTAACTTTCCTTTTATTATTTATAGATTTGAGGAAAAGAATGACATAACCTCTTCTATCTGTCCTTCTTCCTATCCATGTTCAATGGTGAGATTCTTCATTATCTTAAATCAAAATCTTTTTATGATTCATTTACTATAGACACATTATCATAACTTCTCATATTGTATTCTACTAGAGTATCATGAAATATATCTAATTTCATATCCATTGGATCATTATGTTTCAATACAGAAACATTCAGATTTAACTTAGGTGGAAGTGTTATCAGGATGCACTTGATAGTCATTAAATCTTTAATAATTTCTCTGATACTAGATATATCTTCCAAAATAACATTCACCTGGTAAAATACTGAATCTTCATACTCATTTGGTTGCATTCTAAGATCCTCATACATATTACATAGAACCTCAAACATTTCTTTTTTAACTTTTGATTCAAAAACATAAATATTGATCAAATTTTGCAACATAAAATATGATGAATTACACGACAACACCTTCATATATATTGCATTGGATTGGTCTCCCCCTAAATAATTGATTACTTTGTTTTCAACATCCAATTATCTTCATTAATCTTTTGATAATGAAAAACTATCAAGATTGGCCGAAATACCATGCATCATTGCTATAATGAAATCCATTCACAATGATTAGAAGTACTAATTCATCCAATTATTCCATAATTGGAAATTATATATCTTAAAGATCAGAATCATTTTATGATTGATTTCATCCATTTGAACCCTTTAGATAGATATAATGAAATTAACCTTTGGATATAATAGAAATTTTTATCCCTATTAGGTTATATACCATGGGGGGTGAATCAGTGTATGATAAATTAAAACAACCTCCCCTTTATATCATTTTTTGTCATTAAACAAAACACTCTTCTCTCTCTTTATGATAAAAATATATGAACTTAAATTAAATCAAACATGAGACGACGATATTACTTGACTCACCCTCACTGGGCTACGTCCATGGAGAATACAATGTCAATGTACAAATGTATCGAATTTAATAAGGCTCCTGACCAATTCATGGTCCAATCTAGATCAATTATACACCCAGCCTCACTGACTTTACAAAGTTAGGGACAACTCACTAATTTCAAAGCATCACTCACTCAATATATCATTTGATGGCTCACTAAATGTGGAAATTATTATCCTTTGATCTTCATATTCTCACTGATATGGAAAGGCTTCACACTCAATTTATGGAAATGTATGTTTAATAATTATCAATTATTAATGTACCCTCAACTTTTGTTAAATTCTATGTCGAAGTTCTACTTTCATCCACATGATTAATATCACCTTACCACAGTTCACTAGGAAATCCATTCCGAACATTTTCATGAATGTCATAGCCTTCATAAAGATCACCTCTTTCATAAAGATCAAATTTCCTTCAAAAAGCTCACCTCTTTCAAAATGAGAATTTTGACTTTGTAATTATCCCTCATTTCATGAATCATTCTTAGATTTCATGAAGAAATATCCATTAATAAAATCTCACATAACCTTTTACAAATACCACACATTTTATTCGACTTATATAGCCTTCGCAAAATTCATTACATTCAGGATGAATTAATATTTAGGTCTGATTTTATAGACATGATGAAAATTCCTTCATAATGAACTGTTTCACAAGAATAACCTTTTTGAGCCTCCTTCAGGATTATTAATCCTTAGAATCTTCATTAAGTGTTTCTATTTTTTTCTTGACCGGGGTAGAGGCCTATTTATTGGCATTTCCTCTAGCTCTAGAATCATCCATCCATGTAATCTCATTTTTGTGAAGCTCACCAATATCATTTGAGAATCTACAAGAATTTTTGAAGAACTATAGAAATTTCCCATATGTGAATTTTCATGTATTCATGAGGATTTTCATTATGCCTTCACTCATTCGTGATGATCCAATTCTCGTAGTCACGTAGATTACCATCAACACTTTGCGCATTCACAATGCACATTTGTGATGATCCACAACTTTTCAAAACTCCCTTAAAAACCCATTATTCATGAAACTCATAACCTTTCCATATTTTATGAGGTATTCATGGAAACATTAATTACATGAATATTGATCCATCCTCTAAATTTTGGACCCCAAAAATTTGGCAAACACTCGGAAACAACAACATCTTCTTTACAAAATTTTTTGTACCACTTCTAGGGAATCCATTACTATATATTGGTAAATATTAAACATATATAGTAAAAATTTATGTTGTAACTCTACAATTATCTATGTCCACCTACTTTTTCAAAAAAAAAATCAGCCCAAAAACATTGCAATGATTCCTTGAGGGATTTTTCTAATAATTTTCTGATAATATTTTCCACATTGTGTGTATTGAGATACCATTATAGGTTTATCTAGGTATTCATGATATATACAATTC
Organism: Viscum album; assembly: GCA_963277665.1. Classification (NCBI taxonomy): domain Eukaryota; kingdom Viridiplantae; phylum Streptophyta; class Magnoliopsida; order Santalales; family Viscaceae; genus Viscum; species Viscum album. The sequence goes on along the minus strand of OY728137.1, from coordinate 1,888,754,007 downwards.
CATGGTGTTATTTATCCTTAGAAGGGGAGTGATCACAACATTAAATGATAAAGATGGAATACCCTTACTTGGGTTATGTGCATGAGAGCCAGTTTTCTTGGATTAGAACTCATTTCCTATGGATACTTAGTAGAATTTATAGAACTAGAATCCATAAGGATAAAAAGTACATGTTCATTAGTTGATCATTTTTACTAATTCAAGACTCGATATACTGAGGATAAAAAGATTCATATTAATGACCATGTGTCCTGATCGTGATTAATTTTGACATATTGGACTACATGGCATGGAGTAGAAATATGTATCGATGAGACTCATGGTTTATTAGTTAGCACACAATGTAACAATATGTTATTGTTATACTTTATTCATAATTTATTATCATAATCTTATTAACATGTTTTACCTGAGAAAATTTGTTATGGAAACATTGGATGTGCTCGAATTGGTATTGTTACTTTCACCCTATATGAGAATTTCAAGGGATATGAAAAAAACATGTATAGTATAAATGAAATGGAATGAGGAGAATGGTAGGTAGTAAAATGAAAGAGAATAAATCTGGGAGTAGTAACGGGACATAGTCTGGTGGAAACCACAATTTTATTTCTTTGATTACTTTCACTATATATACACTTGGCTTGATTATCATGCACGGTGCCTGCTCTTCTATTGTTTGACATATGTTCCATTTTATATTATCATATAAACCATATTACTATGATTTTTTATTTTATATTACATTATTTTGGTAAGGATATAATTCCGAGGGTATAGTTTTCCAAATGAAAAAAATTCAGACCATCACTGCTAGTCATAGAATCTTGTGTATGGGGAGGTGCACATGTGGTATTGTAGCTTTCAATATTGGACTGAGTGGTTTTTGCTGGGGCATTAGAAATTTTTATCAGAGAATAGTTTTATTCTATTATTTTTGACATACATAGTAAAAAGTAGAAATAAAATAGACTTTGTGGGACTTGGTAGGTGATTTAAATTTTTTTCTGGCTAGTTCATGTGAAACGGACATTCGAGTTATCATTGGGGGGATTTATATTATTATTTTAGAGTATTTGGGTGTGTTCATGCATCATTATTAGGAACATTAGATAAAATTACATGTATATATATACCCACACACAGAAACACTGGTAGTGTTCTACATACTAGTCCTTTAATTTAATGCATTGATTATGCTATTTTTTTGGGGTAGAGTTGTATTTTTTGAGGTGTGATATATCAATTTTTCATTCTATTTTGATATATCTATAATTGAAATAATTAGTAGAAACTGAAAAGTATTTTATGTTTTGTATATATATGACTATCACTAATGTTCAAGGATGTAGATAATGGTTAGTGTTACAACTTGGGTTAAGGGTAGACTCATGGGAGATCCTTTTGTGATCCCATAGGCTAATTAGAAAATTCCTTAACACCTTAAGTGTTCTAAATGTTTCTCTTATTGTTTAATAAAATTCCACCTTAGAGATACTTGATTGGAACACCTAGTGGAAATGGCTAGAATTCCCCTCCAAGGGAGTATATTCTAGTACAACAATAGGTTATATGGGAGAATATAGTTGAGAATGCTCCCACTCCAATTCTAGTGGTTTAAGAAAAAGGTCCATTTCAAAAAGAGGTCTTTCACTTAGTTCATATTCAAGGTGGTGGATCTCCAAATATTTTTTTCAAATATGTTTGGTATGTTCAGCCCCAGTATCCTCAAGCCTTATGAGGTACCAAAGGCTCTCAGGATACTAAAGACTGGATTAACTTCACTGAGGAAATGATCAACCGAGGAGAGACTCATGCTGAACCAAGAGAAATTATAGAGGGTTTTATCTCAGTATTCCATAGTCTTTTTGATATTTATCTTGGTATTATAAAATACAAATAAGAGGTTCCAAATAGAGAAACAATAGATAACCAGAGCAGAGTAGGGGATCATCATCACATTCTATGAAGGAAGGATATTTGCAGTGCTTCAACTGTGGAATGTAGAGACATTATCAAAAGCTGTTCCTAGATCCTATGAGAACGTTTCAGATGTGTGGAAATATGAGGCATATCCAATAGTTTTTATTTAGGTATTTGAGGCCAAGGTTATAGTACATTAGAGGAAAGAAGTGATATATGACCCATGGAACCAGTTGGTGTCCTCAGTAATAGGATATGATGTTGACAACACAAAATGGTCATGCGTATCAAGGACATGACCCTAGAGATGAAGTATTCCTTATTTATGTAGTGGATCAAAATCTAGAATATGGTGGTGAAGGACCATGTATTGATCGAGGTGCAGTATTGATTACTTCTACATTGACTTTTTCCATTTTTGATACGATTTCTTCCCATTCCGTTTTATACTCACAATTTATTTTTGGACTTGTCTTATTAGTCATGTTGACTTTTGAGTTTCATTCCCTAAATACATATTTGGGACAAAAAAGTGGATGATATAAAGTGATGATCAGAGTGTCCTATTATCATTTACAGCTATATATATTTGTGGGACTAAATGATTTTGTAAATGATGAGATTCTATATGATTTTTGGCATAGATTGGTTGACTATATTTTGAGATCACATTAAATTATATTAGAGATTAGTATCATTTAAATCACCCAAGGGGGAGATTTTTGTGATGAAAAGAGTGGGAGTTGGGAATAGGTAGATAAGGTTCATACTCGTCAGTTTTGGATGATCATAGTGTAGATTGTGGGACTAAACCATTCTATAGGGTCCATGGCATCCCCCTCATATTTTCCACTAGTTTTGGACATCTACCAAGATATATTTCTAGATGATTCATAGGTTTTTACTCTAATATATTTGTTTACATTGATATAGAGCTCATACCATGGGAATATCAAATTTCAATACCCCTATCATATGATTCCAACTGAGTTGAATGAGATGATTGTACAAATCCTGGACTTGAAATGGAAAGGCCTTATCAAGTTGAGTACTTAATAATGCGGTGAACCTATCTTATTCACTAAAAATACATACGGTATTTTTCAAATCTGTTTATCGTAACAGAAGTTGAATTATGTTATGGGGAGAAAATCATTTTTATAGGATCAATGATCTTCTCCACTATTTATGTAGATATTTGATGTTTTACAAGATTAAAGTTAAATTGGGCTATTAAAATTTACTATTTAGGGTGGAGGAAATCATAAATATGGAATTTCGGAGTAGGTACACACAATACAAGTACTCATGGATACTTTTCGGACTAACGAATACATAAACACTATTCATGGATCTCATAAACAGGGTCTTTCACCCATACCTTGACTTATTCACTGTGGTGTTCATTGATGATGTTCTAATATACTCACCAACCCCATATAAACAAGGAATACATATTGAGATATTATTGAGTATGTTTTGATCACATCAACATTATTCCAATAATTCAATGTTTATCATATCGATTTAGGATGTGAAATTATTTGCGAAAGTGGTGTTTTAGACTGGTATATACAGCGACCCAAATAATATCATAGAATTGATGTCATGGTTTAATCACTAGAAAATGTTCTATATTAAGATATTTATTTTTTAATAGGACACTATCATCATTTTATCTTTGACATACGCAATTTATCAACACTATTGAATTTAATGATAAAGGAAGGCATGATGTTCCTATAGTCTGTGTTGTATGAAGAGGATTTCCATGAGTTTAATAGGAGGTTTAGTATAACTCAAATTTTGTTTCTTAATAATCATAGAGTTAGGATTGATATATATTACAATGTATTATATTTTGGTTTTGTTAGTTTTGATATAGAAGGAAAATGTATCAAATATGGTTCATGTCAGCAATGACCCCAAGCGTGGAACTATCCTACCCATGACATGGAATTGGATTCTGTAGTACATAATATGAAGTAATCAATACAATATATGATTGGTAATTAGTATATTTTCTAAACTAACCCCAAGATCCTCTACTATATCTTCTTGACATGAGACCTCAATTTGAGGTAGAATCACTAGGTAGAGTACCTGTAGATGTTTAATGTTGAGATGGACTATGAAGAAGGTAAAGGTAACATCATTGATTATTCTCGTAGACATTAAAAGTAAAGATCTTAGGATCATATTAAATATAATTTAGGGTAATAGTGTTGCCCAAGGTTCTAGCCAGTACATTGGATGATTGATTCTTAAACAGACTAGGTATTAATGAATTGTGGCCCATTAGATGTCGCATATTCTATGTTAAACTAGGTGAAGGATGGTAAAAAATCCATCCTAATCTATGTTCTGTTGTAGAAATAGTTACCAGGTGTGACCCAATACCTCGGTTGAATTTGGATGATGATGTTCAGATCCCAAGACATGGAAGAGTTATACTCTCTACTTAAATTAGTTGAGAATAGATGAGATAATTCTATACCTCTAAGTGGATTTTCTATCCTAGATAAGAGAATTTTTTACTAGGGATTAATGTGGAATTTTTGGTGACCATGAATAAATAGGTGAATTAACTTTTTTGTTTCTAGATTCCTTACCTATTGAAGGATAAAGGCTATGAACTATCATCCAAGTGGTTTTCTATATCCACATTATGTTCCCATGTTTTTGTGTGAGGACATCACAATGGATTTTTTGGTGGGGTTAACCATGAATATGAGGATCAATGATACTGTTTGAATGATTTTAGTTATTCTAAAAATGGATTCACATTTCTTAATGATCCATGGGACACATTCAGCATATGATCTAGGAAAGCTGTATGTTCATGAGATTGTATGATTTCATAAATTTTCCATAATAATTGTATATGATAGATATGATAAATTTACTTTGGGGGTCTCAATATGTCTTATAGATGTTTGAAGGACTCTTTAGAGATTGATCACAATATATGATACATAGAAAAATGGTTAGTAAAAGTGGATTATTAACGCACTAGTGTCTTTGCTTCACACATACACCATAGAATTTTGAAGATCTTGGACTGATCACCTAGACTTGATCGTGTTTGAATACAGAAATAGTTACCTAGATTCAATTATGGAGACAAATTATAAGGATATTTTCCATAGGCTATGTCATTCATTACTATTTTGGAATGAGGATAGGGAGGAAGTAGTTTTGGAGCCTTGTATGGAATATGTGACCTCCAAGTGTGTGTAGCTGATTCAAAATAGAGTGATCACAAATAAATGCATGGAAAAGACTAATTTCAACTGTAGTAGGATACCTTTGGAGTTCAAAATAGGTAATTGGGTTTTTATGATAATGATTACTTGTGTAGTAAACCGTCTACTGAGCATGAATGGGAAGAAATATTCACACATTTTGGACCCTTCACGATCACCAAATGGGTTAGAATAGTATCATACATTATAGACATTTTTCTCTCTATCTAGGAATGGACAATGTGTTTCATGTATCTTAGTTCCAAAGGTACATTCCTAGAACCAGAAATTTCATCAAATATGAGGTTATTGAGATAGATGTTAGTACATCATAAATGGAGTGACTGATTCATATTGTATGTCAATGTGAGAAAGTCATATGGGAGAAGACGATTCTAGTAGTCTTGATTTAGTGGAAACATGGTTAGATATTGGAGATGTTGGACCAATGGGTGGTATTTTATAGAACTAGAGTATGGTTTTGTTTATTTTCAATCCAAATTGGGAAGATCAAGGGGTTTTTAAGATAATTATTCTTACTGTTCAATAATAAAAAGATGTTTAAAGTGGTGCAGCTTCCTAGTGTTCGCCAATTTTTTGGGCCTCAAAATCGAGAGTTTATTATTTTTCCTCTGGATTTTTTTTGGATAATGATTCATATAATATTGGTTCATGGACCATGAAGGAATTTTCATTGACTACGTAGAAGGAATGTCAGTTCACAAGGAAAAATTGAAAAGGGATGATTTCATTGTAGCGACACTATGTGGCTGCGAACAGTGGTTCATAGATTGTAAATAAAAAATTGTTCTCTAAACGGATATAGTTCATGGGAAGGTTGAGAGTACCTAGAAGGAAAACCATTTGTGAGATGGATTTTCGTTGGTCAAAATGATGTAGAGATCGGTTAACAGAAGAGTTCTGTTGCCATGATAGAAGACTAGTGGTATGTGGAACACGTAGGGAAAATAGTTCACGAGAGATTCATAGTATACGGTAAAGGTGGTGGCGTATAAAATATTTGGTAAATCTCAATTTAAATGATTATGAATATCTAGTTACCAATATAAGGAGAACTAATCCCTTAATTAGGGTGTGACAATGAGATTAAAAATCCAAGAGGAATTTGGTGATGTCTATAGTGGTTCATGGGAACATAACCCTATAAAAGAGATTCTAATTAGAAATCCAGAGGAAGTTAGTGAAGTGTGAAGTGGTTTTCAAGAATAAATTTCTGCGTAGGAGAAGATGTATATAGAGGAATATCTTGCAGTTGAAGAATGAGAGTATGTTCATAGATGAAGATTCTATCCACAAAACAGAATAATATGTGAAAGGAGAGATGGTTCCAAAATAACTCTTAGTACATGGTGTAGTATGATACATGGAGGAATTATGAAAGTCCACAGAGGAAAATTTCACAAATGAATAATACACAGAAATTTAGATTACATCTACATGAGGAAACATGATTTTTATTGAGAAACAATCTATAGTTTAGGATGCATGATTTAATTCCAACCCTTTGAAATGACCTTCATGTATATAAACCAAGTTCATATTCTTCCCAACGCAGTGAGCAAGGGGGAGTCAATAGAAGTGATCCGAGGGGGGTAGTGTGAAATCCATAAAACCTTGTAATGGTAGTGCGCCTATTATAGAGTGGCTGTGAAAATATTTTTTTAATTCACAACTAGTAAAGATTAGTGGGCTTTGGTCTGACTAATAATGCTCCTTAGACTAGCGCATAGTAGTGGACCAAGTGAAATTGTTGTGTGGTCCTTCTACATGTGAATGTTTAAATTAATGAACATTAACAATAGCTAGATTTAACAAGTTCCAAATGACGTGGGAATACGATCCATAACTTTTAAATAACAATTTGAGACCCTAATTAACCCCTCCCCTCTTAGGGTTTTCTGGGATCCTTTAGAGGATACATGGGAGACGGAGGTATATGTTGAGGTTTAGTGGCCCGAGTTGTTTGAGTAAGATTCCAAAAGACTCTTCTAAAGGATATGAAATATTAAGAGTAGGATATTGCATTGGAATCATATTTTTCAGGTTCCATATGATTCAATTTCATCCTTTTATCTTGTTTTTATGAACAATTATTTTTTGGGGTTGATTTCAATGTGTTTATGGTTGATTGTAGAAATTTTTATCTTTTTTTTGAAGGTGCATGATATGAAAATGGGTTGAACATGGTTTTTTCAATCCATGATGATTCTATAGGTAAAAATTCACCCTAAAGACCATTATGGTGCACAATTTTACAAACCATAGAGTAATCCATAAAATATTCATTACTAAGTTACATGGATTGAAAAACCTTGTGGTAACTATGAATCCCAAGGTTCATAGTTTGAAAAACCATACAAGTAATGGTACATAGTTTAATAAATCATGATGTCCAAGGAACATAGTTTGGAAAACCATATAGCAACCATATGACCCAATCATTCTTAAGAAATATGGTTTGAAAAATAAATAAACCATTCCTTGTATCCATGCAACTCATTTATTTAGAAGAAAATGGTTTACATATGACTTATTTTTTTTAACCATGTTTTTTAGCCATGAATATTCTTGTTACTTATCTTTTATATATCTTGAACATTATTTTTTCATGGTATGATCCTTTAATTGTCTTGTTCCATTCCATGATTTAGTGTGATCACATGTGGGAATGTGTATAGCCTGTGAGATCTCTTTACGATGACTGATGACCCGAGTTTTCTAATTTATCTTCTTTCCATGTTTGATGGTGATCAAATGTAATTATATTTTTTCTACTATATGATCATGATTACATAATATTATGTCCTTCTTATGATATACCCAATTATTTGTTTTACTATTCCATTAGAGTTCGTTCTTAGTATTCCTAATAGGTAGGCTGTTCTTGTATGATTTTCCCATATAGGAGGAGTGATCAGGATATGAAGAAATGATGGTGATAGACCCATAATAATTCTATGAACATTATATCCTTGTGGATCTTCCTAAAATTAGAGGACTTGAAGATATCATGTGTACAAACCAAAAGATGTTTCCTTGTGGATATCAAGAACATCTTCCCTAGTCTATCTTATAGACAATAATAATATTGGATTCCATGAGGATACTGACTAGAATGCTGATAGACTTGGGGAATACTCTTTATTACTAATGACATGGAGATGTTGTAGGTAAGACCATGTTTTGTGGTTTATTTGTTAGCACATTGGTTTTTTGTATCTAAATTTTATTCTTCTTTGTGCATTTTCTATTATCATTGAATAAACCTAATTTACATAACCATATTTTTAAGGATACATTGATAGTTTCCAACTAGGTCATATTACTCTCATAATATTTATAATAATTTCGATGTGTGTATAGATTTCATGTATAGTCATCTAGAAAATGGAATGTCGCCTATGATAGATAGTTGATCCGAGGAGCACGACGTTGGGGGTGGTATTGGGAAACAATTCAAAGGACGCATCAGTCTTACTTAATTTATTACCTAGACCCTATATACACTAGTTTTTCTTTACATATATGGATCCCACTATATTTTCTTATGACATGTGTTACAGTTTATGTAATCTACATCTTCTTAATTACATTGAGTTTCTATTTAATTTTATATTATTGGTTTAAGGATATGATACTGAAGGTATAGTCTTTACACCAATGACAATAAAACCCTCACTACTTGTTGAAAACTTCTGGAATATGAGGAGGAACACATGTATTCTTGGGTCTATTCTACTCAGACCTTATGGTTTAGATCTTGTAATTACTATTAACAACACCACTAGGTACTTGCTGGACTTAGATTGGGTACATAGTGGAACTGTATTTTTAAATTTTTAATGTTGTTAAAAAATTGTTCTATCTACCTAAAATTTTAATCCTATAAATCCCTATCTTAAGAATAATCTTGTAATTTCAATCTATAATCATAATTAGAAACTTCTTTAACATCCCCATTAAATCACCATTAAACTTAATTAGTTATTTCATCCAGATTCTTACATTAGTTTTAATGAGAATCATTTATTATTGAAGATATGGTTGGGATTCTATCTAAAAATAATTTATTTTATGTTTTTTGTAATTTCATATATTCCTATACCATACCATCTTCTACGGTTCATATTTAATGTCCTCTTCTGATTTATCTTTCTTATAGTGGAATTAGACAGTCATAAACATTTATATTTAGGATTGGACACATTAATAATTCTTAAATTGTATATTATCATTAAAGAAGTGATCTATATCCCATGTTTGTGTAAATTAATCTTCTAAATATGGTTTAGGTTGACATTCCTAGAATCATTGGGCATAGGGATTCAAATATTATAAACCTATGGTGGGTGAAATTTTATATTTCTCTTATTGTATTAATGTTTTGTGAATATTTTTTGTAGGGGCTAGGGTGGGGATTAACTGGGTTTGGATTTTCAAAATAATATATAGATAAAATACTCTTCCTTAAGTCAAAAAATTGGAAATCAGTTTTCCCTCTAGAATTAAAAAAATCAGATTTTTATGCATTCTTGATTACTCCCATTGCGGTAAGTTTTATGTACCTTGAAACATATGTTGGATTACTTGTTTAATATGGTATTTTTCTATATATAATGGAATATTTGTTGGTTCTTCATAATTTTATATGTTTAAATTAATTGATGAGAATGTTTTTTTATTCCTTGTCTAGGGATGCCTCATATTTGATTAGGATTTTGGCCCCATTAATGTCAAACCACATAAAAAATGATGATTTATCCAGTTTTATAATCTTATTTATAAATGGTAAAGCATTAAATGAGTCCCTAATAATTGGACATATTTTAATTAAATTATTTAACTATTGATCATGGTCCCTTGTTGTGCCTTTAAGATACTATGACATAGGAAATATTTACGGAGTTAGTATTCCCTAAAACATGTTTGTATATTTTATAATAATCTCTATAATATTGAATATAATAAAATTTAATGAAAACAATATTTTTATGACACCTACATCAATTGTAAGGATTAAATTGAAGATATAATAACATTAGTAAATTACAGTGAAGTCACCATAAAGCATTGCCTATCATTTAAGGAACCATTTAATTTGATTATGTTCAAACAAGTTTATAGAAATCATGAATATGAAACATGATATGGTATCAGAATTAAATCATAAATTTTGATCACATGAGTTAATGTCTACATCATCGATTAATATCTTTGACATCTATTTAAAGCATCTACCATGTAAAGGAATTATGTGTTGTTGTTCTTAATGATTGAATAAAATTCTCATTAAATGATGCTCTCAATATTATATCCTTGGAGTTTGATACACCAACATTCGATGAAGATAAAATGGTACCCATCTAAATGTCGTATGATTCATTTGACCAATGGATAACTATCGAGAGGATATTTCCTTTAGGGTCCCATTATTATATTTATGAAACCTAATGATAATGATAAAGATATTATATTGGATATTTTGTGTGGGGTACTATATATTATATTGAATTTATTTATGTCTTACTTTGTGGAGGTTTCATATTTCATTCTTGTGTGATATTGGGAAAGGTATAAAAATACTTTCATATATTTTCATTATTTTTATTAGACCCTAATGATTCCCTTAAAGTATATATTAATAGTACCATGAGGTATTATTATCAAGATTTTTATTCCAAGAGTTACCTTTGATCATATCATATTAGTTTAGCATTTTTCAACCCCATAATCCATACACACTTTTTTAGGAATATTCAATAGACACCAAGAGTCCTGATGTCAGATCACATGATAACAATTTATCTTAGTTGCTCTCACTGATCTACAACACATTTTAGGATCAAATGATACAATTCCCAGTCACACCAATGAATTAATAAGACGTTACTACACTACAATACATTCTAAAAGAACATAATAGCTATAAAAAAAATTAATGACACAAATCCACTTGAAACACTCCAATTTCAATAGTTATGTCATGAGTAACCCCCAAATCTAGACACTAATAGGTCATGAGTTATACACTATAACTCATGGTACATAACATTTATAACGTAAATAATCACTATATTAAATCATATAAAAGGAACTAAATCCACCAATAAACCCCAAGAATAACAAATAAATATACCCAAAATATCAATAATAAAAAACTATACATGTATTTAATAAAACTAAACAAACTCTAAAAATAAATAATAAATTAAAAAAATCATATAAAGAAAATGAATCCTCTAATACTAGATAACCTATTTGCTGAATAACTAGTAAGGTCCAACAAATTATCATACTCCTTAATAAAAATATATAAAATGAGTATATAGATATTGGGGTGATTGTACATGTATACTTGACGGATTTCTCCAAGATTACTCTAATTGCAACCTGAAAGATATAGATTAATGATTAAATAAATTGATAGTAAAACCAACCACATCCCAACCCACTCCAACTACACACCCAATTCACCAAATTTTCACTCAAAAAATTATCATTTGATAAACATTTAGTAATTCATGAAAATATAGAAAAAGAGGTACCTTGTACCTGCTTCTACACTAATCTAGTTACCCTCACACAACAATGATATATTTCCCAAAACTCTCATAACAATCCCATCTCAATGTACCAAATCCTTGTCTTATATGTTTAAGATAATACCTTATACCACAACCTCATACCAAAACCACATGCCTCAAAATCATTCAATAAACATGTACCACAACCATTGCCACAACTATCACCATGAAAATTATGCGAGTTGGAGTAATCATCCATCTATTTCACCCACAACCTAGATATTTATGGTTTATATGGAACCCATAATAACATATGGGAATTAATGAGGTTTTGTGAATTTTATTATTCTATGTAAGATATAAAAAATGAAATTGTATTTATTAATTGAAAAATCTCATAATATGGTATAAAAATGGTCTAGTCACTTATATATCAATATCACATAACCCACATCACCAAAAACAAATATCCTCTCTAGCATCCAATATCTATAAAATAAGAGTTTACATATAAACCACAAAAATCAATTTATAGTTTACCATGTCATGATTGCTATGTTATAAATATTTAATAACTTCCTATCACATTTTAAACATCAATCATAAATCATCTAACTAATTAATAGTTTTAATTTATATTTCATTCACCAACTACCACATAAATTGAATATCACATTAATAAATTAAATTTAACACGTATCAATTAATTTTTTACCTATTGTTCTAACTCATTAAACATAATAATTTTTTATTATATATATTATTTAATCATTTCATTTTAGTTTTATAATATATGTTCAAGGATATTACCCTTTATTATTTCAATAATTATATTGTAACATGTCTATGTAAACATACATAAAACATTTTACCTATGAAAAAATTTCCATACTATCACTCTAATATGCTAGAACAACGTCTATATATTACCCAAATCACATTATACTTCCATATAATAAAAATTTAAACTCTTTCACAACAATTATATAAAATTATAGAACATTGGATGTTTGATTACAACATCACATATATTGTCTCAATTTCAGGCCCTCGTAAAATTCAAGTTGATTAATATAATTTTTATTGTATTAAAAATATATCCAAATAAAACTAATCATGATAATTCCAAATTAATAATAATTATAATGTATAGGATTTCCCAAAAAATATATATCAAATTGAATCTATAATCATTTCATAGTTTATATAATATATGAAGTTAACAAGACTATATGTCTCTATAAGTAATTCTTGAGAAATATATGACTTTTCAATCCCTATGATTATATATTAATAACTACTACCATATAGTTATGTAATATTATATAATAGATATAATAATAGTTAATTGATGGTGGATTGAATAAATCTATATCAATATAGACTCCTATAAAAAGGAATTAAACATTTTCATATAATGAAAGTATAAATAGCATTCAATAGTTTCATTCGGCTGTGAATAATAATTTGAAGTAATGGGGAAGTTAAAATGCAAAGAAATTTCATAAATAAAAAATGGGAATAAAAAATCAACACATAATGGAATTCATTACATCACTATGTGTACAAGTCACCCGAAAGTATAGAAATATGGAATAATCCCACCTTACCTCTCAAAACTTTTCATATCCACAAAAGGTTCCAAATAAATGATATCTTTGAAGATTTAAAAATAATAAATACCATTATAAAATAATGCACATGATGAAAGGGTTTATCTCATATTCATAATGAAATTTATTCCACCTTCCTATAATTAATATCAACCTTACTTTTATTTTCATATTAACCTAAAAGTATTCATGAAACAAAATTAAATACCAATGTTAAAAGACATGTTTCATGAAATTGAAGGCCTAATAATAAAAGATAATCATTATAGACATTGTATAGTTGTGATATAAAAATATTACTTTCCTGATATCACAATACAATTTTACCCATTAAGATATAATAATAGAAACCATGCTGTAATCATCATGTTGTAATAGCTAGTAGTATAACTCTTTTCCAATTATAGTATTTAAGAAAAATAATGTACGTTAGGTTTAAATAAATGTTCAATGATTCCTATTATATAAATGTTCATTGTGAATTTTACTATAAATTCCACTTTTATAATTTACTCTCCTAATATAACGACTTAAAATATGCGAACAATCCAAATATAAGATCAATTAAAAATATAGGCATTTATAAGAAATGTGGGAAAAGAAAAAGGCAATGATGATGATATTTAAATATTTTTTTAGTTTATTTTTATTTATAAGGAGGCTAAAAGTTTGTTTGAGGGAACTATCCATGTTTAATTTACAATAAAAGTTTTTTTTAATTCATATAACTTTTAAATTAATGTTAATGACATTAAAATTTCTTTTTTATATTCAGAAATTGTTCATCAAAACCAAAACATAATTGAAATTAGAATTGGGAAAATATGATATGTATTCTATTAAAGGGAATCATGTATGAATTTAAAAATAAAATTATATTAAATAATAAATTAAATTATCCAATGGTGATGAATAATCCAAAAATCTTCTCGAGGATGGGAGTGGAGCGTATATTTTAAATGTTAAAATTCTGTATGGTGGATGCAGTTACATAACTAACTAATAGGAATCTACCCTCATATATCATGGAAATAATGAAATGAAATTATACAGATATTCTTTTGGATTATCTATAGTCCAATATTTTAATATAAAATCATATTTAACAAATAATTAAAATTTTTATTATAATAATTAACTGGTTGATCATAATATCATGTTTTTTTGATAAAATGATAAAATATTTTAAATTAATCCAGGATAAAAGTAACTCACTATTTGGAAGAATTTTGAATATTAATCCTTGAATCTAAGTAATTAAAAAAAGTTAGTTGATTATAGTTTTTCTAAAGATAATGGGGTTTTAAAATTGGAAGAACTTGGAAAAGGAAACTTAGATAAATTCATTTTTATCATTTAAGTTCATAATAATTCCGATAAAAAAATACGTGGCTTAAATCATGAAGGAATTATAAAAAAATAATAGAATAAGATGTATATATGGATTCTATAGATAATTCAAAAAAATGTTAAAACATATATTATATTACATTACATTCGGGAAAATAGTCCCATAAACAAGTGATAAATAAATCTATTACCTTTTCATGTTTTTTTCTTTATATTATGTGTTTCTTATTGTGAATTGTTTTACTTATAGGGTTTCACTGAATCCATAATTTAGGATATTATGTGTATTTCTAAGGATAAACATCAAGTTTGTTATTTTTGTTTGAAAATCATTGTTACCCTTTTCATTTGAAACCATTACAATTAATTTGGTTAGTTGTTTTCATAATTGTTAGGTATACTCACTAAGTAATTACCCAAAATTGTTGGGATACAATGATTAATTAGTTTTGTGTGGTGGATAATTAGCGGCCCTAAATATGGTTATGTTCTTATATATTTCCATGATTTCATAATAAAATAGAAAATGAAAACATTTTATAGATA
Organism: Viscum album; assembly: GCA_963277665.1. Classification (NCBI taxonomy): domain Eukaryota; kingdom Viridiplantae; phylum Streptophyta; class Magnoliopsida; order Santalales; family Viscaceae; genus Viscum; species Viscum album. The sequence continues at coordinate 1,888,738,785 of OY728137.1, read as the reverse complement.
TTTGGGTGCGGTGTTAGTTGATTGCAAGATATATTCACCATTTTTTGGCAGATTGTGTGACGAAAAAAAAAGTACCTTCTCTACATCACTGTGTAATATTATAGAATTTTTTATTATGTTTAATACTTGTTGTGGTATTTTCTACCCAGTTAGTTACTTATTTAAGGGGATGATACTTATAGGTTTTCAGATGGTTGTTAAGATGGTAGTGGATACTTGTGAAGCTGTGATTATTTTAGTTATTGTTTTGATTTTATCTCGATATAATCTATTGTTGATTTTTTTTTGTTTTTTGAGGCATTTTATTTTTCTATTACAAATAATATTTTTAATTTCTTATTTTTAATGTTGAAATTTTATAAAAAAATACCGGGGTATGAGTTTTAGTTTTCCATGCTGATTACTTATGTCGTTTTAGGTGCAATGATGACTAAGGTGGAGGGTTACTAGATAGAGACCAATTATGTGGGAGGTGTGGCATCCCCCAATGGTGAAAAAATGATTGTAGAGTATCCTACTATATTACACTGATTGTGCACGGGTGAATGAGACAACATTGGTGGTGGGGGCACTTGCGGTATAGGTGACACAAGCTAGGGATGACCTCCGAGTGTGGTGCAATTATAACCCACTAGACATGTTAGTGTGCATTGTAAGCCTAGAATGGATCTATGGGTTATTGAGGATATGTTTTACTTGGATTGAATGCTAATTAGGCCTTCACATCTTGTTCCCTAGACCTATAAGCCATGTAATTAGTTTTCGTCCACCCAGTAAAGAATAAAGAGGTGTTTCCTTGGTTTAATGAAGAGGGGCTCATCCAAGCCTATATATAAAAATAGAATTTATTTAAAATTTATTATTATTTACATTTTAAATTATTAATTTTTGTTGGCATTGATAATCCTTAATAAGATCTTATTATCTATGAGATGAATTAATAAATGTTATTATATATATTTTTAGTAATTTATTTTTATCTTCAATAATCTAATTATTATTTATTACTAATTTATTATTGATTACATTATTAATTATTAATTTTAAATATAACTAATAACTATTAATAATATATTCTTTCAAATTATAATGTTTTTAACTATTATTGATAACTGAAAGTTTGGGATCCCATTAAGCCCAAACATTTTAATCTCTAAAAATATCATTTTTTGATATCCTCTTGAATTAAAAAATTAATTATGAATAGGTTTTAGTAATAATTAAACTATCAGTAGAAAAACTATCAACATGCAAGTATAAATTATAATCATTCTTCAAGAAAACATTTTCTATTCAATTGTTATCTAGGTTTAACAATAATTAAAATAAAATAAATATTTCATCATTAACCTCATCCTTACCAGATTTAAATTATTTTACATATTTCAATAATATAAATCATGTTATAGGAAAAATATAATCACAAAAAATAAAGAAATCATTATTTAAAAAATATCAAGGGTCATCATCAAGATAGTATCACAACATCCAATCACAATACCCTTGAGATTCAACTTCAATTCTGGTTATCATATTGATTTAGGTAAATTTTACTACCTTCCAATGAAATTAAATCATGTTAATCTCACAATCTCACATAAAATATAATAGACATGAATCCCCTATCTTTAGAATAAACATTCGATGTAAACATTACAAGAATAGAAGGAGAAGTACTAATCTAGAACCTCCTATCATGTAAGGAATCCCAACATTCATAAGGACACATCAATATGATTCACCCATTATATAAGAATAGAAAACCCATTTAATCTAAATGTTACCATCCCACATAACCTAGAAAGATAGACTGAGAGAGAGAAAAATCAATTGGAGAAGAATAGACTCACATTAGATCACCAATGAATATTCTCTAGAAGCTGGTGTATAAAGCCTAACATAGGGGATTTAAATTATCAAATGGTGGAATTTGGGCACCTATGGTTAAAATTGAAAGGGAGAACATAAGGTAATTATGCATTTGAATCCAAATTTATATAGATTTTTTAAAACAAAAGAACATGAAACTACCCCCTTGAACATGCCATACTAATTAGTGTTTTCCCCAAAATTTTGGTTCAACAAGGAAGACAACACCACAAAGGTTTAAATATAACCAGAAACTATGGAATCCACACCACCATCCCTAATTATCTCACAAGTTCCTAAAAATATTGGGTAATTCTATGACACAACCTAAAGATCCATGCTGCAACTATCCTCAAATATGCTATGGACAATGCCTCAACCCTCTGGAACTCCATAATGCAACCTGCACACATGACACAATGACGCATTAGGTGGAAGAGATAGAGAATTAGAAACTCAATCCCCAAGATGAAACCCCAATACCATTATAAAGATATCTATTAGGAGACAAATACACCCAAAAAATCATCATTTTCATCTATGTCCCAAAGACCATGGCCACCCCAAAAATTCCAAATAAAAAACCACACCACAGTCCAACCTATAATCCCACACCACAAACATCCTTTTACAACTAAAATATTTGTGGTAGCTCAATCCTTCATTCACCAACATTGTCTTACACAACTAAAACATCCCAATAACACCAATGAAATATTTAGGATAGAAACATTACCTTACATTAGGCACCTCTAAAACAATTCTCATCCTTGAGAATTTGTACCAAGATTTTGGATGGAAAATAAAGGGGAACAGATAAAACACCCAATGAGATACCCATAAATAATATCTCTACATCAATAACAAAACCAATATATCAAAATCCAATAGTTTATGAACATGTAACACTAACAAAAAATTTATAAAACAACTAAGGCCATTCATAATTTCTCAACAAATATAAAACATAAAAAACACTGGATATTGGGAGAACGTACATGACTCTCATTCATAATTATATTCCTAAAAGGAATTGTGATACCACATTACATGAAAAATAATAACATCCACATATAACACCTTCAAATCATTGTACTTGATCACAAAATTTTATTCCTTGAAGGTCACATCATCTTCAACTCCCAGATCATGTCAGTCATTAATACATGACTCATTCTAAAGATATCAGTAAATACATGACACATTAAGGAATTCATGAATTTGAATCACAAGGGGGTGTAGTTATAATTGATACATAGTATCTACAATATTAACCAAAACCATAAAATGTTCTAAAAATACCGGGATAATGCTTACCCCCATAACAACAACATCAATGGTAATGATGAATTGATACATTAGAAACATATTATCTCTAATTAAAAACAATTGATATCTTCTGTTATGATAAAAATATGAATTATGATGGTTTTTAACCTCCATCATTCTCTAAAATATCACTCAATCTTTCTGAATTGTTATCTACACCAATTATAATATGGGAGTAGATGACTCGCTAACCTCATTCGAACACAATGGAGATCAATAAGGTTGGCCAAAGAGCACTTTTCCCTGGGCCATACTAATGGTATAGTGATAAATATTATTATATAAATGTTCCACCTTGCGAATGTTCACACCCACCAACATGGAAAATGAAAAATTATTGTGCAAAAAATTTCATTTATTGTATTGTGAGTTATCTTCACCTACAATTATTCCTATGGCTGAAAAGTGGTTCTATTACAATCACTACTATTAGCTTCCGCTTTATCATGGATTATTATTTAGAGAGTATTCATCACCCTTCATAGAACATAAAACAGACCCATAATATCCTTATAATTATTCCCAAATAATGAATCGACAATAAAATTCCATTCACCACATGTATAAGAAATAAAAAAGTACCAATTCTATAAAAATTCCATAATCTATTTATTTTTAAAATTTATATGATGCTTGGATAAAATATACCGAAAGATATTTTGATATTTGAAGTCCACAAATTACTGAGCAGTGAGGTAATACCACCACTATTTCAATGAAAACACAACCATTATAATCTCAAGATCATGGGTAGAATAGTTGTGTTTATGGGGAAATAATTTCTGATTAACAAATGAGATAATTTCCATCTGTTCCATTGGTACACAAAACTATACATTATTAAATGTGTCTTAATAAAACTAAAATTCAATAACTTCCATTGGAAAATAATACACCAGATCACAGACCATATTTTCCTTTAAGTACATTAATTCAACCTTGAACTAATCAGTCCACCCAAAAACTTAATCCTTTATGGTAAAATCTATTATTTGTGTCTATATTTGAGAGATTCTAGGTTCAAGACCTCTTTAATGGTATGAATGACAGTAGAAAATATACACCCCCAAACATTATTATGACTACTCAACAAACTTCAGCCTAAATATTTGATGGATCCCATACTACCCCACACTAAGTCCCACAAGTCCAAAGAAATGAAACTCACAAACCCATTACTCATACTTAAAAAACAACCCAACGATCTTATAATGTCAGACAACTCCCTAAAAAACTCAAAAATACACTTCATACATCTCCTTAAATACTTAAACCACAAGGATATCATTGATAAACATAACCATGAATCAACATATAAACTCATGGAACAATTAATAAATAATTCTCATGAACTTTTTTTTAGTATTTATAAAAATGAATTTAATTAAAAGAACTCATGAAGCACATAATGAAATATAAAGTCTTTGTTTGAAATATTCACAAACTTCATCTATAGCATATGATATCCAGAAAACAAATAAATCTTTGAGAACTAGAGACCTCCCATTTGTTGATTGAATTTATCATCATTCCACATGATAGGATATAAATTTATCCCCAGTAACTAATTGTGGTAATGGTAATCAATCAAAAAAATAGACTACCATCCACCTACTTTGAAAAAAATAACTGGTGTACCCCATGTTGACACACTATATCAAATAAATAATCTCTATAAAAAATCAAAAATTTGAATATGAAGATCCCTAAACATAGATGTAACCATCCAATATAGTTATGTCAATGTCAAAATGACACTCAATTTCAACTCTATCCCCAACATGATCTTACATCTAGGTTTTAGGGTGCCTGTTCTATAAATACATTGGTGTACTGTTCTATATACCTAGGAAACACTACAGGAAGAGCCTCCAATGAAATCAACACTAGAATAACCACAATGAAGAAAATGGATCAACATTGCACTGGCTAATATGATGGCCTAACTCTCCAACAAATAGAGCCTTCTCTCTATCATCATTATTGACAATAATATTCCTCTTATAGAAATGAATAATTTCCTTCACTGAATAAATCTATTCCATGCCATGGATTAAATCATACGATTTTATCTATAAACATAGGAAATCTCACGAAGATAAATACTTCCCCAACACCAAATCAATATCAATACAAACAAAATACAAGCTTTCTTGACCTCCAAATAGTGTTTTTAACACTTAGGATAGTAGAAATTTTTCCACCTAAAATCCCATATAATGAAATTGGGAAAGTTAAATGAAGGAGTTTAGAGATACCAAATAAAAATATATATATAACCAAGTAATGTATACTTAGATATTAACTCACACAATATTTTGATCACTTTGAACTGACAACTTTAAGGAATGAATCTATCCATGACAAGTATAAAAACTATTTATACCTGATAGGCTCCACCTTTATGAACACAATCAACATATTGTCCATGATGATAATTAAAAATAGGGGGCTACACATTTTCCACCCCATACCCTCTATATTGATCAAAATTTAGAGCACTATTTTTTAACTATTGTGGTAGAGGACACAACAACAACAACTAAGAATAAAAAATAACACTAGATCCATGTTGAGACTGGAATGAAATGAAGGATTTCTCTAATAACTCTAACCCAACCACAATCTTATGGTCTGAAATAGAGTCCTTATATTTCTATAGGACTTTGTGGAGAAACTCTAATAGTTCCCTCATCAAATAATTGTTTTCATGAATCTCTATTCTATATATATTGTTTAGCGCATCTTACTAAATGTATTTGGTGAGAAATATATAAATATTTAGTCATATATGTATACCTATAAATGATTTTTTGGGTATTGTAAGCCAAAAATAGTTAATTTTTTAGGTAAATAAAATAATTAATAAATTTCATCCTAATTTCCATTTATTACCCAATTCAATCCCAGAAAAATACAATAATGATGTATGACCCACAACAATATCTCTTCCACAAAAAAAGAATAAATTTTATCAAAATTTTCTATAATATTTAAGGTCATTATTACATAAAAATGTACCGAAAATAGTTATGTTCTTTTTAGTCTCCTTTGTTTACATCATATAATAATTCCAACTGATATAATTTCCCTACCATCCCCTACAATTATCTTGAGTTCTTATCTCTAAAATCGTTCATATATAAAAAAAATTATCCTTTATTCCAATTATTAATGCCCCCACCAATACTTCTCTTGTGATGGTAGTGGAAATTTGGGATAACCATCAAAACCCACCACAAATAAAACATTAGTTAGTGATTTGAACTGAGGGTATATATTTCATACTATTCGGAGGCACTCAACACATTATGTAAATTTGAGGACAATATGTTAGATGATATCCAACTATAAAATCAAAGGAATAAATAAATTTACCATCCCAATATAATAAAATAATGTAATAAAAATTTGAAAAACAATTAGAAATAATAAAAAAATATCATTCAATAACCAAAAACTTCAACAGCTCCAAAAAAACTACGTTGATCCATAAAGTACTAGATTGGTTTTCAACTATCAGCACTTAACATGAAAAATAGTTTACACATATAGGTTGATCATTATGTTATAGTAATTATTATCCTCCCTAGAACATCTCATGAAAATGTGAAAGAAGAATACTAAATCCCACATAATAAAAAAAATATAACCAACTCATTCTGTAAATAGGTATAAATATATCCCATCATTAATGGGGCTTTATTTCCATGTAATTCCTAGAAGTAACATATCCATGTCAAATATTTTTCAAAATAAAGGTACCATATTTCGACATCCCCACTAGTTTATCACTCTCATACTGAAACTCTAAATGTCATATGCTATAATCCCTTCTATAATCCATATTTTTCCCTATGCATACATATCATAGTATCTTAATGCAACATACCATGCAACTCATCATAACCACATCATCATCATCATCATCTCATACCCAACCAAGTAGTAATTATGAAATCTACTATAGTCCATATACCATTTATTATACCTCAATCCATCATAACTAATGTAAGTAAACCTATATTAAACCATAGTAACTAAAGTCGAAATACAAGTATGTTCTACAACCTGAAGACACTATTTTGTGCACACACATGTATAGTAAAAATTATATCCATCACATATCATGTATGCATATAAAATATTCCGCATGACATTATATCTAAATAAACCCACACATCCTATTGTATACAAATGGTGAACATAAAAGAATGATATTTCAGCCATCTTTTCACACACCAACCTGGATGTTATAAAAAATACATGGAACCTAAAACAATTGTGCATTGTCTGCTATCTAGACATTGGTGGTTGAGCATATGAAATTAGAAAATATAATAATATATCACACACTACCACTATAAGGGAAGCTGCCAAGAATTAGACTCAAAATACTGTTACCTCCATATATGAAACATGAATGCCATCACCAAGGACTTGGATACTAGATTTAATACATTCACATTGGAATTGAAATTCAGTATCATTATACATATTCATTTATTAATTAAATGGTCTATTCATTCAGTTATAAACCCCATTAAATTTTTGGTTGAATCTATTATTTATAATACTATGCAATTTTATTTATAAATAACATTAAAATTTCAACATTCTCCTCCGGTGATCCTTAAGGAATTTATTTTAAACATTCCTGGGATCCATTTAAAACAACCAACATCAACTCATATATTATGAGTTCATTGAATAATTCATTTATAATTCCATATATTGGGTGTGTAGGCCAACTAGAACTGGTAGTTGGAAATCACAACAAAAATACCATACAAAAATCCTATCACCAAAAGAAAATATCCAGTAATATGGGAAAAATATATCTCAACCCATAAAAGATAATAAATAAATAACCAAAAAAACAAACTAGCTGTAGGAAATAATCTATCTCAACCAGCACAACCCAATCCAATACCAATATCATATCAATGAATAAACAATATGAAAAATCTCCTTTAAACTTATTTCATCCACCCCGTTTATAATATCTCAACCATACCAAATCACACAAAAAATTAACATTAAGGATCTACCAACCTATATTATATATATATATTAAAAATATATTTTTATCAAAACAAACTCTATGGTAATCCTAGGGTATAACTATAGGTTTCAGGACCAACAGAATCGTGCTATGGGTGGTTACCAACATTAATTTTTTCAATAATCAATGATCAATATGAGATGTATACAAATGTGAAGGTATTGATTAATAGAATTGAGTCAAAGAAATAAAAAAATAATAATGACACAGGAACCAAGAAGGAAGGATAAACACATATTGTTTATAATTATTTTAATTTGATAAAGAATTACCTCTAAGGAATTCATTCTTCATTGATGTGTCTGATCACAGATCTGTAGTGTAGTATGGTTGAGTTGTAGAATCCAAGTGTATATTTCCTCTAGAAGTGATTCAAATGTGTTATAGGAATCTCTAGGCATCGCTGAAGGAGTCTCGAGTTCTATCACAGACGATCCTTATGCTTACATTATTCGTCATTGATTGTTCCGAGAACTACATCCAATGAATTCTTCTTGATCGTGTGGAGGAGGATTGAACTCCTTTATTGAGAGCATTATTAATGATGTGTCCTCTATAGGCTTGAGAGGATTCTACATGATTGTTGTGAAGAAAAAAATAGTGTATTTTGAAAATAATATAATTTGGTATTTATATTGAAAGGGTTAAAATAAATTAATTTCATAGGTTCCCTTATTATTTTATAATCCGTGCAAAAATCCATGTCAAATAATAATAGTAATATTATTATTTCTTGACACGCAATTAACATTCAAATTATAATTAAATATTATTTAATTAAAAAATATTAAATATTATCATTTCTTACTAGACCATTTAACTCAGTCCTCCATTCCTCTAAAATATTTATTGGTCCTTGAATTATATATATATTTTTTTTAAATAAATATCGATGCATTATTTATCAATCAATAAATAAATATAATATTTACTAAACAAAAAATACATATTTATATGAAATAAGAAAAATACATGAATAATTATAAAACCATTTATGTGAATAATATTTATTTAACCTTTTAAATATTAAATAATAATATATTATTTGATAGAGATTCTGGACACACATACTGTGTGACCATTTAGGCCTATTTCATAGTGACATTAGGTGAAGCACCCTAAATTCACAGGATGGCATATAGAAATACACACATTCAGATATAGAGAACGAAGTTAATGTGGTAATGTCATGTCACCTCATACGAACAATTTCTATGAAATTTAACCCCTTTATCAATATAATCTAATCGATTAGGTTTCATGCCAGTTCCATCAACCTATGTGCTTGATATCTCATTCATTGTTTTTTTGGAAATATAACCTGCCTATAGAACTCCATGAAATGAATTTGTTAATGATATATTATTTCCCTCAAAGGGCATGAGATATTAAATCCTGTTAAATAAAAGAAGGCATAAATACATTCCCAAAATATTAATTAATTCAATATTACTCGCTACGCGCACAACATATACTACCTCTTCGTGAATATCTTTTGTCATGGTTTTCATCAACACATATTAAGTCATGACTCATAATACTCATTAATAATAAATATATTCTCTAAGGACCAATACACTCATTTGGATGTTAGAATATCCAATGACACGTGTGAATATGGGTTTCCTACTAGCAGGTCTCATTCTCATAATATCATATGGGATATGACCAAGGGCATACACAATTCAAAGGTGTCTCAAAGTCTTATGAGTCTTCACACTAGATAGAATATATCATATTTGTCCCTCAAATGTTATCATCCAACTATAGAACATATATTCAAGAATAGTGTCATAGCACTTCAAGGTTATCACCATAGCAGGGAATTATTATGAACTTTTAGTGTGACAACTACTCTTTTGACATTATCACATACTGTGTTACATAGAAGAATAATCATGAAATGCTAACTTGATTATAAATATTCAAACAATGAAGACATGTTTATCATAATATTAAAAAAAGCTTTTTCCTGGACACAAACTCCAACAGACTCCCACTTTCACTAAAGACAACTACTAAAAACCTACAACCCATTATCTCTCACATGATAGTAATGCTTCTGCTGATATTGGACATTAGACAGGAGGTCTACAAAATTATCCTCTATAGGTACTCGAATCACTGCAACTTCACCCCTCTTATAGAAATCCATCATGTGTTGATACATTTATACTATATGATTTATCTGTTGGTGTGACCATATGTCTTTTTCAAAGTCATTATTGTAGTATTATCACAATAAAATGTTACAAGGTCTTTACTTCAATGATCCACATCAATCTCCTAGACAAATATTTAAATATAAATGGATTCCATGGATACATCAGAAGAAAATATATATTCAGAATACACTGTAGAGTTAGAAAAAACTTAATACATTGAACTATTTTAGCTCAAAAATCCTCCATTAAGACATAAAACATATCCCGATAGTGACTTAAGATCATTTTGAAATGTTTGAAAATAAGATTCAATATAACCCCCGATGACTACATTATCATCTCCTTGATAATCAAATAACATATCCTTAGTTCTTATCTGATACTTAAGGATAACCTTAATAGAAATCCAATGATGTTCTCATGGATCTGATTGATAACTTCTTACCAATATTAGTGCATAGGAAAAATCAAGTCTTGTAGAAAATATGTAATATATGATTGATCAGGTCACCAAATCATTTGCGATCTTACTCATTATATCATTCTCTTATTGTGTCTCATGATACATTTTCTTAGAAATTTGTAAAACATATGACACTAGAACCAATTACCTCTTGGTTTGTTCGATACAATATCTCTTTAGTATTGGATAAATTATGTATATTGACTTAGTTCAAGAAGCCTCATGGATCTTTCATGAATGATCTTGATCCCTAGAATATAGGTTTCTTCGCCTATGTCCTTCATGGAGAAACACATGTTTATCCAATTCATAACATATTTTAAGACTGGTATATTGTTTCTAATAAGTAATATGTCATCAACAAACACTACTAGAATAATGAGCACATTCTAGTTAAAACTATTTTAAAAACATGGATCACATTCGTTCTTTTTGAAACCAAATTCTTTTATGGATTCATTATATTTAATGTTCTATGACCAGGATTATTGATTCAATACATAAATGGATCTCTCCATCATTGAAATACTTTTGGATGAAATGGATCCCCAAATCCTTCTGGTTGTGTCATATAGAAATACTTTTGAAGGTTCCTGTTTAGGAATGAAGTTTTTACATCCATCATCAGAATATCATTATCATGGAAAGATTATATAGAATTTATGTTTTTAATGGATTTAATCATGGAAACTACTGAAATGGTTTCATCGTATTCAATTACTAGGTGTCGTTTAAAACCATTAGGCACTAGGCTTTCTTTATAGGTACTTACTTGAATTTTCATGTCCAGTTTCCTCTTGAATACCCATTTACATCCAATATTAATAACATCAATTGGAACATCGAAGAGAACCCAAACATGTTTCTAACACATAGAATCCATATCAGAATTTATAGCTTCTAGCCCTCTTGAAGCTTCTGTGATCGCTACTGCCACCTTCTAGGAGATAGGTTCATCATCTTAAAATAAAAAGGAGTCACCATCCTCAGTATCTAGAAAACCAAATCCTTTTAGTTCCCTTACATATCATATACTCATATTTAGTACTTATTTTTTGTGAACTACTTCTTCCAAGGGGACATGTGGCAATTGATCCTATTCCAAATATTTTGTATCTTGAGGATCAACGTTTCAAAGTAAATTTTATCACACTATTCTTTTGGAGGTTGTGATCCCTCTGAAGAAAAAATATCTTGTCTTATGTCATTTACTTTATTGTTCTAGGGGTTATATAGATAGTATCCCTGTGTTTCCTTAGGATACACTATAAAGATACACCGCATGCCCTGGGGTTCCAGCTTGAAGCCTGAGAAGTCCTTAACAAACACCTCACAACCCCATAGAAATGTATGTGATAAAATGGGTTTCTTTTCACTCCATACCTCTAAGGGAATTCTATTTTCCACTTTAGTTGGTATAGGATAAATGTGTATGCTATAGTTTGTTATTAATATCCCTAAAAGGATAATGGAATATCTACAAGGCTCATTATTGACCTTACCATGACCAATAAGGTATAATTACATATTTCAAAATGATCATTCTACTGTGGTGTATAAGGTGGAGTGAGTTGAGATAGAATCTGAAACATTTATAGAAATTCAATGAACTCTTGAATAAGATATTCACCACCTCAATCCAATCATAGATTCCCTATCTTTATACAAAGATAATTCTCTACATCATTCATTATTTTCATGAATTTATCAAAGTACTCAGACATTTACCTCATCAAGTAGACATAGCCATATCTACTCAAGTCACTAGTAAAAGTCATGAAGTAAGAATATACACCTATACATTTTTCTGGAAAGGGCGCACACACACTAGTGTATACTATTCCAAGATGCTATGTTTCCTTTAAACATATCAACCAAATAGTGGTTCAGTCATTTTTTCCTATAACAAATAATTATATTTATGAAGTGGTTTTAGATTAGAAGAGTCTTAGTAACCATCTTGCCAAAGTTTCATCAAAATCATCTCAATTACATGACCAAGGCAGTGATGCCAAATATATGTGTTATATGAGTAATGTTATCTTGATTCATTATCAAATTCTCACTCTTTGTTTTCTTAATTTAATAAATAAACTCTATTATTTAAATGTGACATACCTTAACATATGATGTCCATATAAAAGAATCAACTTTTTTTTTGAAAACATTAAAATAAACACATTTGTATCTAAAATTGATACAAACATTATGTTTATGGTAAAATTAGGTACATAATAAAAATCATGTTAAACCAAAATCATTCTCATTGGAAATGGAAGGTGTTAGCCACCAATGGAAAGATCATCCGACCTAGCACTATTGGAAGCTTGTAGATCCACCTCTCCTATAAAAATTTTCTAGAATATACTTGGTTCTTATATTTGGATACACAAGTGAGCACCAAAATTTTTATCTAATACCAAATGTGTAGATATGGAATTATTTAACTAAATAATGAATGAACCTTTTTCATCACCATGATTTTATATGAATTATCTCTTCTAGTGGGCTGTCTTGCCACTTTCAAAACACACTACCTCCTTTTCTTTTACATATATCTAGATCTTATTATTCTATGTAGGGTAGTGATCAGAAGATTTTTATTATTTATAAGTCTTGGTCCAAATTTTTCTTTCCTTACTCTCCTTATTTACCATAAGGACTGCAAGTTCGTTATGCCCCATGTCCTTATCCAGTTGGAGAATCAATGTCAGATGTTACGAAATACTCTTCTAATTATTAATCTAATTATATTTCAAAATTATACTGGAGATGGTATTGTGTAGTGATGAAATTATGATATATTTTTCAAAATCATACATAAATTTAATCCCTATGATGTCAATGTGTTTAATGTAACCAATAAGAATAACTACACAAGGCACAACTGGCACACACTCTCTATGATTAGTGGTTAACGAAGAACTGGAGAACTCATAACTCTATTTTCTTGTCTTCTCTTGATAGAGATCCTTAAGGTGAGACATCATACTATATACATCCATTTCAAAAAATTCCTTTAAAATATAATTGTAAAAGGATGATATCATGAAACACTAAAAATATGTAGAATAATTAAAATGTTTCTAAAAGATATATAGATCTTATTCCCTTGCCTCATTTCCTAGAGCAACTAGTATTGGTTCATCTAACACATATAATTTTTTTCATGGTGAAGGATGACCCATATGAACCTTTTCAATTCATTGAAATTAGTGCTAGTCAAGTGGTTGTTTATATTGAGTATGGATCAGAGTGATATGTTTCATGTTATTTGTAGTGTTGTTTCTAAAAATAAGATAAGAAAATAATTAATTCTTTATCTAATAAATTTAGACAAATAAATAAATATTATGTTTATTAGTCTCCCAATATTTTATTTCAACCCAACAACCCTCAACACTGGAATATAGAATGTCATTTTTCATGTACATTCATGTGGAAATGATACATATTCCCTTTCTCAGTACCCCAACTTTTTTTTGGTAACGAAAATTGAATGGTTTTATGTAGGCATTCGAAATGTAAACTGCATTAACTCATAGTTCCATGATCTACTAAGTGGACTCCTAAATTTTGAAACCATTAATATATATTTCATAAATATTTCCCTCTTAGTTAAAAGATGTCGTACTTTAACAATCAACCCTTGATGTGAACCTAGTTAAGTCAACCCAAAATCTCATATTAGAATTCCCCGATAATTGAAATCACTCCAACATTGGCTGGTCAAGCACTTGGAACTATGGTTCGATTCTAACCTAAGTAATTGAAGAATATACCAAATTAATATTTTATTGAGGTATTTTATCCCTTATGCATAAATTAAAAAATATTATCTTTATTAAATGGTTATTAATATTAAGTGGGGTTACTTAATTTATTAACCATATCTTTGATATTATTTATCCATAATCCAGATTATTTTTGTTCAATCATTCATGATTGTTAATTCCATAATTATGTGATAAAAAAATAAATCCATAATTAAATAACAATGCAATTGAATAAAATACAATAAAGGATATGATCATGAGCTTATACTAATTATTTTTTCCACCAACGGTTCATAAACTAACCATTGTATTAGGGGTGACACAACATGAACCAATTGAGGTTTCGTGTTTAATGATTTCCACCTATCCACTTTTCTATCTGCTTAGAATAGTTTCATCTCAGTTATGAACTAGAACCACCACCAGTAGTGTGTAAATTTTATCAATTACATATGTGTTTTACTCACACATAGGTGAGGGGGAAATGAGGTTTACATAAAAGTAACCACATTAATGTAAGGCCTAAATAATAATGATGAGAGACAGAATGTAAGAAAATTAATTTATTTAATAAAAAAAATGAAACCAATCACATACAAAAGGTCTGGTAAAACTCATTATCATTTATACACATGCAATATATTATGAATTTAATAACACTATAATTCAATTCATTAATCATTTTTAAAGTTAAATCATGCTCAAATTGATTAATTATTATATTTAGTTAATAAATCCTATTATCTTTATCCTTATCTAATTTTATTGAGATTATTATCCATTATAATTTTAAACAATTGAAATAAAGTCATTTAAAATAAACTGTGTACATAAATTGTTCCTTGGAGGTAACATAGTTATTACCCATCCAAATCGACCCAAAATTTATTATACTCGTATTCTATTATACTCTTGTGAAATATGGAATACCTAAATTATCACATACTTACATGATGTGTGCTTCGTGGAATATTACATGAATTACATGGTTTTTCGATCACCTATTATGCTTCAATGTACATAGAGAAAAAACTTGTTATACGACTCATACATGATATGCAGATCTCAAAAATTATATATATATTAATTAAAAATATATATATTTATATATATAGAAATCTATCACATGTAATATACTACCATTATGTCCAAAGACAAGTAAATGTCTCAAGGTTTTCATAGTAAAATAAATAAATTATAAATCATCTTATCCTGGTATAATTATATGATGTGTAGATATGATCTACATGGTGTGAACAAATGTCTCCGTCTATCTGACACACATGGCTAGAGATTCATTATATAGTCCGTTCCTTGGAAAATTTATTGTACTTATTGTGAGAAATGGGAAATCACCCATGCTGACTTCATGTTAACAGATACCCATTAGGTAGGACGTGTATTGAATATACGACCCTTATTTGATGCAAAGGGGCAGCATACCATGTTCAATTAGCCACAGGCGTGCAGTATGGATGGCAATAAACTAACCTATCCTGGTAAACTCATAGTGTATGAATTAGTTACACCATGTTTCATTAATGCACACAGGTTGAGTAATTTTCCAATTAACTCATAGGTCATTGAAGATAACTACATGCTGGGTAACTACAGTTACACAGTGTGTAATGCTATGATATCTGGGAAGAATCCATAGCTATTCCAGATTAGTTCCTTCATTTTATTTTAGTCAAATAATTTAAAATCTCAATTATATCTAAAAGAAATAAATATAGAAGAAGAAAATCTCTCAATTTAAACAAAAATAGCGGTCAAAAATTAATTGAACAACTAAATTATCAATGTTTAAATCACCAATGATCTTAAAATATTATAAACAATTATCTACCATCCCTAATACAACTTATAGGTTCCATGCACAACAGTAGTATGAAATGGGAAGTTCCCACCTTTAATTTTTTCCATAATTAATGATCAATTAGATATCTATATGAGGATGAATGTTGTGATCCACAAAATTGAGTCAATGAAATAGAAAAAGAATAATTTCACAAGAACCAAGATAGAAATATCGAAAAATATGTTTTATAAATAATTTAATTAGATAATAAATTTCCTCTAAGGAATTCCATCTTCATTGATGGGCCCAATGATAGATCGATTGTGCACCTTCATTGCATTATAGAAACCAAGAGTATATTTCCTCTATTAGTAATCCACAAGTGTTCTATGAATCTTTATAAATTGCTGATGGAGTCTCAAGGTGGTAGAAAAAAATAATTTCCCTTGCATTTTTGACTTTAATCACCTTGATAACCTATTCCAAAGCGTTCTCCTTGATCATGTGGAGGAGGAATTCTATCCTTTCTTGAGAGAATTCTTGATGAAGGGATCTCTTTATTATTGAGAGGATTCTTCAAGATTGGTGTGCACAAACAAATATACTGATGAGAAAATATTATAATTGGATTTTTATATTTCTAGTGTCAAAAAAAATAAGTCCACAAGTTCCCTTCTTATTATTTAATCATAGAAAAACCTCATATAAAATAATAATTGGAATATTATTATTTCTAGACATGATCTTAACTTGTGAATTATTATTTGATATTATTTAATTAAATAATATTCTATATTATCATTTATCACAAGACCATTAAACTCAACCCACCATTCCACCACAATATTTATTAGTCCTTGAATATTTTTTATTTATTTAATGAAAAAAATAGCACTGCATTATTCGCTAATAAATAAATAATTATTACATTAACTAAACAATAAATAAATATTTTTATGAAATAAATAATTCTTGAATAATTATTAAACCAGATATAGGAATAATATTTATTCATCATGTTAAATAGTAAATAATAATATATTTATTAACTGCGATTATGGACACACTTAATGTGTCTCCTTCTATGCCTATTTCTCTATAGCATTAAGCAAGGCAGCCAAATGTCCAAGTTTATCATCTAAGAACATTCCAAGGTGCCCATATAAAATAACTTAATTCCCTAATGAAATTTCACCTCCTAAAAATGCTTTCCATGTAATATAACCCCTTTATCAAATATCTCTAACTGAACAAGTTTCATGACTGTACCATCAACCTGTGTTCTCGATATCACTTTCATTGATTTTTTAAAAATAAAACCTGCCTATAGAACACCATGGACATGGATATTTTTATCATATATATTTTCCATAAAAGGGCCTAAGATATTAACATCTATTAAATATGAATAGGGATAAATACTTTCTCACATTATTCGTTAATACAACATTACTCGTTACGCACCGAACATATCCTACCTCACCATGAACATCTGTTATCACTATTTTCATCAATACCTCTAATTTTTTGACTCATAGTAATCATTAATAATAATCTCAAAGTATAAGGACCAATATATATTTCTGAGGAAAGTAATATCTGTTGAAATGTATGAATTTTTATTTTTAACTAGTAGGTCTCGTTCTCATAATATCCTACTAGATATTATCAAGGGCGTACATCATGATAAGGTGACTGAATGTCCTATGAGTGTCAAACCCAAATATCCTATATCATTTGAATCCTTAAAATGATATCATTTATCTATAGAATATATATTAAGTAATAGTGTCATAACACTGGTTGGTTCTCATCATTGTGGGGAACTGTTTTGGCATTTTAGTGAGACAACTACTCTAAGGACATTATCACATACTATGTTTCACAAAAAAACAATCATGATGCGATATGTAGTTTATGAATATTCAAACAATGAATAATTTTTTATCATAAATAATAAATAAGTTGGTTCATTGCTGGAATCTCCAACAATAACATCATGCACACAATCATAAAAAATATGGAATAACAAAAAGGTAGGGCACCCAATAGATTGAAAAAAATAATCTCACCAAAGAAATTTTTTTATTACAATCATGAATTATAATTTTTTTAAACATTTTATTATTATTTATTGAAATTTAAAAACAAATATTTTTAAAAATTGTACTAAATTTCATTTTTAGAGAAGAAAACTATATGTGGAATAGAAATAAATACGATATAATCAATTTTTCACATGCTTCAAGAAAAACATTTATATTAAATAGTTATTGAGGAAGAATATTAATTATATTTTTCTTCCAATTTCATCATTTAATTAATATTTATCTTCTTTAAATTATTTAACCAATTTATAAATTATAAATATTTATAAAAAATTCATAGATAATAGAAAACAGACTATTTAGTAAATATCAAGAGGCTTTGGAAACATAACAACACAACATGAGATCACAATACACTTCTAATTAATTCATAATTCTGGTTAATATCTACCTTTAGGTAAATTAAACTAATTCCAAAGGAATCGAAAGAATAATAATTAAAAACCTATATAAAATTTAATAAAGGTCCTACATCTCCTACTATAATATATAGTGTTTAGTTTTCTCAAATAAAGGACAGAAGGAAAACCACTAACCTTAAACCTCCTCTCCTAGAAGGAATCCTATGATTCCTAAGAATATTCTTC
Organism: Viscum album; assembly: GCA_963277665.1. Classification (NCBI taxonomy): domain Eukaryota; kingdom Viridiplantae; phylum Streptophyta; class Magnoliopsida; order Santalales; family Viscaceae; genus Viscum; species Viscum album. The sequence continues at coordinate 1,888,719,622 of OY728137.1, read as the reverse complement.
CAAGAATCACCCACAAAACACCGAAATAACCCACTTTAGAAATTATAGAACCAAATATTATTACATGTAAAGTTGGAAATATTAAGAGATAAATCAATTAGAGAAGCATAAACTCACCTCAAATCCCCAAATAATGATCTATATAAGTCGGGTGATAAAACCTAGGAATAAGGGATTAATGTATATAAAATATTCCTTTGAATTCTTAAATGTTGAAAATTTAAAGGAGAAAATAAGAAAAATCTTCTTGGACATAAAAACTTATATAATGTGGTTAAAATAGAATACCATTCACAATCCCCTTAACAACACATTAATAGTTATGGATTTCCCCAAAACCATGATGTAGAAAGGAAGACTCTGCTACAATGGTTTGAATATAATCCTAACCTATTAAAAAAAATTCTTAAATCCCTACCTATATTAAGAGACACTAAAAAACTTGTGAATGGTTATGGGGTTAACAAAATATGCCCCCCAAAACTGCCATCAAATCCATAGTGATAACAGATCAACCCTCTGTTAGTCTACAATGCAGCCTACATCCATGTTGTAATGATCCCATGAGAGAAAGAGATAGAAATATTACTACTTGATCACAATAAAGTATCCATAAATAACCTAAAAAACTAACTCTTAGGAGTTATATACACAAAAACCACCTCCCCGGGGCTCCACACCGTGAGGTCCACAATTATGCCACAACTTCAACCTCCAAAACTACACCACACATCAACTTATGATCTCTAGAAAAAACCATTATCTTACAACAAAAAATCAACACTTCTTCCCTATATCCTATCCTGAAAAACTTTATCCTCCAAATAACACCAAGGAAGGGTTTAATAATAAGTTGGGACCTTAATGAATAAAACAATAAAGGATTATTTGTTCTTCACTAATTGAAGAAGTTATCAGGACCCTTGAATGAACAAGAAATTTATAATTAAATACATGGCCATGATAGTTTCTTGATAAGATAATTTTAGATAGTCAATGAAAGATAGATAAAATATATAGGTGAATTATAGAAGTATGAAACCTAAATTATGAGATGTCATGATAAAGGGATTATATTACACAGTAAGCATTAAAATTAGTTTATTGTCTTCAGTAAATTTTCTAGTTTCTCTAAGGGGACTGTGATAAGTTTCTAAATGCAAATTAGGTACATTAGAGAAGATCACCTAACACCAATGAGAAAGAGGCCCCATATGTCAAATACTATGTGTATCAAAAAAATCCGTTAAATTAAATTTCAATTTAATGTTATTAATAAATAATATTATCTATTTTTCAAAAAATAGTAATTGAGGTTAATTTATCACATTAATTCAATTCCCTATTATGCATGTTTATAACATATTATAAAATATTATTAAATTAATATTTCATTTTTGGTTAATTAATATAATATTTATTTATTGAAAAAATTATATCATGATAATTATTTATTTCAATACAAATTTATTATTTGTGGTTCCCTAATTCAGAGTAGGATTAACAGACTCAGTTAAGGGACTAATGGAAATGATATATTTCAATTATTATCATTTAAATATATAAAAATTTATATATTTAATACATGATTTTTAAATATTAATGAGTCAGAACATGTCATGGAATGGAATAATAATAATAATAATATTTGATATGCGATTTACATAGATGAAAAATAATAATTAACGAATAAATCATAATTAGTATTTGTTTAACTATATTTATATAATGAATTTGATATCAATTTAGAGTAAAAAAAGTAAAAATTATTTTTTGTAATAAATTCTTTCAAGAACAAGACAACCTCTGAAGAATTACCTAAAGAATATAGAGATAAATCTTCATCCTCCCTCTAAAGGCTGAGTGAAGAAGAGATTAATATTCATTGCAAAAAGGTTATATTTTTATATAAAATTATCAATAATTAAAACCACATGGAACCTTCATATAATAACATGGTGTTCCAATGAATGAGTTCCATGTTTTTTGGAGCACAAATAGTATTTAATGATGAATTATATCTTATATTCTTTGATCGAAGTGATGATTCATATATGTGAGAGAATACTATATCGAAAAATATAAAGGGAAGTGTTATTAAGATGAGTTAATTAATAATTTATATTAATTATAAATCAAATGAGATAAAATAATCACTACGAATATTATGGGGTTTTGTTTTTTATTTTATATGCATTTTTCTATCGAAATAAATGAAAAAAATATTTTCTCACAAGATTGAATGATTTAATTCTCCATGGAAACTTCAAAGATAGCCACACTATACATCTTCCCACCCTTGGTGAGTATCAAGTTCCAGATACTCGTAGCAAACAATCTAATTTGAAGACTATTTTTTCTTCTTATTTCCACTTCCTACACTCATTTAAACGTTTTATATTCAATTTAAAATAGATACCTCATCTATGTCTCGATTTTATGATTTTCCCCTAAATAAGACTCTCCTTGGTTGGTTTATTCATGAGATTCAACATGTAAGGATTCAATATTCCCTATAGTCTCATGGGAATTGTTAACAATTAAAAATGTAGTAAAAAATATAATTATTAATAATGTAATTAATAGTAATATCTTTTTAAAAATTTTAATAATTAGTTACATTTTTAGTTAATAATAATTTATTATTATTAATTAATGTTTACATTAATAATTATAAATAATTATATAAATAATTTTTATAATTAAATATTACTTAAACATTAATAAATAATTATTATTATTTATTTTATTGTTAATAGAGTTATTAATTAAATTATTAATAACATAATATAAAATTTTAATCGCTCTATAAGCCCAATTGAAAATCCATGGATAGTGTTCTGGTAGAGGATGGATTTTTATAGATTCTATCGTAGCAATACTATAAACTATACTATAATAAGAATTATAGAGATAGTTCTATTCAATCAATTTTAGGTTTTGGGACATTGATTTTGGATTTCAGATCCCATGACCTTCAATCTACGATTGTGATTGAGGATATTGAGCCTATGATCCATTATCTGTAGGCACCAAGTGATATAGCGGGACCTGGAGAAAAAATTAGTGAAATCGGAAGGTGTTGTAATAAAGTGTCACAAAAGTTCCATTGGATGGGTATCTGATAAATTGGGATGTGTTCACTAGAGCCTATAAACTATCATCCCTTCCAAATGTATTTTTGATGTTGCACAATGTAGTGCCCAACCATGATAATATCGATTTAGTTGTATCATTACGATGATTTGATGCGACATACATGTGATCTGGAGACGTTCTACAAATGCATTATTGAGTTAGATACATGATTGAGAGAGGAGTGTAATAAAACCTGTTATCTAACCCTATTACCACAAGGTTTTTTATGTGGTATATAATGGGTCCCAACTGAGGTGTATCAAAAAATCAGAATGACACAATGTTTTTTTGAGGGGTAATCTGACCTACAGATAGGTAACAAAGTGTGATGACTACTAACATAGTGTGGCTTGGAGTAGTACTTGTGTCATGACATGGTGTAGTCTACTTATACAATCGTTTGATTAATCTTCTTCTAGAGACATTGGGATATATTCAATTAAATCTTATGTCCATCAATATCTTAGGCCTTCAAGAAATAATTTTTCAATAAAATGGATATATAAGATTATGTTCATTCATTAAGGGGTGGGATGATGTTTGACAGACTATGGTAGATGAGAGTGTCATTTGTTTGTTGTTTTAGTCTTCCATACGTATAATGAATTATTAATAACATGTTATTGTTAAATATTAGAAATGAGTAATTATTAATTAATAATAATGTATTTTTATTAAATATTAACTATTAATTATCATTAATATTATAATATTTTTAATCATATAATAATAATAATTTGTTATTATTTTCTGTATATTATTATTTAAGTTCATGTAAATAAAATCATAAAATATAAATAAAAAATCCTAAAATAATTTAAAGGAACACTCTTATGTAAAGAGGAGATTATAGTGATATTCTATGTAATATTTTCAAAATTGTATAATCAAAAAAACCCCAAATAAAATAAAAATTAGCAATATTTATAATTTCATTATATATATATATGAATCTTTTTTTATAATGTTTATAAGAAAAAATAAAATGAAAAAATGGAAAATGAATGGATTGTGTTGGACCATCCATCTCCGTACACTCCAAACATATACAGATAATACAATTCTACATTTTCAAATTTTAAATATATTATACTAGGGATTACAACATAATCCTTGAGTCCCACACCCATCAAAATATCCTTCCCCATGAACCATATAGGAAAAAACTACTCCAAAATACTATTGAATAAATATTTTTATTCTAAATCCATTCTAAAAAATATTCATCAATTGAACCATAAAATTTTTAGAAATAAAAAAAACAAGTTCCAAGAATTTATTAAATACTAGGAAAAATATTATAAATGATATTGAGAAAAAGTTTTTGGTCAAATATAATATTTTATTTCTAGTACAAAAATATATTGGCATGAATTTGGAGAAATTATTTTATTTCTTAATTTATTATCATGAAACAAATCCTATGTTCTATTTTATTTCATTATCTTTATTTTTATTTATAAATTTATTTGAATATTTATATAAATATTATTATATATATATCCATATACCACTATTTCATTCCTAGGCCAGAATGAAAGGTCAGACGAGGAATACCACTGATTAGAGGAATTTCCATGATGTTTGGACATTTCAAAATTTAGTATGGTTATAATGTTTTTTTAATTATTTTTATTTATTATTATTTTGGATTATGTTAAAAGGTACTGACATAATATTTAAAATAAAATGAAAACAATACAATATGATCATATAACTTAACTAATTAGGCCATCTTAAACTTGAAACGCTTCCCTCTCTGGTTCTATGAATGCTCTAGTTCTAAAAAGATTGATATAATCTTAGGAATATTATACATTCATATACATATACTATAATATATATAACAATTTATTTATATTTTATTATTAATATTTATTTATAATATATATATATATATATAATTATTGAATATATTTAGTAAAATTTAATTACAATAATAATATATTTTCTAATTTTATGAAACATTAAAATAATATAAATATGTTTGGGAAGCTATAAATTAATAGAAAAATTCAATTTAGCTCAAATGAAAACTATTTTTTTATTAAATCTACTCTTTCGGATGAAAATTTACACAAATTTTTTGATTAGATGATATCCAATTATTTTTTTATTTTTATCGAGTGAAAGTGTAAGACCGTTATTTATTATTTGATGAGAAATATATAGTGTTAGTAAGATTATATCATTTTGTGAGTTTTTTTGAATTATTTAGAGGTGTTGAAATGCATTTTGAGGTTATTAAAGGTGTTTGGAGGTGTTGAGGGAGGGGTTCTTGGAAAGTGTTTGCAGGTTTTTGGAGGTGAGATTTTCAGTCCCAATGAAAATGTATATCCAAGTGAGTTTAACAAAACTGAACATCATATATATATCATAACATGATTTTAAACTGATAAATCAATTAATCTCTTCACAAAATGCAGACGCCTAGTGTTTTTGAGAGATTATATAAAAAATACATCAACATAAAAATAGAATGCATAATATCTAATTTTTTACAAAATTTTCTCTTAAATCCATTTTAACTTACATTAAAAAATAGGATACCATATGTTCATACATAAATGAAAGGGGGGGGGGGGTATTAATCATTATTAGGTAACAAAAATGATAATGAGGTACTACATCTAAGTAAATAGGCATAATATATTTTCTAAAATATGAGGATCTTAAATAATAAAATAAAATAATTGTATAAATGAGATAATATCATTAGGTAATGGAATCCTAAAAATATGTCTACAATATAAAATCTAACATGATTATCCTAATGCAAGGCATTCTTCCATGATGACATAACATAGTGTTCCAGATTTATTTATTGTTCACCATACATGGAATCTATTGAAATGAAAACATTAATCAATGTATCAAGTGTCAATATAATTCAAGGAACACATATCCTATTTTAGTATTTATATGGATATGTTTTATACATAAGGATTCAATACACAATTCATATGATATCCCAATAGAAGGAAATGCACTTTATAATCATTTCTTAATGCATTAGAAAATGATATGTCATAATGATTCCAAATAAAATTGGGGTTAATTTTTTTTGACTTTTATATAAACAAATATCACTTAAGAGATATAATTTAATTGAATAATGGATCTGGAGAAATGTGTCAAAAATATTGTTTGGTAATAATCCCCTTATAAGATGTTTAAGAATTTAGTGAAGAACCAATGATGTAAAATAATTAAAATAGTGGTATTAGAATGGAAACAAGAAATAAGAAAGTTCCCTTTAATTATGTTTTCATAAAATAAGGGATTTGTAATGAAACATAAAAAATATATATCCTTAAAAAAATTGTAAAATTAACTAGCTATATATTTAGGGAATATATATACAAAATATAGATTAAATACATGTAAATAATAGGGAGATACAGATTAGTAAATTGTGAGAATACATCACTTTAATGAAAATGGTTTGTTTGGGAGTTCCCTTTCCACATGTCCGGTCACACTTGGAATGTACATCAAACCGAAATAATAATCATATTAAGATTAATAAATACCAACTTAAAATTTTTTTGGTATATTTTATTTTATTATATTATGTTTGGATATAATCATTTTACATTGATATTATGTTCATGTTCACCATCCTGAGGATGTTTATTTCCATGTTCGAAGGGCATATCTATTTCCTACTAAAGATAGAAGTTTATTTAAAATGTGTCCATAACTCTATAAGTATGATAATATGATGTTCATGACACTTTAGAAGTTTAAATGGTTATATATATATATATATATATATTCAAACATCGGAATGATTTATTGAGAGTAAATTGTTTAATTTTATTGTTGGTCCATTTAGGAGGTTTTAATACCACTATGATCTTAATATGTTTTATTAAGTTTTATGATTATTTTTCATTTATAGAATATGAATCAGATTATAATATTTTTGGTATGTTTATATTTAACCAAAAAATGTTCTATTGTAACCATCAATGGAGGATGTAATCATTTTTTTATAACACTATCCATATATGTAGTTAAAATCATACCTAAAGGGACAACTGTTATAAAAAACAATAATAACAGACTATATGAATTATATGAATATATAATTTATAATTAAATATAAATATATAATTAAATATATTATTAAATTCATTTTTATGATAATTATAAATAGGGTGAGGAGGTAATAAAGAAAATTAATTGAGAGGTGTAAGAAATATAAAACATACTTCATCACTTTGATGTGTCTCCTTTACACTAAACCTTAAGACATCTTAGATTGGTATTATGGGAAGGCCATAAATTTTTAAACATGAATAAGAGTGTTGGAGAGGTATTTAATATGATATTTTTTATGGATATGTGTTATTAAATTTATGAATAACATTGAATGGTGTTTGTTATATAATAAAAGAGAAGAGAGTTGCTTTGGAATAAAATACTAAAATAAAATATTATATATTCAAATAATAGTAGAATTTGTGATAAGATAAAATGTTGATAATGATATAATAGTAAATATGACACTGAAATATTCATATAACTTCTATGATTAACTAAAAAACCTCAACCAAACAAAATTTCGAGGAGTTCATACAAAAAAGACATCCATTTAAAAAAATTCAAAAAACGGGAAATGAATTTTTTATGTAAAATAATTACTTATCAAAAAGGATTATTATTTATTAAAAAATAAAAAATTGAAACCTTATAAAAATTATTTGTGACTTCATAAAATTATATTATTATTTATATAAAAACATCCAGAATTTTATAAAAACATTATATTAATATAAAAATTTATTTTAAATTTGTAAAGTTATCATAAATATGAATTTTAAGGAATATATAATATATATTTTTCCCAAAAAATAGATTAATTAATTATCTATGTAATATATTTATTGTGTCATATTTAAACCTTTCATTTAATCTTTCTGTGACATAATTTTTTTATATTTTTTTTTCCTATATTGGAAAATACAATTTTTCAATTCAAACTGTTATGTTTTTATTCTAATGACAATATTTACAATAATCATATATCATTTAAATATACTATAAAAAACTATTATATTATTCATTCATGATTAACTAAAATTCTTCTTATGCTTTTATGTTATCATTTTCAAAATTTTAGTTTTATTACTAGTGTATAATTTCATTTTTACAGTATTACTCATACGTTTGATTATTCATAGAGACCATGGTCCATATTTTCCCATTATTGATTATTTGTTTACTATAAAATTGAACAATTTTAAATATTTTAGGTTATATTTATCCTTTAAATGTATTTCTTTAAATTAATATAAAAATCTTTTATTTATTTTTATTATGCGGTGAATGTGATTTATAATATATTTTTAAACATAACACACCTGTATTTATCCTTGGATATATATATAAGTCTTGTTAATTACATGTATTGTACTATTGAGTGTACATATCATTTTTATATAGAGAGGAGAAGAATATAAACAAAAATACATGGTTGTATGCATATTTGGACCAGACCATGTATCGTAACTATGTATTTACATAACAGTAGCATAAATATATTATTTTTTATATAAATTACAAAGAACACTAGTTTTCTCATTCCCACACCAAAATCTAAAAAAGGTCATCTTCATTAGATTTTGGTAGTTTCTATTTCTGTAGAACTCATCTATATTCGATTATAATTTGTTGTAGTGATGAATCAATGGAATGTTTCCATTATTATGATTCTCTATTTCATCAATCTTCTCTCAAATTGCGGAAAAATATGGGGATCTAATTTGGGTGTTTCATTGCCATATGGAGAAACCCTTTTGGTCAATGTATATTTTTATCAAAGGAGTAAGGTTATATTTAAACAATTTTTTTCATGTAAAATTTTCATTGATCAATGTTGTCACACTACATAATGATCATTTAATCATTTATGTTGTATTTCAAAGATTTATCAAATATATCACTTATATAATTTGGTGGTTTTACATAATATTGTATGGTTTGTGACTTGATATACATGGAATTAAGGTGATTAAAACTATCTATATGATATTTGGTATAGAATTTTTCATTCTCACTATTATGTGATAATTTGGATGAAATGTATATTTATTTTCTAAAAAAATATTTATGATGTTTTTAAAATTATTTATAAATGTGATTTAGTGCTTCGTGATGAATGGTTTTTATGTGGTATCATTGGAGATATAAAATAAAATTTTAATGAATGGTTTTTAGTTTATTTTATATGAAAATAAATGTCAATGTTCAGGTTATTTTAGACTTTTTTAAGAAATTTGAAATCCGGGAGAAATTAATTTACAATTTACAATTTTTGGTTTCTTTTCTCTTTCAGATGGATTATGATGATTGAATATTGATAGAATATATTTAATGATGTATCATGTTTTGTTGTGGGTTTAATAATGGTTAAAATAACTCACCTAATTATGTGGACTTCATCAGGATTAATAGGGATGGCTCGTGAGTCCTAATTCATGAAATTCTATTTATAGTGTTGGTTGTCAGCATATAAATTTTAAATATTAGAATAGAACCACTAAAAATATTACCATAGGTTTTTCAATGATTATTTTCACCAACAATCACTATCAATCTTAATTTATTTATATCTTGAATTTTTTAGTTATTAAAAAAAGGACACGGTAATGGATTTTGAAAATGAAAAAAAACAGGAAATGAAACAAATTATTATAAATTAGATGACAACTCATTTTAACTACATGAATTATTCATTATCTACTTTAGTTGTTCTAAACAAATTTTATGGAAAAATAAATACCATTATATAGACATTCGAGTCAATAAATGTTATGGATCATAGTACACTATAAAGAGAACTTTGTCTCACAAATCTCGATATCCTTCTGAGTAAATTATGGTTAACATACCATGACCATAGGTATATCACCATAAAAATACCCCATTCCAATATATATGGTTCATCCCCTTCATTACCCAACTCTATCATATAAATGACATGAATATATAAGGGTGTGAGTAAATATTGTGATAGAAGAGGGAATATAAAATAATATATGAATATGAGAAGTTTAAAATAGTTGGGATACTTCTACACACACTCATTACTGTATCTTAATTAGGAATAGAACATCATAAAATTAAAAATACGTGATTCAATTAACCACGTAATCTCTCATAGGAACCAACCCTAATGTTATTAATCCCTAATCATTTACTTAAGATATATCAATAATGTATAATATTGATATAGTAAGAAAAATATATAAAATATAAAAATAATATAATATATGAAAATATAAAATGAGGTAATAAAAAATAAAACCTATGATACATACCATGGATGGGGAGCCCATCTGAAAATGGTTGAGTACCCCATAAATTCACATGGTTCAAATTCCCATGGGTTTTCTCTTCTCCTTGAATGGATCCATGATTTCCAGTAGTTATGTGAGATTATTTTATGTGTACATATTCTTGATTCATCCCCCATGACATAGATCAAATTTAAATCAATCCACGATTAGATTACTTCTACTTTCATGAATGAGATAAATATAGAAATGAATCTTTACTATTACAAAATATAGAATAATAGTGAAAATAAAAGTATCTTTTAAAATGATGGTATTTGATCATATAATAAAAATATAATAGGGATTGATCAAATATTCTTTTTTGGAATTCATGAATTATATTCAAACTTTTCTTAGAGAATAAATCACAAATTTGTTATTTTTTATTAATTTTTCATTATCCCATTTTAAATTTGGAGGCGTAACCTTTTCAGAGTCTGTAGACCTAGAGGCACTAGACCCAAAGGTAATAGTCCTTGCTTTCATTGAGTTTTTAATTCCCTTTTCATAATACTAATGAAAATAATTCTATTAAATTTTTCAATCCATTAAAAAATATACCTATATCTCCTTGAAATTTAACTCTAACTCTGAAAAATGTATTTTTTCACTATTATACACACTTATGGTCATAAAAAATCATTACATTCTTGTAATGTGACTACATACAGAAATTAAATATAAATCCTTTTTTAGATAAAAATTAGCATTTAACAGTTTTTAGGGGCTTAGGTGAAGTGGTTCAATGTTTAAAAATGAAGGATTAAAAGTGGGGTTTAACATTTTTAATATCAATAAATGAATTAAAATAAAATTCTATATAGAAAATAACTCATTTTTGCCCATTAAATTCATAAAAATATTCAATAATTCCTGCTTTTTTTGAATTTTTTGTTTATATTTCAACAATAATTATAATAATTAATTCATCCACTCATATCATTTTTTAAATTTTCTAAAATTTTTATATAATTTTTAATTTTACATTTTTATCCGAAAAAACCGAACAAATAAATGTTAATGATACTACGGACCCCTTAAACTTATGTAAATATAAAATCATCCTTGATGTTATCCCAATGATTCAATTCTTTATAAAATTATTTAACCGATTCACCGCCAAAAATATAGTCTAAATTTCAAAATAATGGATTTAAACATCATTTGATAGGGGAAAAGGTATTATGATTATCTTTCTGATCAAAAAAATCATTATGGTCACCTAATATTATCAAATAAAATTTATAATGAAAATTATTATAAAAAATAGTTTTAAATATGGATTTTAATATCAAATATTTCATTTTTCAAACACTAAGATTATAAAAATGTGAATAATCTACAAATCATGTTCAAGATTATGAATTATGTCTCAAGATATATAAAATTAGAAAAATGTAATAAGAAGATAATAAGGTGTAAAAAAATCTATGTTTTGGATTGTTTATAAGTGGAAATTTGTTTACATATATAAATTTTACAGTAAAGGCAATACTTATCAAATGTTAAAATAACTAGGGAATAAAAAATATCAACCACGTGAGTTTAATATTTAAAATTCATTAATGAATATCAATGTTAATTCAACTTTATAAAAATGAAAGAAGTGTCTAATATCATTTTAATTTTATACTAAAAATAGGCCAAAAAAATAAGAAAATTAAAAAACATAAAATATTAAGTCAGTATATCTCCCATCAAGATTATTTATTCAATTATATCTACGTGTAATGCATGTAAAAGTAGAAAATGATATATAACGACGAAAAGAAACTATTGGGGAAAATATAAATTCATTCTGATATACTCTTGTCTAGTATGTATTTATATCCCTTACACTAATTTCTCATCCTAGTTTTAGGTATGTTCAATTTTCATGATTTCAGATTATTACTTCTCTATTCGAGATGTGTTATTTTGTGTAGGTTGATTATTGATCTTTTTTTTTTGTAATTTCTAATTAAAATGGGTTGAAAAACCAATGTTCAAGTAAATTTTCTCCTTGGTATCACATGTAGACCATGGAAAGATCCAACATACCTATTTTAGGGCATGGACCTGAGCATAACACGCAAGTAGTCACACTTACACAATGAGAAATTAGTCCTCACCAAAGTATGGTGGTGTCCATGGATAGTCCTAAAAGGACAAGGTTTCAGAGCTATGATGTGTTTAGATTACAAGTCCACTCCCTTAAACATTACATAATCTTTAATTAAGTAAATAATTTATATTGTTGATCTTTTTTGGTTTAGAGTTTTTGAAAATTAGGTCATCACTTATATATAAGAACTTTAATATTAAATGTAAATACTTAAAATCATTATCCATTTTTTTCCTAAAATATAAACTATTAAAAAAAGAAACATGTTTAGTTCAATGTTTTCAATACCATGAATTTTCCTTGATCCCATCCTTGACCCTATTCATCTTTATGTCCTATGAAAGACATTTCAAAATATGGGATGAGCATTAAAAGCTCAGTAAGGGATACAAAATGAAGGAAAAATGTCTGTTTTCCATAAAAATATTTAAACCATGAATAATTTATCATAAATTAATAAATTTAACCTTAAATAAGTAGAAAAAACACATCACCTAATATAAGATGATTTCATATCCTTTTTGTATCCAAAATATTACTATAAATCCCATAGAATGCAATATATAGCATATAAATGTAACTTGGTACATAAACATACAAAAATGAAATAACCATACGTCAAATTCCACAAATATCACTAAATGGAATAGCCATACAACCAAATACTATATCAAATTCATTGGAAGTTAAAACGTAACCACTCGTCCTTGGTTTATCACAGAACTATACGTAATTTTGTTTATCAAGTAACCGCCCGTTAAATGTCCATGAACCATTATATAATCATAACACATTAAATATTGAAAATATCAACATTTCACTAATAATATTTCATTTTGAATCCCAAGAACTTATTTCAAGGTATTTAAATACTCAATAAATTTCAAAAAGCATTTCCATTAGCAAAACATAAAAAATGGATTAAGGGGTTTTTTTCCCTTTTAAAAACATTATGTATTATAGAGGAATCCAAATAAAAATTATGGTGGTGGAGAGGTCATTGCCACCGCATAAGTTAAAAAGATTCCTTTTGAAATTTAGTAAAATGATTTGTAGATAAAAGGTTCCTTCTAAATGAATGTAAAATTAAAAGGGGTTTATTATACACTGTGTAAAAGAAAGTGGTTTGTATTATCAAAACATGCCTTAATAAAAGGAGATTGAGACAAAGTCCCTTACAAAGATCATTTTTTAAATATAATAGATCAATTTTGTGGATTCCCTATAGGAAAACATAAATCAAGTATAAATATCAGATAGGATATCAAAATCCATTTCTCACACAATCATAAAACAACATAAAGAATAAGTATAAGATCATCCCAATGAATTGAAATTGGGATAAGAAGTTCCATTACCTCGAACTTGACTTGTATCGTATGTTATTTTTTATTCCTGAATAACAAAATTAAGTTAACTTATACTTCATTAAGAACCTTTTTAAGGGGTATTATTTCTTTTATAACACTTAATATATTTATATAACAAATACTTAATTATTTGAGTTCATATCAGTCATTTTGTCGGCGTTTGGAACCTGAGTCGAAAATGAACTTGTTATAATTACAAATTGTCCATGTGATCAAAATTAAATTTTATAAATAATAATATTTATTATTTATAGATAATATATATCATATATATCTAATATATATGTATTTAAAATTGTCCATCGAATTTGTACATATGAAATTAAATGTACTATTCTTAGAGAAGGTAAGCAGTACGTACGCGTGAACCCTAATTTAATTTCTTTTTCATATTTAATGGAATGAAAAATAAATGATAGATAGGTATACAATAAATACATTAATATATATATATATATGTTATATATGTAACATAAGTTTATTAATTTCATCATTTATACATTCCATGTATAACATGAACGAGTGATATAACTTTGAGGGGGCGGTAGACTGTACTTCCTCAAATAAAATTATCACATTTATACAACATGGGAAGAATAAAGTTATGTTATAAATTAGCATGAATGAATAATATTGATAAAATATACATCATATATAATTTTACTTCCATACTAATGTCCACAATGAGAGGTGGTTGGAGAATTTTGAAAAATCAACGTTTCGTAAGGTAGTAGTTCACCGTCCACAGAAATAGTAAGATCTATTCCCATTAGACGGATCATGAAAAAAAAAATTATGTTGATTATTCTGGTGTTGTTATTTAAAACAATAATATGTAGATCGTAGGGAGTGGAGAAGGAAAATAAATGAAAATAACTTGAGAGAAGATGATACCTTAAATCGGGAAACTCGTATTGATTTGAGCCAAAGGGATTTCTTGAATTTACTAATTATTAGAGGAATGATTCTAGGAGGAAAATAGTGATGTTTGGAGCTTATTTGATAAGAGTGTGGATTATCCATCGGGGCTTGATAGGTGTGAGTAAGGGTTAGAGGTAGTGTTCTTTTATTAGATGGAGGAAGGGTACTTTAGGATCATTTGAAAGTATTATTTTATTATTAATTGATTCTCTAATTATAATAACACCAAAGTGATATATTTATAATATAATATGAGTATGGGTCAAAATAATATCATCCATTATCTTTTAGACATGTTTAGGTCGTAAAAGTAAATTTATCTTTTAGCTTTACCCCTTAGTTAAATAAATTAATTCTTACCACGTCATCTAGTATTTTCATAATATATAGTTACTATAGTTACTATAAAATTCCAAGAAAAAAAAATGGGTCATTAATGAAAATCTTAAAATCATTTATTTTATTTTTTCAAATAATATATCTTTAGAACTATTATATAATTTAATAAAATATCAATTTATTTAAAAACTCATTTACGTCAATTTTAATACTATACATATAATGACATTTTATTTTCTATCCATATAAACACCATTAATTAGATAAAACCTACTAAATTCATATATAAAAAGTAATAATAATCTATAAAATTAATATATGGCATATAAATTTCAAAATAAAGTTATTTTAATAATTAAAATTCCATTTATTTAAGTTATTCATTAATAAGGTAATCACTACATTACCATTCTGTCATTAATAATTTTATTTATTTAATATATAAAAATTATAAAGAAAATACCATGATGTAGGAAATATTTTTATATTTATAATTACTATTTATAGTAGAAAATATCACTTATATAACCTCATCTAATTTTTTATACTAAAATATATATGTTTATGTTATATTTTCCTTAAATTTGAATAAATTTTAATAAAATGTAATTTCCCCTTATAAGTGGATCCATGGAGTCTCAAAATGGACTAAAGGGTGCCCATGGTCGGACCTGTATCATCTCAAAATATGGAAATAATTTATCCAAATTAAAAATACCGATGTTTTAGAAAATTATTTAAAATTTATTCCTGTTGTAAAAAACAAAAAGCATATTTTTAAGATATAATGACTATCAAAAGATTGACACGTGTTCAAGTGTAATTAAAAAGTAAAATTATATACAATGACCAAAATTAGATTAAATGATAAAATAATAATCTAAATACACCTTGAAAACAATTAAAAATATAATCTAACCATATAATTAAATCCAATAAAAATATAATTTTGGCTTAAAATGCAGAAAGTTTCACTACTCATTAAAAATGAACTTTTAGTAGAGAAATACCAAAATTTCATCCAAAGTAAATTTTTCTATTTTTCATATAAATTAGAATTTTATTTTCTCAAGTAAAACATATTAAGGTTTCAAAACTATATTTAAAAAGGGATCTCCATTAAAAAGGGATAAAACTGCATTTTTTGGAAAATACTTCTTTTTTTCCCAAAAAAATGAATTTATTCATATATGATATCTAGAAAACATATCAAGTAAATTTAAAATATTAAATTGAATATATATCATATATATTTCATTAAATAAAAATCTATAAAGTGGGATATGATAACATAATTATTCTCTTTTAAAAAGGTTTTCATAAATACACATCTATTATATTCAACTGGTTTTTATTTTCATTTTCTAATAAATTTGGTAATCAATGAATCATCATTTAAAAATGTGTAAAACATATTTAAAAATTCAGTTGTTACTATTCATTCCCTCTATTCCAATAGCTAGGCGTTAACTACCATATAAAATAATAATAACATTGCTGTATTATTTTTTCAGTGTAACTTAATGTTGTTTGCAATGTAAGATTTCAGAAAAGCCTATTGTAGCATGTTGAGTACACTATAAAAAAGCATCCCCTTTAGCTTAAAATCAATATCTTATTCTAAAGTATTAATTGAAATAAAAAAATTATTATTCTATAATTACATGGGTCATTACACAGTTGGTGTTCTAGGATTTCATGGTGTGAAGAAAATCAATACCACCCTAACTATAGTGGGTGCCCCCAAGACATGGTGTAAACAATTTTATAATTTTAAGTAGTTGATTTAGAAACTATATCATTATGGAAGTTATGAGTCACCATTGTTATGGAATTAATTATACATGAAAGTGTTTTTTAATGTGATAAGTACTCTATTTTATCAAATATTAGTAATTATTTATTTATTCATATTCATGGGGTTTGAATAAAATAAATTTTCGTTGTTCATTGGAAGTCCATTCTACATTTGGGTGACTGCCTTTTGTGATCTAGTTTTAGTGAAATGTTTCTATCATTATTTTGTGAAATTGTTTTGAGAACTACTTTCCTTCTTCATTTTAATTCCCATTTAATTGATTATAGAGGTACATGTCTCTCTAGGTAGGTGGTTCTATCTTTAGTCATTGTTTTTTGAATCACACAATCTTATTTTTTGTAACATGTTTCATAGAATATTATTTTTTTAAAAATGTTGTTTGGAAATTATTTTATGAAATAAAATAATACCTATGAAATTTTTTAACAAAAACAAAACATGGAAACCTTTGATACCTTGGAAGGGTTATCATATTTGAACATATCCTTGTATTTGTAAGGGGTTCAATTATGGGGTATTTCTATTCTCATTAGGCCTATTTTTCTAGGGACTTCATTTTCTCAAATTATAGGGACTCATTCATGGCATGTTCCCCTTTCCCTATTCACATTTCTTATTGGGACATGTTATGAGTGCAATAATTATCTAATTTATTAATGAGTTATGACATATCTAGCTATCCTAGACCACCATCATCCTAGGGGTGATCCCTATTTACTTTTTATATATTTGGATTTTAGTTTTTTATGTACATGTTAATAGAAATGATTCATAAATTGATAACTAGTTTGTTTTAAAATGTTATTTAACATGTTTTATATGATATATGATTTAAAAATATTTAAAGGGGAGTTTTTTACCATTATTGTAATATAAATAAAAAACATGTTTTATCATGACATGTATTTTATATATTGAGAATATTGGGATTATTTGACATAGACGTCCCCTGAAACCCATAGATGGGATCTTATTGGGCTGGTTTTTCTCACACCATGTTAACTATCATAGCGGTGTTCAGACAATATTTTTTTATAAAAGAAACTTCTACTCACCAAATTTATTTTATAGGGTTTAATTTATCTAGTCATTGGTAGTTGGTGGTGATATATGTGGATGTTTTATACCCACCACAAAGATTTACCCAAAATGGGTTGATTTCTTCATTTGGTTTTATTGTTTAACATGTACCTTGGTTTTAGATTATTTCATTAGTCATTTTTATACCACTGATGGTTTATATTTATGGTGTAAAGACCCAAGAATTTCATACAAAAATATAAAATATTAATAGATTAAGATTCAAAACCTAAAATAATGATCTATTATAGTTTTTTTGGTCTAGTGCATTTGGAATTGTGGAAACGTAAATATTTGGTCCATATGTGAGCTACACTATCTCAAACAATGTTTTTCAAAAGTATGATCCTTCTTAGAAATATCATACACAGTACCAATCATTATAATCAAGGGAAAGGAAATATAAAAAAGTGTGATATCAAATTCTTAATAAGGGTAAACAAGAGAGATATCCAAATATAATGAGCATAAGGGTAAAAGAACATAACAATAATATTTGAAAACCAAACCCTGCATATCGTAGACTATAAACTTGATTCATGGAATAAATACTAGAAGTTCATAAGAAATGAATAATAATGTAATTGAAGAAGAAGAACTGGGAGAAATAACATTGTTAAAGTATAGATTTGGGGAAAACACACATAAGCATAGATAATAATTTACTTATTAGTTCGATGATCATTTCTAGTATTCTCATAGATGATCTTTTTTACTCCCAAAAACATTTTAATAGTAATGTTTCAATCGAAATACTATAATAATGGATATATTCTATTACTGTAATTTTTTCACCCCCAATATAGTTCTTTTAATCTCATGAAAAATCAATCTTCACCCAATTCATTGGATGATGATATATGTCTCACCCTTCATATAATGAAAGTCACACCTATGTGTGACACAAGATAATAAAATAATAATCATATCAGAACCAATGAAAAGAAATGGGTTTAATAAACATTTCATCATAACATATCCTAAGAAAAATAAATAGGTATCATAATATTTTCATTATTTCGTGAAAGAATGACACATGTAAAAATTAGCAGATTCCATAATACTTTTATCATAGTATAACAGTGGGAAAAAGAAGCTCATTTCATTATAATTTTTTTGACATAAACATAAAACATTTAGAGGAAGAATAATAATGGTATCCTTGGATAATATACCTAGTAAATAATAATTAACATCAAATGATGTCATATTACATGGAAAATTATTTTTAAAGATATCTTAGAAATTATTTTTAGGAATATATCAGTTTATTGAAAATTAATTTCGTAACAAAAGATTCATAAAATCTGTTTGAAATCTTTTTATCTGAAAAAAACATGAAAAATTATAATGTAATATTCAAATAAAATAATTTTTAAGATTGTGTAAAATGCAATTCATGCCTTATATGTTAAAATAATGATTCCTTTAATATTTTCAGTAAACTCCCAATATGCCATATTTGGAAAAAAATTCATGATGATTAATTTGAAAAAATTAATAAAAAATTAAAAAATGGGTAACAATTGAATTAATAAATCATTTGGAAAATATTAATTTTTTTTAATTTTTTTATAATAATCGTTATTGGAAGAAATAGGGGTTTTGACTAATGAGATAAATAAAGTATATATTAATTAAAAAAAATATTTTCCACTATTTAGTTTATAAAGAGTGGAAAATAAAGGGGAAAAATGTATTATTATGAGATAAATATAGAACAATAAAATTAATTAGTCTATTTATTAATGGATGTTAAGATTTATTCTTCAAAATCATATACATAAAAAATCCCAATAAATGATTTGATTGTGTTATAAAACTCTGGACAAATTGGTAAAAATTAATCACATGAACCATGAAAGAATAATATTATATAAAACATAAAGTATCATGATAATATAATTATTCATGATATTATATATATAAGGGTATGTATATGAACCTCATAAAAGAAGATATGTGTATAATGATATGTATGTCCCAAAGAAGTCCAATTGATACATAAAACCCTTACCTTATGTGTTGACTCCATTAATAAAAGTTTAGACCACATGAATAATAAATTTATTTTTATTTTATATATATTAATGAATAATAAATATATATATGAAACCATATAAGATACAATTATGACCTTTTGTTATCCATTTATTGATAATTCCATATTCAAGTCATATTTCGAGCAATAACTGCACTGTTTTCAGTGTATGCTTTGTTTATTTATTTTTGATCCTATTATATTGATCATGGTTCAATATTATCAAAAACATAAAATGTGATATTAATATCACATATATTAATTATATATATTTAGAGTAATCCATAATATTTAGAGATGATAGATGAGATACACTGTCTATGAAGATGGTAGTCTACATGTACGCATTAACGTTGTACAAATATTTTGTAGGATTGAAAGGAATAATGTTAAATAATATATTACAATATAATAATATTTTTTTATTTCATATACATCAAAAAAAATTATTTAAACATGTTATTATTACCATCCATGAAAAGCATATGTGAATAACAAATCCCATTACTTCGCGAGACGAAAATCCACTGTACAAACTAACGAAGTTATATCCAATTTTCTATAGAATTTAATTTATGAAGTTATATGTAATTTCATAATTAAAAAAATAAATTTATGTTAAAAATTTATTTTATATAAATTATATCCATCATCATACCCTAACATGAGTGGTGTTGATGAAAACATGTAACATCTGTTCGTGGGGTGGAAGTCTACCATACACACGATCAAAATTATCATTTCCAATTTGAGGTAAGTGGGTATTGATGTAAGGAAGGAAAATAAAATAATAACATATAAGTATATGTAATATACTCTAGTTATTATATTATCTTGTTTTGTAATATTTTACGGCGGTTTTTAATTAATGAAAATAAAAACAGTCATTGAAGAACATTAAGTTTTTTTTCGGGTAACATCCTTAGTTTTTCAATAAAAGCCTTACTAGGTATGAATTATGATAAAAATAAATATTCTATTATGTGTATATAGATTGAACGAAGATCTCTTTTTATGGCGTGTATGAACCATATGGTTTTTCATGTGGGTATAGGAGAGGAGTGTTTGTTTTCTTTTATAGGAGTTGGGTGTGAAACACATGTAACTTTTGGAAAGAAAATGATATACCCATTTTTTTGTCATAAAATAACAATTAAAAATGGAAAATTATCAAGAATATAATATATAAGGTCTAAATATGGTTATAAAATTTTCTTTGGACAATTTTCTATGTTAGTTTATCCCATATATTTCTTCTTTTACCCCCGATTAACTCATTTCCACCTTAACTAGAGTTATTTTTTTTGTTTTTTCTACTAATAATGTTCAAAAAATTAAAATTATTAGAAAATATATATTATTATAATTATAAATATGGGATAATTTTTTTCAAATCATAATCAATGAATAGAGAAAATGTAATTTAAATTTAATCCCACATATGCAATAAGAAAATGAGCTTTTAAAGAGAAAAATTCAATATGTAGAGAAAGATTTAATATCAAAATTCAATATGAACATAATTTAAATTAAATAAATCTTATTCATAAATATATTATTTAACTATTGTAAATTTTAAAAAAATATTAAAACTATGTTATGTTTTTAAATGTTGTAATGGAAATATAAATTTCTTATAAAAAAATGTATTTTTCATGATACAATGAAAAATTTATCTTTTCATAAAATTTAGAAGAATTCACATGAATATAATTATGACAAGTGGTGTTGTTAAATTATGTTTATTTTTTCAATATAATTTTTCTAATATTGGTAAAAAACTATTTTATTATTGTTTTCACAAATTTAAAGGAAAACATTCATTTAATAAAATAGTTTTCATTAAATACAAAACGACTTTTCTAAAATATAAATATATATATATATGTAATATGTAATAAAAAAATCATAAATAATAATTAAAATTTATTTTTTTCTATTTATATATCCTTATTTAATAGCCAGGTTATAATGGTCATGCTTATAAAATAATATTAATAATATATTGTTGTTTGTCAAAACACTGTGTTGCGTGCATCTTAAGCTACCGAATAAATTAAAATATGTTATATTTTTCATAAAATTTTGGATAGTTAAATATAACTCCTTAAAATGAATTTTTACCTAAAAATTATTCAGTTTGTTAAAACGACATGTATATAATTCTTCCTCATCATATCCTCAATTTTCTAAGCAGAGTCCTCAACCAGTTGTCTTTTCTACATAACATTAACCAAGTGAGTGGTCTTGTTTTGTTGTGGTTTTTATATATGATCCAAGACATCAATAGTTTTTTGTTTATAATAAAGAACATAAAATTGCATTATTACATATGAATTTTTTAATAGTGAAGGGTTAGGTATGTGCTTCATCCGTATAGATACATGAAACATATCATGGACCTGACAGATGTTTTGTGGGAGTTCTAACCAATTGGATATCATCTTTATAGATACAATAATTTTAAAGAGATCGATATACATAGGATTTAGTTTTATCTTCTTTAAAAATAATTTTGACTTTTTCTATAGATAAAATATTAAAAACAACACGTCACCACCTTCAAATTCTATATCACATCGACGATTATCAAGAAAACGTTTTTTTGACTTTGCACATCCCTTTTGTGATTTTGGATGGATATACAATTGGATTCCATTTTTTTAACAATGGAATATACTAATAGATTTATTTCTCTATCTTCATTCAACAACATTGGATTTTAATTTTTATTTTTATAGAAATATTTAAAATATTCCATCTAAATTCTCATATTAAAACTATTATTAAAAAAAACATAACTAGGGGAAGGTGTTGATCCCAATCACTATTTAAATACATCAATAATGTTATTATCATATCTTACGAGGCTTTAATGTTTCCTTAAAACTGAATATATTTCTATGTGTTATAGATAATTAGAAATATAAATCCATATCCAGATCCGGTTGAAGACTTATCTTGAATATGGAGGTAAACCATGAATGATGATCAGATAAAATAGAATGTGGTATTCAATATAATCTTACCACTTCCATAATGTATATCCTAGAAATATGATCCAAATATAAATATTCATTGATATAAATGAGGTTTCATCACTTTTTATGGTTATTAACTACAACCCGTATAACATTATTCCCTTTAGATGTTTTGGGGAGTTCGATGAAAAATACATGGAGACGTTTTCCTATTTCCATCATAGTATTGGAAGTGGATGTAACATCCCATTAAACACTTTTCTCTTATCTATAAGTTTCTAAAATTATAATAATGGATTTTTAATGACAATGATATCCAAGTTCATGCAATCGCACTATAAGTACTATTTCAAATATATGTATATATTAGTATATATATGATGAATTGAGAATGAAAAATATGAAATTATTCTAAAAAATCCTTTTTAAAATATGGTATGTAAGGAAACATTGCATGGTTCTTAAACCTTATCATTCCATTATAATATATGTCAATCTTAGTAACATTTATAGCCTTCTTTTTCATCTCTACGTATTCATATTCATCTCTTTAATCTTCACATGGAAATATGGTTGAAAATTAAATTGGGAATGTTAAGATTTCTCCCCTTCCATCATGATTTGTAGATCTACCCTTTAAAAATATTGTAATGAAGGATCATTCTTGATCCTGATCATATATAAGCTAGCATGATCATCTTTTATCAATGTATCAACTACCTTATTTGATTTCCTAGGGGGGTAATGTATTGAGCACTCAAAATCATTAATATGATCTAACCAACATCTTTAGAACATTATACAATTCTCATGTGTGGATTTATAATTTAAAATTTTGTGATAATTATATATATAACACTAATCATCATAATTATTATTCATCTATATATATTATGAGAAAATTTCCATAGCTAACATGTAATCATGAGTTGGTTAATTTTTCTCGTGAAGTTCTATTTTTATGAGGGATATGACATAATCATGTAATTATGAATACGAACGTATTCCAATCCATTATTTGATGCATCAACATATATTAAAACTCTTCTCTACTATATTCTTATGTTTGAACATGGTCTAAAACTAATATTATTTTAAATTCCTTGAAACATTCCTCGTATTCATCTGTCTAGAGGAACTTGGATCCCTTCAAAGTGAAATGGTTAGTGGATTAGAATATACTAAAAATTTATCCTTGATCAATTTATAATATACATTTAAACCAAAAAAATATGGATATCAGAAATTGTGGTTAGTCTGGGACAGCATTCAATGGACTCTGTATTTGATGATTATCCAAATTTACCATATGTTGAGATTATATGTCCAAACAATTTGACCTTTTTACATTCAAAATTAAATCTTTGTAAATTTTTCAAATAGTTTATCCTTCGTTTGGGCCTTTAGTACAATTATCAACTGATCTCCATTATCTTTTTTTTTTATTTTAATAAATATTAATATATCTTATAAATACAAAAAAAATTGATCAAAGTAGTCTCTAAAGACTTTATTCAATAAATCCTTTAAGATGGTGTGGGAATGTGTAAAATTGAATGGAAGATTAAAATATTCACAATTTAAATTATATGTGTAGAATGATTTATTGGTTATTGATACATTCTTCATCCTCAATTGATGATATCCAAAACAATAGTCAATCATGGAAAATAATTTAGCACAACATTGTTGATGAAATGGGATATCAAAATGGGGTAGAGGAGATATATTCCTAATCATGATTTTATTTGGATCCTGATCATCAATACATAGTCACACAGATCTAAATATCTTTTTTTTAAATGGAACATGAGTACCCCAAGGTGACACACTAGGAAATTTGAATTACTTTTCAAGGTTCTCTTGGAGTTATTTTTTTATTCATGTAACTTAATCAGGCTCGTTCTATAGGGTGCCTCTTAAATAGTTGTGGAACCCGGTATGAGTTCAATTAAAATCCAAAAAAAATGTTTTTGGTAGAATTATTGTTAACAATTCTTGAAATACATAAAAAACTCTAAAACAATAGACATATCATCGATTTTGATTTTCCATAACTATCTATGATAAATTCCATTCCTAAATAAAAATCAATAACCATGAAATAGATGTAATTTTCATTAAACTTTCATATATATTCTTGCACTAATAGATGATCATATGTTGGTTTTATGTATCAAATGTGACTTCTATTCCACATAAATTAATGTTGGATTTATGTAGAGAAATAAAATCCATTAATAATATGACATAAAATTCAACCAATGGACGAGTGACAAGATTTAATGGAAATAAATTCTAAAAAACATCAATTAGAGTGGAATCATATATTTGAGATTCGATCATCATTCCATTATTAAATTTGACATATTATTCTATATCTAATCATTTGTGTGGTATCTTGGTACACTTAAAAAATTATTCACATACTAATATATGGTTAGATCCAATATATAATATGATATTAGCAGTTCTAGAATGGATTGTATGTATACCTTCCCCACATCACTATTACAACCATATTTAATAACATTAATTACATAGGATTTCAATTTTTCCCTCAGTTTAAGAGGTTTCTAGTGTCAATCATCATCATTAAACTTTGAGTTTTGGAACTATTTAACATGATTCTTATACTCTAAACATTTGAATAAATGGGAGTGTGGTTTTTTGAATTATGTGGGGATTTCTCTCTATTCTCAGCAGTAGTAAACTTATCCCCATCACATAGGCATTCAATTGACTGATTAACTTCCTTTACACAATTAAAACATTAAAAAGTACCCTTAATAAAATTTACTCCATGATTACTTCGACACATTGGGCATGAAGGAAATCTCATCTTATTCCACTATGGTTTTAGAGTTACCATAAAAATCTATCATCCTTTTTTTGTCAAAACCATGAGATTTATCGGTAACTCTAATCTCCATTTCCACCTTGAGAGAACATTGAATGATTTCTTCATATCTGCTAATGTACCTTATCTATTAATAACTGAAACAAATTTGTTTTAACACAATGAAGAATTGATCAACTATTCATTTATGATGGATGATAAGTACCAAATAATAGCATTAAAGTGTTGTAAAATTGTCCACATATGTATCAATGGATTCATTATCCTTTGTCTTTATATAAAAGGAGATATTTCCTATTTTTACAATGAATATGAGGGAATTACCTATTGAAAAATAAGATCATAAAAAATTTCTATTAAATGGATTATGTTCCATAATTATCCCATTTATTCTTGATGAGATTCCACCACTGATCCAATTCAACTTCCAAATAAAAGAAAACCAAAATAAATTTTCTATGTTCTAAAAACTACAACAAAAAAATATTTTCAGTGGTACTGATCCATTTCATATCAATAATTGGGTCATTTGAACCATTGAATGAAGGTGGATATTGACCCATTAGGGACTGAATAAAAATATTCTACTTCCTTTTCCTTTTATAATGTTTATCATTATTCATGGCTAAATAACGTTTTTTGAGAATATAAATGATATTTTTCATTATAGATCCCATAAATGAGACTACATAAGAAGAAATTAATTTCCATGTCGATTACAATCAGCATTAAAAATGTATTCTTCAGGTTCCATCCATTGTAAAAGAAAAAAAATAATAGTGTAATAAATAATAATCACAGTGGTGAAACACATAATCATGAAAAATCACTAATAGGACGTATAAATTGTGATATCTAATTTTTAATCTGTGGAACCATATGTATTACCGAGGAAATTCATGGCCATTATTCAAATCCTATATGATGGTTCATAGAACGATTGCGAATTTCAAGAGAATATCCCCTAAGATTATCATACTACGTGTCTAGAAACGTCCATTTTTACTCACTAGGTAATGATCGTGTTCATCTCAATGTTCCATTTTTAGAGTTATTATTCCTAGGTATCTCTATGATAGATCCACGTCCACTTATTTTATCTTGAATGGGATATAATTTCCTTGAATCCATTCAATATATACATTATAAATATTCTATCAAATTTTTGTATAACTTGACTAATCTTTAGACTAATCCATAAACATATCCTTAGACATATCCTTAGAAACCTCACTAATGTTTTGTCATTTTAACTTCCTAATGTTAACTACAAATTATAATTACACAAACTAAATAGACTCAATGTTCTTATACACAAATATTACATCGTAAAATATGAATTTTCATTGTTTAACATAACGATCCCTTCTAGAATAATTTAGTTATGGTTCAATTGGAAACATGGACTCATAAACAACTAGTCCATAGGTGAGATACAAAATCTACCACTATGATCTTTATAACTAGATCACTTCTTAGTCATATCATATTTAATAAATTTCATCATAACCTGGGAAAAAGAAAAATAAGAAAGGGTGATCTCAGATTCTTAGTAAGGGTATACGGGGGAAATATCATCAAATCATGATCATAAGGTTATCATAAGAAGAGAATAACATTTAGAAACCATACCGTACAATTAATTGAAGAAAAACATTAATTATAGAATAAATCTGGGCAATTCATAAGAAACAAATCAAAATTAAATACAAAAACATGATCCATATGAATATAAAATTCTCATAATTAATACATTTTTTGAATACCAACATAATCATAGAAAATAATTTCCTTAGTAGATTAAGTATCATTTTTACAATTATCATACTGGAATGGTTTCACTCCACAAACCATCATAGAAATTAAGGTTCACGCCCAAGACTATCATTGTAGAAAGTGTCCCATAAAAATTAGGTTTAATACCCATTATAGTCATATTAATCTCAAGATATATTTATATTTACTTAATACATTTATGGGAGATATATGTCTCATTAATCACATAATGAAATTCCTGAATACGTATACCATAAGATAATAAAACATTCATCATCTTAGAAACCATTAATATAAATGGGTTTCATAAAAATTTCATCATAACATAACCTGTAGAAAAAAATAGGTTTATAATCATTTAATTATTTAATTAAAACATAACCCCTGTAAAAAGAACTGGGTTTTATATGAATTTTTTATTGTATAAAATATGGAAAAATAATATTGTTTTATAAATATATTTTCATCATAAAAATAAAACATCCATTTAGATAATAATAATTTTATCCTAATATGATATCCATTTTAATGAATAAGTAACATTAAATGGTTTTATCTTATATAGAAAATGATTTTAAGAAGATCACATGAAACATTTTGTGGTGAAAACAAACTTTCACTGAAAATATTTTTTAGACTAAAAATTAAAACATTATTTTCGGAATACAATTTCATTGAAAAGAAAATTCAGGAATTATAAGTAAATACTCAAATAAAACAATGGATATGGAAATACAAAATTCTTATCCAACCATACATATTAAAATAAATATCCTTTTTACAATTTCCATAATATCTATATAGGGATTGTTTGAAAAAAAATTGAATATCACATTAATTTTTATTTATAAAAAATATAAAATGGGTGAATATATAATCATTATATATTTTGGATAATGGTAATTTTTTTCATTTTTTAGAAAACATGGTTTATAAGAAGAAGGGATTTTTACTTACAAGAGAAATAAAGCTATTTTTTCTAAAAAAAATCTCTTATAAACTATTTAGTACAAAATGAAAGGAAAACAAATGATAAATATGTATTCTCATGAAATAAAGAGAGTATAAGAAGATTCATGAGTTTCTCAAAATATGGATCATAATATTTAATCATCCGATTAATAAAAAAAATCTCCATAAACTATGAGATTGTATCATAAAACGCTAAACAATTTAATAACACAAAATCAAACACCCCATAAAAAAATAAAATAAAATGAAAGATAAAATATCATTAGAATAAAATATTCATGATACCACCTGTCAAAGGGGATATATACACATCTCATGAAAGAAGCTAGGTGTATAACTTAATGTATGTCCCAAAATAGAAAAATTAAGAAAAAAACAACATACCTACAGTCTAGACATACTTCGTACACCTGAAAACATTATTTATAAAAAATATATTTTAATATAAATCTATTACTAAACCGTACTTATAGATATCATAAAATATATGATTTACTGATGAGTTTTTATTACCCATTTATTAACAATTCCTTACTAGAGCCACGTTTTGGGGGATAACTGCTTTGTTTTTTATGTATGTTTTTTTTATCATTTTTTGTCATCTTACTTTGGTCATGGTTCCATAATTTACATAATGTTATCCATGATATAAATATCAAATATAATTATTATATATTCTTTTATATTAATCAATAAAATTTATAGATAGAAAATTAGATACATCAATCATGGAGATGGTAAGCCATACATATGCATAAACATTGTTTCCATTTACCCGAAGGATTAAAAGAAAAAAGGTAACTAATATTTTTCCATGATGGAAAGTATTTTTTTAATTTATATAACACAATTTTATTTAAAACATTATTTATTAACTCCCTTATAAATCATACATGGAAAAACATTATATATCTTCACAAGGCGTTAGTCCTACGTACACCACAACAATATTATTTTATCCCAAAATGAATATAAAGTAGGATTTTGTATGTGACATATAGTAAAACACATATTCCATTTACCAACATGATATATTATTTTAACAGTGCCAAAAAATCACTGCTAAAGGGGATCCTTTATTTGTGCTAAAAAAAGAATTGATTAAGGAACCCTTTTATCAGAACTTTAAATAACATTGTTAAAGGGGGACTTTAATCAGTACTCCAAATAACACTATTAAAGTCCTAGATAGATGTAATGTACTGTTAATATAATAGAACACCCAAAAAATCTATAATTTAAAAAATTCTATAAGATAAGTAATTTCAAGTAGTGGTAGATACATTTAATTGACATCATGAATTAAAAAATTAACTTCTTATAGTATATGTAAAAACCACTTATATATGAATTTAAAAAAATGTTTTATATAATTAAATTTATAAGTATCAATGAAACGTTAATAACAATAATATTTCACATTTCTATGCCTATGATCCCCTCTCAAAAATTTCCACAGAAGTTATTTGTTGTCAAAAAAAATCATCTCAACCTGAGAAAAATATATCACCTATATGAGAAAAACATATTATATATGTAAAAATATATAGAAATTAATTAAGAATTAAAATGAATGAATTCATTAATAAAATGATAGTATTTAATATAAAATACACATTTCGAGTTATAACCATCACACCATGCATCATATTGAGGTGACGTTAATTCGTATAAGCCAAACATGAGTATGGATTGTTTTTTTAAATAGAAAAATAATACAAATGTGTTCTCTCAGTTTTTAGAATGTCACTTGTTATCTTACTAAAATTAATGTCTATTTTAAATAATGACACATTTTTAGATATATTCGTCAAAATTTGCATCGGATTGAGGTCCATCTGATTCCTACCTATAATAAATTTCGGATGGATCATTTTCCTAAAGTATGAAAACAATTTGAATGAATTTTCTTGTATTATCTGTTTGTTTTATGTTTTTTTACTAAAATGTTTTTTCAAACTAGAAACATGCATTAGGAGTCATATCGACTTTATCATGCATCTGTTTGACATGAAACTACTTCATACATGTCACAAACGGCATATGAATCATTATCCTAAATTTTAAATAGAATTATAGTGTGTTTTCATTGCTTTTAGAGAGTGACATGTTTTGATCTAAAATATAAATTATGTATTGATAATAGAAACTTTTAGTCATACCAATCGCACCATGTGTCAGATTGAGGTGTGGTCGATTGATACACATAATAAATGTCTCTTGGATAATTTCCGTAAAGTATCAAAATAATTTTAATGTATTTTCTTAGTTTTTAGCATGTCACATATCCTTTTTATATTTAAATTAATTTTATTTTTAAATAAAAAAGAATATTTTGAGTAATAATAAACACACCATGTGTTTATTATGGTTTAGTTGAATCTTATATGTTACAAATGACTCAAGGATCGTTGTTCTAAAATATCAAAATAATCAGAATGTGTTTCCCCAATTTTTAGTAAGTCAATTTTTATTTTTATAGTAATTAATGTCTATTTTAAATAGAAAATTTGGGTTTTACCAGCCACACCATGAATAATATTTATGTTATGCTAATTTATACACATCAAAAACAACTTATAGATAATTTACGTGATGTATCAAAAAAATGTAAATGTGTTTTCTTGATATTAAGTATGAAAGTGGTGTTTTTCACTAAAATGTCATTGCAAACTTGAAATATGAATTATGAGTTTTTCTGGTCACATTATGCATTGGTTTCACATGATAATACTTCATACATGTCAAATATTGTCTTATGAATTTCTTTACTAAAGTATCAAGATAATCCGAGTATGGTTTATTGTTTTTTAATGAGGGATATGATTTCAAATAAATGTCAATTTTAAACTGTTAACCGACAATTTGAGTCATACCGATCACACAGTGCATCATATTGAGGTATGGTTCATTTGAACACATCTAAAATGACTTATGGATCACTTTACTAATGTATCAAAATAGTCATAATGCATTTTCTTAGTTTTCCATATGCATCATATTCTTTTTTAGATAAATTAATGTCAATTTTAAATAAAAAACACAAGAAGTCAGACCAGTCACACTGTATTTCCTATTGAGGTGTGGTGGAATCCTAAAAGTCAATAATAACACATGGAATATTTTCCTGAAATATCAAAAAAAATATGAATGTGTTTTCTTAGTTTTTAATGTGTCACTATTTTAGTTTTCTAAGATTAATATAAATTTTAACTAAACACTTTGAGTTATACCTGACACACCATGTATCATATTGAGGTGAAGTTAATTCCTACATGTCAAAAATGAATTATAGATAATTTTCCTAATGTATCAAAAGAATATGAATGTGTTTTCTTGGTTTTTAGTATGCCAACATTGTCTTTTTACTAAAATGTTATTTCAAACTTAAAATATGAATTATGAGTCATACTGATTGCATAATGAATTAGTTTTATGTTAGTATACTTCATACACCTCTAAATTGACTAATGAATCACTTCACTAAATTATTAAGAATATATGAGTGCATTTACCTCGTTTTCAGTTAGGGATACGAATTGAAAAAAAATGTAAATTTTAATCTACTAACACTCAATTTGAGTAAAACAGGTCGCACCATACATCTTTTTGTGGTATTGTTTATTAGTACACATCCCAAATGACTCATGTATCATTTTCCTACTGTTCCAAAACAATCTTAATGAGTTTTCCTAGTTTTTATTATTTTAGTTATTATTTTTAAATAAATTAACATCCATTTTAAATAAAAATACACACAACAAGTCATAACTATCACAATGTTCATTCTATTGAGTTTAAGTTGACTTATATAAGTCACAAATGACTCATGAATCTTTTCCTAAAATATAAATCAATCTGAATGTTTTTTCTTGGTTATTATTATGCACTTGTTATTTTTACTAAAATTAATGACAATATTTTATAAAAATAGAAACTTTGAGTTATAATGGTCTCACCATGCAATAGATTGAGGTGGGGAAGATTAGTAAACATAAAAAATTACATAAAGAAAATTTTAAAAAATTATCAAAACAATTTAAACAATTATCTAAATTTTCATTATGATAGATGTGTTTTCTTAATAGAAGACTATTTCAAACTAGAAACATGCATTATGATTCGTAATAGTCCAATCATGAATTGGTTTGATCTAAGACTACTTATTACATGTAAAAAATTAAATATTAATAAATTTAAAAAATTATCAAGATAAAATGATTGCATTTTATTGGTTTTCATTGAGGGACATGTTTTGTACTAAAATTTTAATTTTAAACTGATAATGGAAACTTTGAGCCAAACCAGTCACACATTATATTTTCCAAGACTTAAACATTACATAATAATTAGATAAGTCAATAATTCACATTGTGTATTTTTTAGGTTTAAAGATTTTAAAAATTAGGCCATAACTATTATAAAAAAAACTTGTAAAGAAAAAAGTAGAAACTTCCAATAGTATCAATTTCTTCCATAACTTAATTTTTTTAAAAATAAACATGTTATCATTTCATATTTATTCATCATAACTTTTCATTGATTCCAACACTGACTAAATTATCCCTAAAATCCTATGAAAACATTTGAATAATTGTGATAACCACAAAAATCTCAGTAAGGGACCTAAAAGAAAAGAAATACCAATGTCTAGTTAAAACATGGAAACCCATTTACTACTCTTTGAGTGTATTAAACAAAACATTTTCATTTGAATAACACTATTACTTTTTTCTCAATGAAAAACACTAAAACGAAAAAAATAAAGAAATTCAAACTACTATATGTTATATAGAGAATCATATACTTAAAAATCATTCAATTGGAATAACCATATAGATGACATCCAATATTATAATGAACTACTTAATTTGAGATAAATAATGTGGATCATCCTTCAAATAAGCAATATCAGGATCTCCTATGAGCTATAATAGGTATCATTCTTTCATATAAGCTATAATGGGCTCACATGTGAGTTGCAAAGGGTCTCAATATTTCATATATGCTATGTTGGGATCACCCATGAGCTATAATGGGACTCAACCACTATTATAAACAAGATCAGTCACACCTTTTTCATATAATGCTACATTTAAATTTCATGAAGATAATTCCTTTATCATGAAACCCTTTTTTAATCTTCATATAATCAAATATTAAATAATTTCCATATAAAAATACCATTTTATATTAAAAACCCATTTTAAATTTCATGATTCCAAAAAAAATTATTGATTTATATTCCATTTAAATAATTATGTCTTACATAGGAATACATGTATCAAATGATTGTTATAGTGACAGAGAAGTCATTATCCTCATATAAAAGAAAAACATTAATTTGGTCATTTATAATGAATTTATAACACTTTCTATAAAAATAATTCCTTTTAAAAACATTGAATAAAATTAAAGATATAAATAACATGACCTATACATTACTCTTATATCTATATAAATAAATATGTAAATTAATATCATGAAGAAATGGTTTAAATGAAATGTATAAAAATAAGTAGAAATATATAATATAATTATAGTAGAATTAATTTTTCATTTATATAAAATTTGTTTAATAAAACAATCTTTAATGAATTCAAGGTAATGTGTGAACGAATCACATCATTTTGAGGAGGCTGTAGTCCACATGTCCCCAAACGAAGTTATTGTATAACAACACTAAGAAAAGAATAAAGGTGTGTACAATATAACATGTAGGTAAAATAAAATCTGTTATAATATTAATATTAAAACATTATTGGATCATAATAATGGTTTTGATACCTACCATGAAGCCAGTAAATGAAAAAAAACAAAAGTATCATTCATAGAGGCAATTAACCAGTATAACATGGACAACAATTTTGTTTATTATAATAGGAGGAGGTGAGAAAGATAATGGATATAAGAAATTCAATTAGAATCATAAAAATATAATAAATACATTATTTTATAGTAATAATTCATGTATGGATGAGGTAGGTGAGGAAAAATTAGAAAAACAAATGAAATTAAGAGAGGTACTTTGAGAAAATTACCTCTTGAATATTTACGTCTTGAGAGACCATTAAGGAATTTGGATTTGGAATTTTGGTGAGACTAGAAGCAATTGAAAGTGGGGAGAGTGAGGAAGAGTGGTCTGGAAAATTATTTGAGGATATAAATGGTATTTTTGGTCGAATTAGGGTGGTGAACATGTGGTATTTATACATGAGGATAGGTGGGTTAAAGCGATTAATTTGTTGATAATTTTATTTTAAATCCAACCATATATAGATGTTATTAAATTACACGAATTTGGAGTTTAATTAATATTTTATATACTGGGTAGGGTTGATAAACACCTCAAAAAACCATTAAATGTTTTAGTTTTTAGGTATTTTAATCTTTTAACTTTTATATTTAACCCTTGTCAAAATGTTTCTTTTACGATGGTAAATAGTTTTCTTTTACGATGGAAAATTTTTTATACCTAAAAATTAAATTAAAATTATATCCTAATTTTTACCATATAATAAAAAACATGGAATCCATTTTATCAAATTCAATTCAGATAATTTAGAAAAAAAAATTATAATAATTTCTGCAAACAAAACTTAAAAGTGGGTATTTAAAGTGGGGCGTTGAAAAGATTGAAATTATTTCATATCTAATTTCAATGAAAATTACTTTCAATAAACAAAATTTGATTAAATTATAAAACTTTTATCTAAATATAATTTACTAAAATTGAGAATATAATCTTATAATACAAAAAAATTAAACCAAAAGGCAGTTTGAATTAAAAATTCAGTATTTTCACTATTCATTAAAATATTAATTTAATTAGAAAAATAAAAAAAATTAAAACCAAGTAAATTTTGATGTAGTTATTTTAAATAATAAGCTTATTTTGTCAAATATAACATATAAATGTTAAAAAAAGAGACATAAAATGTGTTTTTCATCAAAATGTGGTAAAAATCCATTTTTTTGAAATATATTTATTTTATCAGAAAAGTTGAATTTTTTTATATACAATTTCTAGAATACATATATTATGATTTTTAAATATTAAATTTAATATATTATATATATTTATTTAATTAAAAATCCATAAATAATTATTTTATTATTTTATGAACTCACTAATTTAAAATTAAATAGTTTTTGAGAAAAAAAAACCTTTAAATTCAATTAGTATTTATTTTAATTTATAATAAATTTTTTATCCAATTAATCAATGTATAATATTTTTTAAACCCTATTTTCATAATATATTTAATATCATTCATTCCCACCAATCTAATGGCTATACGATAACAATAACTTAATATAATAATATTAATAATATATTATTTTTTGGTATCACTCAGCCTTTTATGAAACATAAAATTTAAGAGAAACCCATTTTTGTGTGTTGAGTATGATATTTAACATGGAGTACCATTAAGGTAAAATAGAATTCATAAATATTATTAAATTTGAAAAGGTATTGTTCTAAAATGACCCGAGATGTTACATCCTTCCCCCTTTTGGGAATGTTATCTTCATAATTTTAAATTTGGGTTTGGTAACTAAGGTTTTACTTTTCAAAATTACTTCATTAAAATACAACATCGGAAAAAGAGTAAATAAAACATGTACTTTAAAATAATTAATGTGATTTATATAGGTAACTCGTGATATCATATAGTAGGGTTCCTTGTAGGAAAGATTGAACATGGATGATAAAAATAACTCTCAAGAAATAATAGAGAGTGATAGAGAATATAGTCATTAGAAATTTATCCATCATAAAACCATAAATATGTGATGGGTCAAAATACCATTGACGAAAGTAAAAAAATACAATTTTTATGTTCTTTTCGATATAGTTGAGGAATTCATTCACTTCTTAAAATAAGAACATAATGAAACACAGTTGATGTATTTATATTTTATAAGAAATGTTTTTTAATTATAAGATTCCCAGAATTATGATTTATATCCCTAAGAATAATCGTAACCATAAAATATCCAACAAACCATAAAGATACAATATCATAAAACTGAAGTCCAAAAGTTAAGGCATACTTCCACTTAAAACATAAACCTTAATTAAAAATAACCTCAAAAAAATCTCCCAGAAATATCCTTAATAACATATTATTACATCACATAAAACCTTTAAAGGTATGTCTAAAACCATTATCTTATAGTTATCCTTAAAAAAATAATTAGATCCTAGGAGTTTCCATCACATCACTATATATCTTGACATCAATTATAGTTGAACAAAATATTTTCCCAAACCATTCTGTTTCCGACCATAATAATTTACTCCCTGTATAATTAACTTGAGTCACTTATTTGTATAATTTACCAACTCATTATAGCTATAAAATCTTAATATATACTAGAAATTTTTTATCTCATTGTGGGACTATTTCAGAAACATTTCCTTATAGCTACAAAACATGTGACCAATCTTACCCCACTGGTAACACTTTTCATACCGTATTATACATTCCCCAAAATGTATTTTACCACACATGAAATAGGTTTTAGGATTAACTCCTGAATTTTTAGTCAAATTATTCTCCATTTCTTTCCACCTTGACTGTTTCACACTCTTATCATCTCAAGGCACGTATGTGCCGACAAACATCCTTTCAAGTTTTTTAGCACAACGAACCACATTTTCATAGCTTTTAAATTATCAGGAGGCTAGAGAACATCATTTCCTTAGTTTTAATATTGAGTAAAATATATTAATTTTACAATCATTGTATTGGATAAAATCTATAACATACCTGACCAATATTGTGAAATTATCTTCATATGTGGCAATTAAATCATCAACCATTTTCTTTAATTATAAGAATTTTTTTCCGTCCTAATCTGAACGTCCTTAGAGAAATATTTATCAATGAAAATATTCTTAAATTCATCCAATTACATGGAGTCATGATCATTTTTATCTTTAGTATTCTCAACCAATGACCACCATTGATCAGATTCACCTTCAAAATGATATATGGAAAGATTTACATTTTGATGTTACAAATATCCCATGACATCAAATATATTCTCCTTGGTATTGATCCATCATTCAGCTACCACTGGTTCGAAAAATCCATTTAATTATGGGGGGTTTTTCCTCATAAAATGTGAAACTAATGAAATATTCCTATGTGGTTGATCTAGATTATGCCATTCATAGATATGACCACCATTTATATCCATAGTCAACTACTCCATCACTACTACAAACTGTTCAGTTCTGATTACGAACACCTCATGATATTGGTTTGAAATGTTTTTTTCCTCTCGATGCCTTCCTATTACAGTTTTCTTATTTCTTATGTGTCAAAAAATTCAGAAAATACATATTTGGGATAAAGAAATGGTCTCGCCCAAATCTACCCATGTTTTTGGGGTTAAGCAGTCGCTTTTAGTATATCTTGGGTTGTCGAATCCCCAGATACCTAAGAAGTATCCAAAAAAAGTTAAATTATGTGGACTTTTTTTGGCTATGAAGTGGCCAACATGGGTGTATTTTAGAGGGATTTTTGTGACCTCTATGAGACTTAAGTGAATTCTATATAAAAGAATGAGTTGATCTTAGGTTATCACTTTAGGTGGATTGGATGCTTTCCTTTTTCAACTATATCACTTTATTATATTTGAGATGGGTTCATCTAAGGAGATCAAAAAACATTATCACTTACTTTTTTAATACCTACACATCTTAATACTTATCACCAATACACATGTAGGATTAATGAATTGAGCACTCCAAGGTAAAGCTTTGTATTATCAATTGAAGTGTGTGGCCTTAAATTCAACAAGGGCGAAAGAGTTTGAATATAATCAAAAAAAATTCTCATTTAAATGTATTGATTAGTCATTAATGGAGTGAGAAATAAAATCCATTCCATCCCCTTTCTACCCCCTTGTATAAATACATAAAAGGGGTTTCCCTCCATTGATTACATTTTCTCAATCGAAGAAAATTGTATACTTATGAGGGTGGAATTAAAGAAGTAATAACAACAAAATAATGATAAATCAACTATTATGTGATAAAATTCAAAAGGTATGGTGTGATCAAATTCACCTCTTGAGGAAATGATATCAATGTGATATTTAGAATAAAAAAATAAGAGTATAGGAAGAACATTTATTATGAATCTAAGGCGAACAACATACATGATAAAGAAATACAATTACAAACACAATGTGTAAACATAGATCTACAATGAAATGTACCAAAAAATATCATAAACTACACCACAAAATCTACCGTAAATAGGAATTTAAAGAGTCTTGGGTCAAGTACCCAATATTCCAATTCTTCTCCCTTGAGTATGGTAGGCCTAAGGTGGTGGAAGGTTTTTGAAATTTAGACTTTTCCACCCTTCACCCGAAATGATATCCATCTTGCATCCAAAAAAATAAGGCCACCTAAATGAGATTATAAATAGCCCAATTACAGTGGGACATATACGAAAAAAATTAATCTAATGGAGTTGGCTATCATTTTTTAAATTTTCAACCCAAAATAGTTAATGGATTATGAGATATGTGTATACTGGTGGACGGTTTTTTTGGGCCGCTGAATCTTGCTCAAAATTTTATCTCCAACTTCATATGCCAGTAACTCAATTAAAAAATTCCTAATTTTCTCTTGTAACTTTTTAATGAAATTTCTTATATGATTTTATCTATCATAAGATAAATTTTTAGAGTCAGTGGTCTTGTATATTGGCTGATACAGTTTCTTTATTGGGCTGGTATCTAGTTACCTTTTCCCAGAATGTGATGTCATGAAAGCCCATTTTGGTGGTCGTCCAATGTAAATATTTGAGTTCTCAAAATGATTAAATTCTTCCCAATGTAATGAGAAACCTGAAAATTAAATATGAAAATAAAATCAAGACCATTGATTATTTTATATGGTTTTCAAAAATGTACCATGTAATAGTGCATTTTGTGGACTTATAATCATAATGTGAAATGATGTTCAAAGTGTAAAATGCACTGAAATGGTGTTTATTAATAATAAATTACATTAATTATATATATATATTAACAATTAATATTAGGCTCCTTTCGGGGGCTAATCACACTCCCAATTTGAGTTTTCCTAGTCCCGAGAAAAATATATCTCAAAAATGAGAAATTCGAATATCCTTTTCCCAAACATTTTAACACACAATGAGCACTAAGAACCCTTATACAAAACATTCATGAAACCCATTAAAATATATTAATACAAGATATTTTGATAAGAATATCGAAATCTAAATCATATTCTTTTGTTCAAATTCATCTCCATATTTCATCCAATATCAATTAAGCATGATGATGTGTTGTATATCACAATAGTCATGGGGGATCATCTTTATTAAATGGGGAAATGATCGAAGTGCTGGGTGGACTCAAATTTCAATATTAAGTTGATTATGAAATTATATATTTATATATATTATTATTTCTTTTTTTCATTTTTCCCATGGTAATTGAAATTTCACTCAACAAAGTCAACCCATGTAGCGAGACATTGTCGATGACTCCCAAGCTCAACAAACATAGGGAAACCACTAAAACAATATACACAGGAATAATCTCAAGTTAAATCACTCGAAAAAAATTTCAAGTTACCACAAATGGAGATAAAATTGCATACTCTGGGCAGGACAACTATGGTGTCATGATCCCCAAGTGCTGAAAGCCACACATTTGGTCATTTCATTACTCTACATGAATATTTATTGTTTTTTTAATTTTTTATTGAATACTCATATCAAATCTAAAATGATCAACAAACCTATACTATTTATTGGTTGGACCCCCTAAACAAGAACTAATACCCCACATTCCAGAGGATGTGTATTGTGTTTTTTATATAAAATGGATGAAAGTACAAATGGTGAAAAATCACATTGGACAACTATAGTGTCCAAAATATATGCACATGAATTAAAACATGAATTAAAATTAGAATCAAGGCATGAAAAATTATTTGATATTTAATTTCAATGTGAGAAATTTGTATTATCATTTTCAAGGTTAATGGAACTTTTCCTTCCATTCAGAAACTATTTTATCAGATCGTTTTTTTCACACAACAGAAATTTTTCATTTAATATACCCTCAAATTCAAATAACACTATCCCCAGTGTTTGATGAAAATAAAATTTAAATGGGGCTAGAGGTAGAGAAGGGATGTTAAAAAAGGAAATTGAAAATGAGGAATATGGAATGAAGTCACCTGGTGGTTGAATTTAAAGTTATTTCTAATCCATTTAAATCCCTTGATCTCCATGTCACTTGAAGAAGCCTCATAAATGATGGTAGATTGTCTTTATGTATCTATGATTTTTCAAAAAATCCATCAACTTATCATCCCATTTATGTTTAAGCATACTAAAGAACAATTCTAATAACAAGTAAAAACTTGATATATATATATATACATATATATGGATGTATAAATTTTAAAATATATGTATGTATATAAATAAAATAGAATAAAGATACACTATAAGTTACATGTAAGTGGGAGGCGCACTTCCATGTCTTCCTTTGGTCCCAGGTTCAAGTCCCCGCGGCTTCACCGGTTGTGACGAGGTTTTCCCCACGACCAACAATGTGTCCTTTTAATTTTTTTAGTCATTAATTTTTTTATTTCTCTTTTAACGTACAAAAAAAGAAAAATAAAATAATATAAACTGATGATATATTGTCTTCTTTTAAAAATTTTGGTCAATATATTACTCATGGATCATGCCATGTGACATAAGTGAATATGGTCCTCCCCTTTCATACCTATCCATTCTCATAATAGAATAACTGGTCAACAGTCTATTTTTTTAGATAAATAATCAGAAATTTGTCATTAGTCATATTTGAAAAACAAAGATGATTCAAAATTTTTGGAAACATGAAAACCATGGGTTCCCTCCGGTGCAACGCTTCTGTTTAAAGTCTATAGCTCGACTTAAGCACTTATTTGTTTAACTATATTCCCTATATATGGTTGGTTCACTCATGTCTTCATAAAATTCATGTTTTTGAATGGTTAAATGAGTGGTTTGACTCTATGAACATTGAAATTAAAGGTTTTACCATTAGTATGATATTTAATTTCAATATCCCCATAGGGGAACACCTTATGCACTATGTATAGACATGGCCACATGGACCTAAATATTCTCAGGTGTAAATGATGTTTTGAACTATACAAGAGCATGAATTTTCATGGGTCAAAGTGTTTAAAAATTGATATTCCTATATTGGTAGCCTTGAACACTAGATTTATTTATCCTTGAATTTTTATAAGCCTCCACCATATGTTACTGAAGTTCATTAAGATATATTTAAATCTTTGTTTTGGCCAAAAAATGTCAAAGGTAATTTTTTTGATTTCCCAAATGGCCTTATGCTCAATTTCAACAGGTAAATGAAATGATTTTCCATAAACCAACCTATATGTCGACCTTCCTTGGATGGTTTTGAATGTTGTAAAATATTCCAAAAGTGTGTCCAAGAGTTTCTAAGACCATTATTTCCTAGAGGGATTGAATATTTTTTCAAGAATTTGTATAATCTCCATATTCTCTAACTCAACCTGACCATTGGATTGAGGATGGTACACTGTGGAAACTTTATGAGAAATTTCAAACTATTTAAGGATTTCCGAGAAGGAGAAGTTGTAGAAATGGGTTCCTCGATCACCGATTATAACCCTAGGAATTCTAAATTGAAAAAATATGTGCTCTTTTAGAAAAAAGATAAAAACATGAGGGCCATTGGACTTTGTGGGAATGTTGTAAACATATTTAAGGAAAAAATAAATTGCTAAACAGATATAGAGGTATACCCTAGAGTTTGAGAAGGGTCCCACTAATTCCATTCCCCAAGAATCAATGATTTCAATTACCAAAATGGGAGTGAGTGGAATCTGATTCCTTTTGGTAATGAATAATAATTTCTGAAACTAAGGAAAACATTTGAAAAATTAGAAGGAATCCATAGTGGGGTTAGGATAATATAAACAACTTTGGAGGACCTTTTAAGTGGTTTTCATTGTGTAAAATTGGCCTCTATATGCCTCTCCATGAAAAAATATTATAATGGAGTCTTTCTCAGAATCAGAAATTCATATCCTAATGATTTGATTAGGACAGAACTTGAAGAGGTAAGGATCATAAAACACGTAGTGTTAGACATTAGAAAGGAATTTCCTCTTATCTTGGGTCGCTAGGAATTTTTTAATATAACATGTCACAAAATGATTTTCTATGTCAGCATACCATGGAAAATCACTCACAGAATAGAGGATCTCATAGGGAAATAAATTAGGCACATAAAAGTGATGTGAGTTATCTTTTAATTCCATCTTAGAGAGGTGATATTCTACA
This sequence comes from Viscum album, assembly GCA_963277665.1. Lineage (NCBI taxonomy): Eukaryota > Viridiplantae > Streptophyta > Magnoliopsida > Santalales > Viscaceae > Viscum > Viscum album. The sequence goes on along the minus strand of OY728137.1, from coordinate 1,888,676,482 downwards.
ACATTTTCAACACCCTTTTGTCCTTAATTGTTAAATAAAACTATTAAAGTAGAAAGGACCACTTAATAAATCTATCCTTGGTATCTTGTTTTTGGAAAACGGTTTTTTAGGGATGAATGGTCAGTAATGACGATTATGGGTGATCTTAAGAGATAATACAAGAATTTCTCTACAGAAATGAAAATATAAGGAAATTATTTCTCTGTGGAAGTGTAGTTAATTTGTGCATCATTTAATGTTTTTCTTGCATAAGCAACGACACATGGATTATTATCACACAGTTTTCCTATGAATTCGCCTACAAAGAATTCAGTGGCATCACACATGATTTCAGAAGGAAGTTTCCAATTTGGGGATTGCATGATATGTGGATAGATAAGAGCTATCTTGAGTTTAGATAATGATTCCTCATATCTTTCTATCAATAAAAAGGAGCATCTTTCACCAATAGAGAACAACGTGGATGAGAAATAGAGCTAAAAATAATAAATAACCTTCTATATAAACTAGAATCTCTTAAGAAGGAACTCACTTAATTAATAGTTTTAGGAGAGTGAAGGTGAAAATTGATGTTGAACATAGCTTTATGAACATAAATCCCTTTAACAGAGACCAAATGGCCTAGAAAAAGACCATCTATTACATTGAAATGGAATTTTTTCAATTTAGGATGAGACTCTTATCCTCACATCGTGAAAAAACCTTTAAACAATCAAAAGGAATCCCTAAAAATTATCCCAAATATGGATTGGTCATCCATGAAGAAATATAAACAATCCCCACTGTGTCTGAGAAGATTCCCATCATGCACCACTAGAAGGCACCAGGGGAATTACATAACCCAAAGGGCATGCGAATGAAGCAAAATGATCCGAATGGACAAGTGAAGGTTGTTTTTACTTGATACTATAAGGAGACCTTGATTTTATTATACCTTGATAATCATTCATGGAAGTAATATAATTGAAGACATGTCAATAGCTCGAGGACTTGATCAAAAAAGGGATAGGGGAAATGGTATTTTTTGATAAAAGAGTTGATATTCCTATAGACAATAAAAACACTCTATACACTACTGATCCTTATGGGGATAAGGTCACCATCCTCATTGGTGATCACAGTGACTCCAAATTTCTTTCGTACAAGATGAATTGGTATTATCCACTCACTCTCATCAATGGGGTAGATGATACCCACTATAAAAAACATAATAATATCTTTCCATACGACATCCAAAAGATTTGGATTGAGTCTCTACTAAGGATGATGACATGGTTTGGAATCAGATTCAAGAATAACCCTATATGTTCTAGTGAGTGGTATAATCCTAGAAATATCAAAAATCATCCATCTAATTTATTTTTTATGCTTTTTTAGGATATCAAAAAGAATCATCTATAGATTGGATTCAAGGAAGGACGAAATGACAACAAAAAAGTCTTGATTTTATTCTATGAATTAATACATTAATGATGAAGTTATGAACTTAATTTCGAGATTATATTGGCTATTAATTTCCATCAAAGGATGGTACTTTGTATTGAAATTAATTTCTTTGTTCATATTTCTTGACCGAATTGTTTCTTTGTGAAAAGAATTTTCATCCCCAAAATTGGCCATATTAGTGTCATGAATGGGTATGTACTCAATTTTATTGATTTTATCAATGGTATCATTAATTATTGATTCGATAAAATCATTAATAGCGCTATTTGTAAGAAATTCAAGATAAAGGAGACAAATTTCGCTTATGTGAAAAAATAAAATCAATCTCTTCATGAATTAAACATCCTTTAGCAATTCCTTGATGTTCCTCGAGTTCAATATCAACACTACCATTCCAATTATACTCATGGATCTCTTCTTTATCCCAAATTTGATAGTTTTCAATGTAGTAGGTCAATACTAGACTTATGTTTCCAAAGGTGACGGTCATATTCCCATTTCAGACTCTAATAATGAAGTTGATTGTTGAAAGGATATGACGACCAAGGTTGATTGGGAATTACTCCCTAGGACCTATGATTGGGAGATTTTCCAGGATAATGATGTTATTTTTGTAAATGAACTTTTCAAATTTCGCCAAAACATCCATTAAGTCCCCCCTTAGGAACTCGAACTGTAAAATCAACATATTGAAGAGTGACAGATGTGGGTTGGAGTTATTTGAGACCTAACTGAAAATACATGGCCTAAGGAATGAGGCTCACACTAGCACCCAAATCACAAAGGTATTTGAAAAATCTGTTCCCTTCTAACTCAATATTGATGTATGGACATCCTGGATCGTTAAACATTTGAGGAATAGTCCCCTAAATGGTGGAACACACTTTAGCAGCCAAAAGGACAAGTTTTTTATGCTAAAATTTCTTTTTAAAGGTGCATAAGTACATAAGTTACATTGAGTAGGCCGTAATGGTTTGGATTACATCAAGATGTGTAATTTTGAACTTAAACTGAGAGAAGATTTTCCTCAACGTTTTATTCAATTATGGTTTAGATTTTCCTTTCATACATTATGGAATGGGAGTAGGTTGTTTTATTGTTTTGTGTTTTTGAAGTTTCTTCAAATTATCTATGGGTTTTTAAGAATAAATGGTTGGTTATTAATCTTTCACATGCATTGTTGAATCGTTTAATGGTTATGAAAAGTCTTGTTCAGGTTTCTCAATGGATTACCCACTTCTTAAACTGTGATCTTCATTGATTTGTTTATGAGAGGTTTGTGTGTAACTGAATTCCTACCTTAAATTTTATGAAGGTACCACTGAGTATGCATGGGTGCCTTACCAGTTCTAATGGTTTGTAGTTCTTGTTTAAGGGATGAGACATATGAGTAAATTTTTTTACAAAAATTCTCAAGGATAGGAATAGAGATAGATTGAGTAGGGGCTTGTATTGGTTGGTTTATCCCAGGAGGATACTTTGGTTTTTGGATTGGTTGTTGGATGGGATTCTAGATGTGTTTTCAGTATTGGATTGGATGGTGCTAGTAGTGTACTCGTTTTGGTTGGAAATGTATGTGGTTTTAAAAATTTTGTGGAGGGTAGGGGTTCAGTCTTTATGGCTAACTAGGTTGTTGTTTGGGTGGTTTAATATCTTTCCAATGGAATCCTGGATGGTCATTGTAACTTGGATTGCATATGTTTTGGTTCTGAGGCTTCTGAAATTTTAAATAATTAACCTCCACCGGTGGTCATTCTTAAAGAACATCTTTAATTGAAGGAATGGTTGCACAATATTCAGTCTTGTGGTCATTTTTGTCACAAATTGTGAAAATAGGGTCAATAGTTTGAATTTCATGGACCTTCCTAAGATCGATCTCCTTGACCTTCCCAGTGAGTGTATTATGTTTCTACCTAAGGATTTCATCCCCCCTATATTGGTGAATTACACTAGATTAGGGTGTATTTTCATTGTAAGGTGATGTTCCCCATGTTTGGTTTCATTTGGAACATCCTTTTAGATACGTGTATACATAATCTAGGGCTTTGTTCATGAAGGTTCCATTACACATCATGTTAATGAATTTTTTGATTCCCAGACCCATCCCTTCATAGAATATTCTAACATGTTTTGAGAGATTAAATCCATGGTAAGGAACCTTGTTTAGTGTGTCTTTGAACCATTCCCATCTTTCATAAAATGACTCCCCTTATTTTTGAATAAAAATTTGGATACTCTTTTTAAGAAAAATTGTTTTGTGATGGGGAAGTATTTTTTATAGAACTCTCATTGGAATTGTTGCTCGGAGTGGATTAATGTAGTTCTAAAATTGTTTAACCAATTATTTTCTCATTAATTTAGTGAGAAAGGAAATAGCCTCATCATATCTTACTCATGTTTAGGTGGTGGGAATAGGTGTCCAACAATGTCATTGAACTCTTTGACATTAAGGTATGTCATTTCTGACTCCATCCCCTGGAAGGAAGAATGTTTATTAAGACATCAGGTTTAAATACATAGTGAGCTTATACATGGGAAACATGCCTAATTCAATTTCTTGTATTGGTCCATGTAGGTGTGAGGTAGTTAATCATGGTTTGGTTGAGTACATTCCCCATGTCTGGGGTTGCCTCATTGGGATTTTGATTTTGGATCTGACCCAGGATTATGAGTTGGATTCTTGGAACACACTCCCTTAAAATTGGAAAATGTTTTGAATCTGGAGTATTTGGAAGATTTGGCTATAATGGGAAGATACCCCTAGGTGTTCTTAACTCCCCAACCCTACGACATTCCACGTTAACTAATCTATTTGAGTTATCACGGGTATAGGCAGACATGCGCCAAATGAAAAAAAAAGTGAGAAATGGAAAAGATAAGAGAATTCGGGGTAAAAAAAAGAGAAATGGGGGATAATTGAATGGGTGATGATAAGACTTCCATGGGTCCTCGTAAATGGAACCAATATTTTCCCTTTCTCGAATTTATGCTTGTTTTTAGGGTTAACCGGTCACTTGTAGTTTAGATTGGGTTGTTGAATCCTCAAAGACCTAAGAAGTAACCTAGAAACCCATACAATTTATAGATTTTTTTGTCTATTTAGTGGCCATCTTTGGTGGATTTTAGATGGGTTTATGTGAATTCTACAATACATTAGTGAATTCCATTTAAATAATGATTTGATCCTATGTTTTCACTTGGGGTGGATTGGATACATTCCTTTTTTCAACTATTTCAATTTCTTATATTTGTGATGGGATCATTTAAGAAGATAGAAAAATATAAAAAATTACTAGTTTAATACCTAACCACCTTAATACTAATAACCTATACAGTTGGAGGATCAAAAGTTTTATCACTCCACGTTAGTGGTTCGTATTTTCACTTGAAGTGTGTGTCCTCAAATTAAATAAGGATGAAGGCGTTTAAAGATCATGAAAGAAAATTATCAATTAAATGAATTGATTAGAAATCAATGCAGTGATAAATAACCTCCAATCCATAACCTTACTCCTCCCATGGATCAACCAATAAAAGGATTATCTATCCATCGATAAAATCTTTTCAATAGAATCAGAAACTAGACATATGTGGGTGGAATTGAAGAAGTAAAAAAAATATGATCACTCCACTATTGTGTGATAAATTTCACAAGGTATAGTGTGAATGAATTTATACATTGAGGAAACATTATAAACTATATTGGGAGAAGAAAATAATTAGAGGAAAGGATGAAATTTCATTAATAAACTAAGTTGAATTGAATATCTTGCATTAGAAAGAAATGCAGTTACAAACACAAAGCGGTAACATAACACTATAACGAAACCAAGAACCAAAGATCATATAATCATGAATCTCCTAAACCTTAAATAGTCATTTAATGAGGCTTGGGTCGAGCCCCCAAAATTCCATGACTTCCAAATTGATTATGGGAAACCAAGGGTGGGAGAATGTTTGTGGAATTTATACTTTTCCACCCTTGACCAAAAATGACATCTAGCGGGAATCCACAAAATATAAGTGCAAAAATGATCATATATATGGCCTATTTATAATGGTAAATATAATAATACAATGAATCCAAGGATTTCTACTAACATTATGTAATGGTTCAGCCCAATAGAGTTTATGGTTTAATATATATTTGTAATATGGTTTGATGTTTTTCTGGGCCATAGAATCTAGAACCTGATTTTATCTCCAAATTGGGCTTCCTATAACTATAATAAAAAATCCAAAATATCTCTTATAAATGTTTGATGAAATTTTTTCCATGATTTCCTCTATCTTTAGTTAAATTTGGAGAATCATTGGGAGTGTATATTGGCTGATACAGTCTTTTTATTAGTCTATTGTCCAGTAACTGTTTCCTAGAATGTGATGGCATGAAAGCCCATTTTGGTGGTCTTCCAATATGAATAATCAATTACTGAAAAAGTATGAATTGTTCCCAATGTAATGAGAAATTTAAAAATTAAATATAAAAATAAAATAAAGGCCATTGGGTATTTTATATGGTGTTCAAAAATGTACCATCTAATAGTGTATTTTCAGAAGGAAATAAAATCATAATGTGAAATGATGTTCAAAGTGTAAAATGAACTAAAATCATGTTTATGAATAATAAATCACATGAATATTATATAGATTAAAAATGAATATTAGCCTAATTAAATGTCTAATAAAGGAACAAGGTAATATTAATATGAATCCTAATTTCAACATAATAATAAATTAAAATCAACTAATGGAAAGAAATTAACACCATCCTAACCACTAATGTTATGTAAACCAACCTTTAATACATACTATAATGCCTAATCCTAAATCATTACATTATCTTGAGTTAAGTGATGAAATAAAATTGAGGATCACTTATAGTTTAGATATTTATAGAATTATACCATAAATATTACATAACAAAATCATATAAATACAAAGTGGACACTTCCAACAATATCCATTTCAAATGAATCATATTACATTTAAAAAAACATGGTTTCTTTTTATTTTTAATCATCATGACATTTCTTTGATTCTGTCCTTGACTCAATTCTTCAATAGATATTGTGAAAAATATTTAATAATTTGGGATGAGCACATGAATCCTAGTAAGGGACATACAAATAAATAAACCCCTTAGTCTAGTTAAAATATGGTTACCCATTTAATATTCATTGAGCGAATGAAACAAAAAAATTTCACAAGAATAACACTCACTCTTCTTGCTCAAATAAAAACACAATAACCAAACAAAAATCTATTAGACCTTCATTAGGTGACTTATAGAATCCTATATATAAAACCCTTCCAATCTCCAATCAAATGGAATAACCGTATGACTATCTTTCAATATCATTATTACCTAATTAATTAGAGATATATAATGGGGATCTCCCTTTATATAATATATATCGGGCTGAACAATGTGCTATAATGGGTCGCATCCCTTTTTGTAAGCTATAACAGGCTCACTTGTGAGCTAAAATGTGGCTCAAGCCTTCATATATGTTATGGTGGGCTCACCCATGAGCTATACTGTGGCTCAACCCTTTCTATAAGTTATATCAGCCATCCCTAATGTCCTGAAGGCCTTCATTTTTTTATTGATTTTGATAATCAACATTTCAAGGGGTGGGGTGGAACCCTTACAAGACCCGTAGGCATAATTATTACATGGCTTGTTGGCCTTAGAGGAATTCACCAATTTTGGGAATAAAATACATTCATCATAAAACCCTTTTGCTACCTTCTTCTAAACCCATATGAAAAATATTTTCATATTATGATTCCATTTTAATTTAATAACCCATTTTCAATACCAGGATATCCAAAATAATAATTAAGGGATATTTTTTAATTTTAAAAACATTAAGGATTATAGAGAAAATCAAGTACCAAATAAAGGTTACGATGAAGGAGAAGTTGTTGTCTCCGTATAAAAGAAAAAAATTCCTTTTGTCATTTTGTAAGGAAAGTAAAATGATACTTAAAATAGCATTAATTTTCAAAGAATGACTGAAATTCAAGATAGACATAGAATTTCCCATATATTCCTTTTATAAACCTATAAATAAATATGTAAATTAATATCATGAGGAAAAGATTTGATAAATAAATCTTTAAATGTTCAAGGTGTCCCATACAACTTTGAACATTTAAATATGAATATCTATGATTTAATACATTTACCAAAATAATAAATAATATTTTTATATACATAATATCGACTTTAAATTCCATAGTGGTGTTATATACACCTTATATAATAATAAAGGTGCATATAATCATGAAATTCTACAATGAAAGAAGATTGAGAAAAAATCCCTCACCATGAGTCTGAGACATCTCATATGTTCTTTATCTTCTTGATTAATAAATTTAATTAAATTTATATATTATTTCAATCATTTTTTATGTTAATTATTTGATTTAAATCACTTATTATCATTTTATAATAATTATATAATTATTTAAGTTCTTATAAGATGTTTTATAGATATTTAGTAAATGAGTCGAAAATGAACATGTTTATGTTGTAAGTTATCCAAGTGGTTTTAATTCCAAAATCCACAGAATATAAAATATGATTTAAATAAATTTTATATTAATTATATTTGTATTTATACTAATATTCTATAATGAACTAAAAACACTATTCATGGAGACGGTAGGCTGTACGTACGTAAGAATGTTATTTTAATTTTTTCTATCGTATTGAATGATTGAAATTAAATAAAATGTATATAAATAAATATATATATATATAATATCATTAATGTATAATTAATATTTCATTTATATAATATATTATTACTAAAACAATCCTTAATACATTCTATGTTATATGTGAATCAGCCACATCATTTTGAGGAGCCGTTAGTCGACACATCCTCAAATGAAGTTATCATATGATAATAAATAGAAAGAATGAAGGTATGTTTAATATAACATATAGAAATATTAAATAGCATATAATATAAATATTAAATTATTTTTTCTAGAATAATGGTTTTATGAACACCAATAAAGGTGGTAATGGAGAAAGAACTAAACATTATTCATAGAGGTGATTAAAAGACATATCTTGGACAATAGTTTTGTTCATTTTAATAAGAATAGGTGAGAAATGAAATAGATATGATATATTCCATTAAATACATAAAACACTTTTATATACATGATTATGGAGTGACCATTCATTTATGGATGAAGGAGGTGAGGGGAAATTATAAAAAGAAATGAAATTAAGAGAGGTACTTTGAGAAAATTACCTATTTAATATCCCCTCCTTAAAAGACCCTTGAGGAACATGGAATTGGATTTTTAGTGATACCAGAAACACTTGGAAGAAGGGAGATTAAGGAAAAGATGTCTAGGTTGAGATTTGAGGATCTAAAATTCTTTTTTGGGTCGAAATATGGAAGTGGAGAGCTGGTATTTATACTTGATGATATGTGGTTTCACGTGATTATTTTATTGGTTATTTTATATTAAAAGCCAACCATATATAGTTGGAACTACATTCAAGGAAATTGGATTGTAATTAATGTTGTATAGTATGGTTAGGGTGTATACAGACCTCAAAAAACCATTAAATTTTGAAGTTTTGTTTATGATACGAATTTAACTTTTAGCTTTAATCCTTGCCAAAAATTTACTTTTACTATGATAAATACTTTTTTTACCATGAAAAATATTTTATACCTCAAAATTAAATTTACCATAAAAACTAATTTGGAAATTATGATTACAAAAATTTAAAACATTTTATCAAATTCAATTCACATAAATGGGAAAATTTTATTTAAATTTAATTCCCAAACAAAACTATAAATTGGGTTTTTAAAGTGAATCATTCAAAAGTCTTAAATGTTTTGAAATGAAATTTAATTTTCGAATAACATCCAAGGTCGAAGATGGTATTAAATTACAAAAAATTAATATAGTTATACTTTAAATCTAATTAAAAATATAATCTAACTATATAAATTTATTAGTCGAACAAAAAGTTTGAATTAATAATTTAGAATTTTTCATTATTCATTAAAATATGAATTTAATTAGAAAAATACAAGAAATTAATAAGAAGTAAATTTTGATGTTTCAATTTTAAATAAAAAGTATATTTTTTGTAATAGAAAATATATAAGTTTATAAAACCTTATTTAAAAGGGGTTCACCATGGAAATATGGTAAAACTGAATTATTTAAAAAAAATTTCTTATATCTGAAAAATTAAATTTGTTCATATATCATTTCTAGAAAACATACATGATGAATTTTATAAATTAAATATTATATATATATATATATTTCAATAATGAAATCCATGAAAAATTGTTTTATTTTTTATGTACTCACTAATTTTTACTTAAATATCTTAATTTTGAAAAACACATCCTTTATATTGAAATGGTTTTAATTATATTTAATAACTAATTTAATAAACAATTAATTATTATATAATCTTATTTAAACTCTATTATCATAATTTAGTTAATATAATTCTTTCCCTTCATTATAAAGGTTATGTGATAACTACAAATTAAAATAATAAAATTATAATTTTATTATTTTTTAGCATAACTCAGTCTTATGTGCAACATATGATTTTGTAGAAACCCATTATTGTGTTTTGGGTACACTATAAATCATAGAGTCAATTTGAGGTAAAATATAATTCATAAATATTAATAATTAAGAAAAAATCTTATTCTATAATTAACATAGATGTTACATCCTACCCCCATTCAGAAATTGCATCCTGAAAATTTTCAATTGGGTTTTGTAATTAAGGTTATATTTTTAAAATTACTTCATTTAATTCACGTATCAAAAAAAAGAGTCAATAAAACCTCTATATTAAAATAATGAATGTGTATCTCAAATGACCCCCAATATAATATATACTAGGGTTCCATGTAGTAAAACGTGGACATGGATGATAAAACTAACTCTTAATGACTAGTAAAGAGTGACAGAGAACATTGTTTTTTGGAATGTTATCCATCACAAAACAATAAATATATAATGGGTCAAAATACCATAAAAAACTAAATGAATAACATTATTTTAATATCCTTTTGATAGATTTGAGTTATTCATTTAATTGTTTAAATAAAAACATAAAAAAGTAGAATTAATTGAATTATTTATATTTTATAAGAATAATTTAATGCTCATAATATTCCCATTATTATGATTTATATCCTTAAGAATAACCTTAAGCATAAAATACCACATAAAAAATAAAGGATATCATTATCTTAATATTGAGGACCAAAAGTAATAGAATACTTCCACATTAAACAAAATCCTTATATAAACAAAAACCCAAAATAATCCCCTATAATGGTCTTTAATTAATTATTATCACATAAAATAAAACCTCAAAATGTTTGTCTAAAACCCAAAATTTTAGTTTTCCTTTGAAAAATATCGGGCTCTTAGGTGCTTCCATCATATCACTAGATGTCTCAACATCAACTATAGTAGCCGAAAAATATTTTCCCAAGCCTTTTTGTTTCCGATCATAATTATTTCCTCCCTATGTAATTAATTATAGACACCTATTTGCATAATGTTTCAACTCATTTTTCTTAAAGAAACATATTATAGACTGATTATCTATTATCTCATTATTATACTATTCAAGACCCATTTGATTATAGTTACAAACCTTATGACCAATTTTACCACACCTATAACACTTTCAGATCTGGATATACATTCCCCAAAATGTAATTTACTAAACATGGAACATGTTTTTGGCATACCTCTAGAATTATTTTTTCATTACTTATCAATTTCATGCCACCTTGATAATTTATTACTCTTATAATCTCATTTCATGTTTGTGTCGAAAAAATCCATTTCAACTTTCTCAGCACAACGAACCACATTTTTATAACTTTTAAATTCTCAAGAGGCTAGACCACTTATTTTCCCTAGTTTCAATCTTAAGTAAAATCTATTATTTTTACTATCAATGTCTCGAATAAAATCCAGAACATACCTGGCCAATCTTGTGTAGTTCACTTCATACATGAAAAATGAATCTTCATTTTTTTGATTTAATTCCATGAAATGGTTCTCCATCCTCGGATGAAAAACCTTACAGAAATATTTCTGAAGGAAACTATCCTTAAATTATTCACATTCAATATAATCAATATCATTTTCCATCGACTATTCATTACCAATGACTGTCATCGATCATATTTACCTTCAAAACGATAGATGAAAAGAGTGAAATTTTGATGTTCTAAACATCCCATGAATTCAAATATCATCTATATGGTATTGATCTAACCTTCATCTACCACTAGGTAAGATTACCCATTGATTGATGGGGTTTGTTCCATCATAAAATGTTCCAATACTAACATATTCCTCTATGGTTGATATGGATGATCTCGTGCGTGGATACCGCTAATATTTATATCATGAGTCAACTGATCCATCAATACAACACACTATTCAATTCAGATTCATGAAACCTCGTGAGGTTTGTTTAAAATGTTGTTTTCCTCATGATGGCTTCCCAATATAGCTTTAATATTTCCTCTTTGGATAAACATTCTGAACAGACATAGTTTAGATTAAGCAATAAGGTAATATTAAAATTCTACATAATTTCTACAGATCCATAAAGTAAAATCCACCAAAACAAAGTAATTAACATCATCATAACCTATAAAGTTATCTAAACTAACCGATGATATCTACTTTAAGGCCCCAACCTTAATCATCACATAATCTTGATTTGATTAATAATTCACATTTAAGATCTTTTCAGGTTTAATGATTTATAAAATATGATCATAACTATTACATAACAAAACCATAAAAATACAAAGTGGATAATTATAAAATTATACCTCACTTAAATAACCTAAAAACTATTAAAAGTAAACCTGGTTTCATTTCATTTTTAATCATCAAATATTTTCCTTGATTACTTCCTTGAATCTACAATGCCTCAAATATTGTGAAAACATTTAAAAACAAAAGATGAGCACAAAAAGCTTAGTAATGGACATAAAAAGAAATAAAACCCTTAGTATAGTTAAATAATGGTAACCCATTTTATGTTCATTGATTGAATGAAAACAAAAATTTTCACATGAATAACACTCATACTTTTTTCTCAAACAAAAACACTAAAACCAAAATGTAAGAAATTAAAACTCATTTAAGTGACACAGAGGACAATATACATAAAAACCTACCAAAACCCATTCAATTAGAATAACTATATGTTTCAATTCCTGTAATATCAATACACAACAAATTTGAGATCAATAATGGGGATCTCCATTCATATAAGCCATACCGGGCTCACTAGTGAGCTATAATGTGATAATCTATTTATATAAGCTATAATATGCTCACTGGTGTGCTACATTGTGGATCAAACCTATTTATATGATATGTTAGGCTCACCTGAGAGCTATAATGGTGCTCAACCCTTCACATAAGCTATATCAGGCTCACCTGTTTCATATAATTCTCATTTAAAATTTCATTATTGAAAGAAATTTCTCACAAAACCCTTTTGAATACTTCTTCTAATCCCAAATGATAAACATTTCAATATAAAAATAAAATTTTCATTTAAGAACACTTTAATAATTATAACATACCAAAAAAATGATATATTCATCTTCCAACTAAAAAATTTAAGCCTTATATAGGAAGACATGTATCAATTAATGGTTATGGCAGTAGAGAAGCCGTTGATGCCTTATACAAGAAAAAAATTCCATTTTTTGTTTTGTAATGAAAGTAAAATGCTTTGTATAAACATATATCTATTAAAAACATAGAATGAAATTCAAGATAGATATAAAATTTCCTATATGGCCCTTTTATTTTCATATAAATAAATAAGTAATTTAATATCATGTATAAAAGATTTAATAATTAAATATTTAAATATTTAAGATGTCCCATACAACATTGTGAATTAAAATATTAATCTCTATGAATTAATAAATTTAAAAAAACAATTAATTACATTATTAAAGATAAAATATAGATATATGTTGTCATAGTGTATATATATATATACCTTATATAAGAATAAAGTTAGATATTATCACGATAATCCTCGATAAAAGGAGTTTGGGACCGAATCACTTATCTCGAGTCTGAAACATCTCGTATGATATTTATATTTCTGAATAATAAAATTATGTTAATTTATACATTCTCAAGAATCATTTTTTTTAATTAATCATTTTATATCTTTATTATCATGTTATAACAATTACTTAACTTTTATAGTTTATATCTGACATTTTATCGATATTCAGTACTTGAGTCGAAAATGAACTTGTTTATGATGTAAATTATTCATGTGGTCATATGTACAACATCTATAGAAAATAAAAAATGATATAAATATATTATATATTGATTATATAAGTATTTATAATAATATCTTAAGAAAAACTAAAAACAACTGTTAAACAGATGGTAGGCCGTATGTATGCAAGGACAATAGTTTTATTTTTCATTTTGTATTAAAAGATTGAAATTACATTAAATGTATATAAATATGTATAAATATATGATATAATTATATAAGTATTATTATTTAATTTATATCATATATTTTTACTAAAAAATCTTAAAACATTCCATATGATGTGTGAACTAATCACATCATTTTGAGGAGGCGGTTACCTATATGCCCCCAAACGAAGTTATCGCATAACTAAACTATTGAAAATATGAAGGTATGTTTAATATAACATATCCCGAATATGAAATAGGTTATAATATATATATATTAAAATATTATTTTACCATAATAATGGTTTTAAGACCATCCATGATGATGGTAATGGAAAAATAAAAAAAATATTCATAGAGGCGATTAACCGACATAACTTGGACCACAATTTCATTTAATATTATTATTATTTTAATGGTTGGGGACAAAGACTCAATTTATTATTTAATTAAATGACCTATTAGAGGGTAGAGGGAGACCCAATACAAAGAAAAATAAAACTATATTATATAAATTATTACATAGTAATCATGCATTTATGTATGAAGGAGGTGAGGAGAAAGTATAAAATGAAAATAAATTAAGATAGGTACATTGGGAAAATTACCTCATCAATATCCCCTCAATAAAAGACCATTGAGGGCCTTTTATTTGGAATTATGGTGGTAAAAGAATAAATTATGGGTGGTTAGTGTAAGTTGGTGAGGCTGGGATATATTATTAGGATCTACAAGGCTTATTATATAGAAATAGGGTGGTGGAGAGGTGGTTTGTATACTTAAGGAGAGGTGGATTCAAGTTATTAATTTATATTAAAATCCAGCCACATTGAGGTGACATAAAATTCCACGACATTTTATTTTAATTAATTTTGTATAGGATAGTTATGGTTGACCCACACCTCATACATCCATTAAATGTTGTAGTTTTAGTTATGTTAATATTTTAAATGTTATCTTTAATGCTTGTAAAAATTTGAAATTTACTATGGTAAATTTTTTTTTACCATGGTCAGTTTTTTATAAATAAAAATAAAATAAATATAAAAGCATAATTTTGACCTTATGATTCCATATATGGAATTAAGTGTATGTAATTCAATTAACATAATTGGGAAAAGCTGATTTAAAATTAATTCTACAAACAAAACTAAACGGTGGGATTTTAAAGTGAAATGTTCAAAAGTTTGAAATGTTTTTATATCTAATTTAAATGTGAAATTACATCCAATAACAAAATTTGGAAAAAAATTATAAAAAATAAATCTATTTATAATTGAAAAAAAATCAAAAATACAATCAAAGAATATAAATAAATTAGATGAAAATCCATTTTGTATTAAAAATGTAGTATTTTTCACTATTCATTAAAATATGAATTTAATTAGAAAAATAAAAATATTTCATCCAATGTAATTTATGATATCAAAATTTTAAATAAAATTTTTTTTAAATAGAACATTTAAAAGTTACAAAAACCATATTTAAAAGGGGTTCACAATAAAAATGTGGTAAAACTATATTTTTTGAAAAATATTTCATTTATGAGAAGAAATTAATTTTTTCTAATATTATTTAGATAACATATATGTTTAATTTTAAACATTAAATTTAATATATTAAAAATATATTTCATTAATAAAACCATCACGAATGATTTTATTATTTTATAATATCACATATTATTAATTAAATAGGTTTTAAAAAACGCATCCTTTATATTCAATTGGTTTTTATTTTCATTTCTAACTATTTTTTTGTCCAATGAATCATTATATAAACATTTGTAAACCCAATTTTCATAATTCAGTTAATATCATTCATTACCTTTATTCTAAAGGATATGCGATAACTACATCTTAAAATTTAAAATTATAATATTAATAATAAATTATTCTATGTTGTAACTCAGTCTAGTGTGGAATAAAATATTTTGATGAAACCCATTGTTTTTTAGTGTACAATATAAAAAATAGATATCATTTAAGGAAAAATATAACTCATAAATATTAATAAAAATTAAAAGGTATTTTTCTATAATTAAATAGGATGTTAAACACCATGCGTCAGATTTATGTGTGGTTGATTCCAACACATCAAAAATGTATCACAGATCATTGCCTTCAAGTATAAAAATAATATTAATGTGTTTTCTCAGTTTTATGTATATCACTTTTTCCTTTTTTACTTAAATAAATGTCAATTTAAAATAAAAAGATACATTTGGAGTCATAATATTCACACCATGCATCGTATTGAGGTGCGTTTGACTTGTAAAAGTCATATTTAAATCATGGATCATTTACAAAAAATATCCAAAAAATTGGAATGTGTTTTCATAATTTTTAGTATGTCACCTTTTCATTTTTCAATAATTAATATGGATATTACATAATAAAACATTTTGAGTTATACCGATAATACCATGCATCAGATTAAGGTGTGGATTATTCCTACCTATTAAAAATTATTGATGGATCATTGTCTTAACCTATTGAAAAAATAGAAATGTTTTTACATATTTTTCTATATTCCAACAGGGTTTTTACTAAAATTTCATTTCAAACTAGAAATACACAATATGAGTCATACTAGTTTCATCGTGTATCAGTTTCATGTGAGAATACTTCTTAAATGTCAAAAATGACTTATGAATTTTTTTTCATAAATTATCATTAGAATACGAGTGTGTTTTCATACTTTTTTATAAGGTACATGTTTTGAAGTAAAATTCCAATTTTAAAGTGATAATGAACACTGTGAGTCATACCGGTCACACAGTGTATCACATTAATGTATGATTGATTCATACACATAAACAATGACTCATGGATCATTTTCATAGAGTATCAAAACATTATGAATGTGTTTTATCAGTTTTTAGTATGTCACATGTTGTTTTTACATAAATTAAGGTCAAATTTAAATAAAAATACACATTTGGAGTAATACTGGTCACATTGTGTAGTGCCTTGAGGTGATGTTTACTCCTATAAGTCACACATGACTCATGGATCATTGTCTAAAATATCAAATCAATATGAATCCCATTACTTTGTTTTCAGTATTCACCTTTTTTACCAAATTTAATTTCAATATTAAATAAACACTTTGAGATATACATGTCATCAATGCCTCATATTGAGGTGAACATGAGTCCGACACATCACAAACGATTTTTATATCTTTTTTCCTAAAATATCAAAATAATCTGAATGTGTTTTCTCATGTTTTTGTATTTTAGTTTTATTATTTTATTAAAAATACATTTCAAACTACAAACACACATTTTGAGTCTTACCGGTCATATCTTGCGTTGGTTTGACATGAGAGTACTTCATACAAATCCCAAATTACTTTTTAATCAGATTACTTTATTATCAAGAATATATGAGAATTTTTTCTCAGTTTTTTGTGATTGAATATTTTTAAATTCTGTAGTCATAAATTTAATTAATATTATGTTAATAATGTAGATTAAAAATAATATTAAGATAAGAAACATAACATATTAAAGAAAACATTACCTTCTCATTGAATTCTGAGTTGAAGATGTGTATCCATATCCCTCATAAGCATGAGAATCTTTGAAAAAACCCCCTAACATGAACAAAAAAAACCCAAATGTATATGAAAAATATTCTTATGTGAGTAATACTAAAATGAAGTTAATAAGATATAAATACGAAAAAATCCACTACATCTATGAATGTCACATATTCTTTCTATTTGTATACATTCTTCAATTAGATATACTTCCCATTAATTTCTGAACACATCTATATCGTCTTGTGAATATGATTTTTTTCAACAATCATTGTAGTACTTGAAAATTATAAATATAAAAAGTATTAATAAATATTTTAAATTAAATTTTAATTATATTCGTAAAAACGTTTTTAGGGATGCGATTTTGATCATGGAATGTGATCTCTATAATAAAGTTTCAAATATATTGACTACACTCATCTCCATTGATTTGTTTAAGACACTATTGAAACATTGAAAAAGATACATAATATGTTTTGATAAGTTTTTGGAAAGTGAAATATTAATATTTTTTAGGAAGATTGAGGTGCAAAGGCCTCTATTATTAAAAAATAAAGTCATATAAGATGTCAAGAGAGAAGCGAAATCACAAAAATGAGTGAAACATTAATATATATACCCTAATAATTGTCAATTCATATATTTTTTCATTGTCATTATGCTTATCGACTGTTTTTATTCCATGTTTTTCATGATATTGATGCACAACCCTATAATAAAAAAACATCATTAAAAGATAATATAAATTATATAACTTAACATTTATTTCAAAAACATTGGATGTAGTGTATGAAAAATTGAAAAATGCAATCATTTGAGGTCATTTTGTTGGATATCCATGCATTGAATCTAACAAATAAATATTTGGATTATCCAAATTGACTGTAATGAGCATCAAATGCTGCCTAATAACATGAAAATGAATAAGTAATGAAATAAATGATAATATTTTTGGTATGAATAAATTTTATAGTTTTACCCCTTCATTGTTGGTATTAATAAGGTTTTATCATCTGATAGTTTTCTTAATATGATTTGATAAGTCGTACCACTATTTCATCCTTTTTGTTGGAATGTATTTTTGGTTGTTTTGAAGAGGATATGTGAGGAAAAATGAGTCCAAAAAATTTTAATGGTGAAATCAATTCAATTTTTTTGGATAAATAGGCCTTTCAAAAATATGAAATGTTTTTAGTTATAATTAAAATATTATATTAGATTTCGGAAAATCAAACCATGAAATCACACCTCACGTATAAATATACAAAGAGCCACATCAATAATCATATTTGAGGTCTTCATTTAAATTCTTAAAACCACTAAAGTCTTAAACATCCTCTCTATACATATTCTTATTATAATAAAATATGTGAGTATGAATATTTTTTAGCTTTGTATCCACATGAACCTTCAATGATTATAAATAAAGATATTGAATTAGTGGGGTAAAGGTTCATTAAGTAGATCTTTATGATTACTCTGTCAATCCTTTAGATGGGTTTGAGTCAGAATTTCATTTCACCAATTCTGATTTTCCTCCATTAATAGCATTTACTAGTTTATACCTTTATTACTAATTTGTTAAAGGTTTACCTTGAAAAATAAATTGAAAATGAATAACTTCCTATCAACATGATTTCATAAAACATGTTATTTTCATGAGATGAGTGTTACAATATCTTTTTTGACCTTATGATTAAACTTCATCATTAACTGGAAAATGTTACTTAGTGCTCAGCTCATGGGATACACTAATCGACACTCTCACCTGACCTGTTAGAAGTGGTCTTTTGTATATAATATCTTATTTGAAAATGAACAGTGTATCCCCTGCTAAAAGGTGAATGGTTGGTGTTTATAGATATAAATCACAGTCATTGTCACCATATAGAATATCAATTAAGTAAAAATATCAGTCTCTATTTGGTTCACACATTAGTGAAACAATTATTAGATCATTTATTTCCTCATCTATGGCAGATCATTGAGGGGAATGGATCACATCAAAGCTGGTTAGGGGTGGGGAGAGATCTTCTCATGAAGATTTTTATTGAGTTATTTATTCTCATTGATTCCCAACCATTATTTTTTTTTGTTAACTCTACATTTGATTATAATTCATCTTCATGTGAATCAATTCTTTTTCTCATATGATTCATTTCTTGACTTTGATACTCTAATTGTTTTTTTTTATCAAAATATGTTTGTGTTTTCACCCCAAAAGCCACACCTCTGACACTACCATATTGTTTTTTCTGCTTCAAGGCCATAGATAGTAGGTGGTCATCTAGTACATGAGTTTTTTATTCTTGTGACAATGTTAGAGAGAATTTATAATAAAATTAGTGCACATTTTTTAATAGTGATTTAAATATATTTTTTATTACGTCATACCTACAGGTGTTTCCCAATTTTTTTTCTTTTTCATCAATTAGTATCCCATATTTATTTACATGTTCATCCTTCCATTGAACATGGTGTGGTATATAATTGTATTAGTATTTGGATTCATCAATATGAATATAAATAGAGGAATATAATTATGTTGTTGTTTCATGTCACATAAAATTATTATGGTAGTCATAAAATACAATTTTTTTTAAGTGAAGCATACACCATCCTTCATTTATGGTGTGGGCACATTGGTTTTTCTTTCCATCCCTTATTTTCATCAATGAGTTTCATTTTTATATATAAAACCATTTCAATAAAAGTGATGAATACACATATCTTCATACAATTTTTACTAGTAAAAATGTATATTAAAATTCACATCTGCACAAAGGCCTATAAATTTATCCCAATATATTTGGGTTAGAACGTGTGCATAGGTAATAAGTTGGTGCTTGTTTATTTTCCCTTATGTATCATGAAGATGATTTCTCATTATAATTTCACGAAATCCTATGGGAATCCTTCCACCAATCATTAATACATATTTTTTATGGGATTTATCTACTACAAATGAACTCTGAAATGGATGATAAAGAGTAAGTCAATTTTTCATTATTGTATTTATTTATAAAATAATGAAATGATATCATAATGTTACTATAATGTCTCCACACATCAATTTATTAATCATGATCACAACATGGTCCATGATTCAGCATCAATAAGAATGCCTCTCTGAGTGACGATTCCAATGTAACTACTAATCCTGTACTTGTTGGGGTTAACATGATGGACCCACACATTCCATCTAGCCTCATATATGAGGTTTTTATCAATTTTACTTAATTTTTTTTATGACACTGTTAAACTATGATAATTTTTTTGGTGTCTTCAATCCTTCACATCCTACCATTTTCTAGGATTCAACATCTTCAATGTGTTCCTCTAGAGAGGTAGCACCATCTTGTGAAAATGGCCATTGTACTAGCACACATGGAGAAACAGTATGTGAAGAAGGTCTATTTTATTCTACACTATAAGATTAAAAATTGTTTAGAGACATGTTGTGTATTTGGATTAGGAGAACTAACATGTGTAGAAGGTATGTATTCAAATTCCCTATGATACGCAGCATGCTGAGAGACCTATTGTGCCTTGTGATTAATGGATCCATAAAATATAGAGGGTCTATGTTCCTCTGCACTATGATTAGTGTCATGTTGAGAGCACTATTGTGCCTCAGGATTGGGAGAACCATCATGTGAAAAATTCATGTTCTATTGAAGCTGTTTATCATATAATATAGAATACATAAATTCAAAAATGAAAAAATAGTAACATGAGGTTACATGATGTATATTACAAATTTATTTTATTGAACTCTATTTTTATAAGGATGAAGAGATTTGACCCCACTATCACTATCCAAATCCGTTTAGTGTGATCTCCTATGATATAAAAAATTCCTTCAACATTGGGAACACTATGAAATGATTATATCATTCTAATGAATACATTATCCTAAATCAAATTTTCATCTGAACCTTCAGTGGTTCTGGTCGATAATAGAACAATTGAACACTTTCGGTTTATGGGATTTAGAACATAAAATACTTGTAATTCATGTTATGCCATTATAAAAGTCTCATCATTGTACCCTTGCTTAATAAAATCAACTTTTATGAATCCAAATTAATATATTTTAATAGAATCCCTCTTATCAACCCACATTCATCGAAAATATATATTTGTAATGTTAAATAATCCAACACTTATATTTATTTAATGATACCAATGTATGACAATTCACTTAAATTGGATTTATACTTTTAGTACTAGAAACATTAATCACATCACCTATAAGTGTAACTACACTATTTTTCAAGGAACTATCATTATCAGGATCAATTATATTGAACATATAACCATTAATTACATAACAATTTTATGATAATACAAACACACTTGGTCCTCCGACTAACCATAAATGTTTTTCGGAAATGGAATACAGATTATCATATGACCCAATAAAAATATGGCCCAAAATAAATCCAATAAATAGTTTATTTTTTTTATTTGATATCCATATTTAATCACTTCATGGATTGAAATACTTAATAATTTATTTATGGGTATCACGATATGAGGCATCCTACAAACTATTAAGAAAGAACTAAGGGTGAGGCTAATTATGATCTATAATATAAATTATGAGACATCTCTTCCAGAAATCCATTCAAATAAAAGGGGGCCAGTGTGAAGAGATTTCAATAGACCAATGATTTCCACACCAGATATGTATTCAGTACATAACATAATATTTTCCTCAACAATATGTCACTTAACAATATAACCCTCCAGCTGAATTCGATTTTTGACATACCCATTCAAAATCATCATATATCATTCAAGGGGGGCATCTATCTATATTGTATAGGACCATAGAAATGAATATCTCTCACCAAGTGAAATATCAAATGATCCATCAAATCAAATAATATTTGTGAGAAGAACATTTCAAATTCACATAATATGATGTAAATTTCTATTTCTAAATGAAATTTTATTAAGGGGTTTATATCATTGATGAATTTTGTTTTGATGAAGAAAGAGATCTTGGTTAATTTATGATGGAAATTATTGGGAAAAATATATTATATATCAATATTAATTATATCTTTAATAAAAACATGGATGTTGTGAGATTTCATACCCATTAACTTTTAATTATTCATTGAAACGATATTTTTGATTTATGATGAATACCCCTCTAGAATATTTATGCCATTACAGAAGTTGAAAATCTGATATATCTCATAACAGGAAAGAGTTAAGAATCCGGGGTTGAAATTTTTATTTTTTAGCCTTCATTCACATTAACTATTCTCATATTCCCAGTCTAGCCATATCCACCCAAGCCTTTATTTAATCATTTATTTTTTCGGGTGCATTTAGCATTGTACTGATGACACTATAACATACATTTTTTTTCAACATTCCTAACATCAATTTTATTGACGTATAGACAATTCTGTTATGGTTGATAAAAAAGGCCTCTTTTCCCTAACAATTTTCTTATGGTTTTTCAAAAATGGTTTACCAAAAGTAGTGTCAACATATTTTACTTTATCAAATAGTCAATCACCTATTAGAGGTGATGATTATGTACGTTCATATAAAATTCCATGGAATGATGTTTTCAAAGGGTGATACTGAAGATGTTGGGGTAGATATTTATGATTTCCTTAAAACATTGGTTTCACTGAATGTTACAACCTAATAGAAAACCTATCATGTTTGTAAACAAAAATCCCTTTTGATCCATTAATGTTAGATCCTAAAAAATTTCAATAAGTTAAAAATTCATTTATTGTACTGTACATCATGGATCTCAATGTGAAATATTCATTATTATAAGAATCATACAACATAACACATGAATCCAAAAATAATTTCAAATCCTTGATAAATGGAGAAAAATAAAATCAATATCCTTTCCTAGTTGTTTTGACCTTGATATAAGAATAAATAACATGATTTATTTTCATTATATGCATAAACAGAGTAGAAAATTTTAATTTTCCTACAAAACCAACCATGTACTGTGTGTGCTACATTAAAAAAAAATTATTCACTCCATCTTTAGATTACACAAGATGAAGGTTTCTCGGCTCATTTTCAAAATCAGGATAGTAATGATTAGTTATCATCCACTAAGGAGTGTATGTTAGGCGACATGATTTCCCATATTTAATTCTTGTATCAGCATGCAACTTCAATTTCCCTGCATTATCCTAATTTCCATATAGGTGCCTAAACCATGGAATGATCATAATGTACCATAAAATTTTCATAGTGTCGGATTAATATTTCTTGTATCAAGAAGGACGAACCTTTGGGAATTACGTAAGTGATTTTTTGTCCCTTAAAAATCATATAAAATCATTCTTGAAGGCATTTATTCTTGAAGCAACCATACATATTGAGTGTAGAATTCATTTTGATGGCATATGGTCAGCTCGAGATCTCATTATCTTCCAAGTGAATTTCATTTTAGAGAGCACGTTATTCTATAAAATTGGCATCACTCCATCCATTTCATTATTTCAAATTGTACATCGTCATTATGGTTAAAAATTCTGTATATTTATTACAACTGGCATACAATAGAGTCTTTCCAAAACTCTTTAACTTCTCAAATTTTTTTTGAGAATCTCGATTCTCATCTTCAAATGTCATTGTCATTTCCTCAATATGATATTCATCATCATTCACATCTATTATCACATCCTTCATATAGTGTTATTCACTTTACACACTTGTAATCATATAAGATGATCCATATAACATAGTGTTATCCCAAAAACTAGAAAAATTCCATTTTTATTCATCTTTATTCTATAATTTTTAACATCTATCTATCCCACTATAGATTAATTGTTCGTATAACTCCTACGGACTAAAATTTCTGGAATAAAAATAGTGTAAACATGAAAGAAGGATTTTATAAGGGTTATATGCATGATAATTTTCAAACTAGATGAAATCATTCACTATATCATCCTAAAGGTTTTTCAAATGATTTATATATATATATTCATTATTCATATTAATCCTATTTGATTCATTAATATTATGATTTAAAAGAATAAATACACAAAAGGTGAATTTAAGATAAGGGGAAATCAACATTTAACGATAGTTATTATTGCATTTTGTGGTCTGAGACTCATCCCATTAGAAGCTAATAGTAAACAAGGATGAATATGTTATTATAGAGGACTCCCTTAATTTAAACCATGTAGGTGATGTTGGATGAAAATTAGGTCTAGGAGTTGTATTGGGGTTAAACAATAATTGCCCTTTTCTGGGAGTGAGGTCCTGAAAGATATCTTATTGGTATGATAGAGTTAGCAACATACCCTTCCCATTATAATATTATTAATAAAATTTTCTTCTCTATATAATGTAATTTTTTTCTTTATTCTATAATAATATAAAATAAAAAATTTATAGAAAAACTAAATTTTATATTTCCATCGAAAACAATTTATAAAATTAAACTTTAAATCCCATTAGAAAACCAACAATTTACACAAATCCTCTTAAAAATAAATCACGCTTTTTAATATAAACCGATCGGTTACAAATAGTATTTCAAGAATACATTAACACTTTAAAATAAATCTGAATTATTAAAAATTAAATCCATCATTTTCATATTAAATAATTTCCAAATATTCCAAAAATGATCTCTGTTTTTCATAAATAAACAAAACTACATATTAATCATTTAAAATTAAAAAAATTACTTCTTTCAGAGAAAAATTCACACATGGTTTAAACAAATTAATTCATTTCTCAAAATAACCATCTCATTTCAATACCATATATTCCTTGTTAATATATATATATAATAGAAACCATTTTTAAAACATTTCTCAACCATTAATTTTTTTCATTCCCCAAAAAATTTGTTTTAAATTATAGTCACTCAATAAAATCTTATTTTCAATTCAAAAATATTCTTTTCCAAGAAGGAAAAAATATATTAAGTACTAGAATAGAATATTATAGAGAAATATAAAATAATTGGTATATAATGCACTATTAAGCTTTAATAGATTATGAAAAACAATATAAAGGTGAAATTTGAGGTCAGGACAAAGATATGGAATCATCGTATAAATATATATCCCTTACAGACTTGAATATGGAAAAATATAGTTCTAAGAAATAGAACACATACATATATTGGGACCATAAACAAGGAGAATACAATAGTTAAAGTTCACAAGATAGACTATTATTTCTAATATCATATCATGGTTGATCCAAATATACAGGTAATCATAATTCATTGGGAGTTATATTGTGTGCTTAAATCTAACATGACATAGAGATGACTATTCTGCTTCATAGAAATCTCTAACTCATTCTAAAACTGCTCCGACTCTTTAAGAACCAATTCACAAAAAAATACAGTAACCTCTGGGAATCATTGTCATTGACATGAATCATATTTTAATGAAAGTATTTCATTGCATAAATCTTCCAGAATCCAATAAAATCAGTCATCATTATTTATTATTCAATAAAATTCAAAAATATCAATTATAATCAATAACATATTTACATACAATAGTGAAATATTATGTGTTAAACATAACCTCATACTTCAAAAAAAACCAAACTGGAAGGTCATAAAGATACCAAAAAAAACTTCCTCCAATAGTTTTTATAATTACAAATTAGTTTCCTAATCTAAGGATGTTTAAATAAAAAATAAAAATAAATGTAGATATATTCATAAAATTATTCTAATATAGAAACACGATACTCAAGGATATTAACCCTAGGATTTCATCCATGATAACATTAAAGGGTTTAACCAGCACTTAGGTAACTACCCCGTTTTATATTACATATATCAAAAGGAAAATATCACTAACTAAAGAAGGCTCGGTAGAAATATTGCAAAATATCTTCCTCACTAGAGGTAAAATTCACACATTAAATATTCATGAACAATGGATGACCACTATGAGTATGATTCTCAGGGAATATGGGTCTTTATTAGAGATCTACTAGAACTATTAACCCCCATAATAAAAAAATCATAAGGGAAAAGGATTCAAAAATATTTTATTTATGAATATGATAATCTATGAAGATTTTATGAATTGTGATTTCAATAAAATAATTTATCCTCTTCAATCAGTCATTTTCTATACAAATAACATATATATGTGGATTGTTACCACTCTAGGTCTGATGGGGATGACATGATGTTTATAGATTGAGAATGTTGAAATATTTATCCATATATAGTTATTTTTATAATACCAAATCACTTCTAACACTTCCTCATATGATTATTTTGGCTCCTTCTATTTGGAAGAACATATTATCAAATCTAATCTCAAAATAACTATCCATTAACAACATAAATTTAATTGTTCATCCAAATGTAGTCCTATTTTAGAAAATTGATGTGCATTACAATGGGGAAAGTATCAACTATTACAATATCATATTGTATCTCTAATATAGTTAAAGGGAATAGGAGAGGTAAAACATTAATATAAAATCTAATATCAGATGCCCTTATCAAAATTCAAACCTTAAAGGAATCAATTTATAATGGGGAACAATAAATAGTATGTCCCTAAACATGAGTAGAATCTCAAAACCTCATCAAATTAGGATAATATTGTCATGGGTTTAGATAAAAATCAATCAATGATTTAATAAATAATTAAATGTTAGTCTAATGAATCAATTGGTATTTAGTATATTGATCATAAAATAAAATAGGTAGCATAAATCCCAATATTTTAAAAAACCTCTATCGTATGAGAATTAGGCCCTCAATGAAATCATAAGAGGCATCTATCACTAGAGAAGATATATAACATATATATTACATATGTACAAATAATATCAAAAATATATTTAGACAGTTTTGAATTTATGTTATGATGGAAGGGAAAATAGAGGTATTTGAGGGGGTAATGGTGGTAGTTAAGATGGGGGTCGGGGCAGCGGGGAGTCTAGAGGCATAAGTAGAGGTAGTGGTAGAGATGGTGGGGGTAGCAAAAAATGGGGAAGCAGAGGTGGAGGTGGGTGTGTAGGTGGGGGTGGCGGCAGGGGTAGTAGAGGTGGGGGAATGGTGGTGTGGGTTGTAGATAAGTGGGAAGCGGAGGAAGGGTAGTGGAAGTGGAGGCAGATGCAATGGTGGTTAATGTAGGGGAAGAGGAGGTAGAGGAGACATATGCAACATCCGATCTCGATTTCCAAGAAAGATTGACAGTCAAGCGACAAGTGGGATCTGTTAGTATTCCATTTATAAAAAACTCATCCGGATGTTATCAGTGCTTTTTGGAAATCACAGATAAAATAAATTTTTATCAGTGCTAAAATATAAAGCACGGATAAAGTAATGCTTTATTAGTTCTAAAAATATATCTCCGATAAAGAGTGTCTTTGGGAGAGCTTTTTGTGATGATAAATTATTTCATTATCTATGATTTTTTAGAACTGATATGGGTTATCTTTATCAAAGCTAAAAAAATGCTCCTAAAGAACTAATATTAATAAATTATTTATAATTATAAAATTAATATTAATATATTTATTATATTTATAATATTACTTATAATTAAATAAATATTTATTTATAGTCACATATATATATTTAAATCTTTAAATACTTATGAAATTTTAATAAATATTTTAATTATAAATATTTTATAAATTCAAAATTATTTAAATTAATATAAATTTATTATTATTATATATTTTTATAAATAATTATGATATTATAAAAAATATATATAAAAAATATATTTATTTAAATTTCATCGGTATTCTGATATGTATATTTATATATATTTATGATAATAAATAAATATAAATTTATATACAATTATAATTATAAATATAATAAATATAGTTATTAAAATTTTATAATTATTTATATATATATTATTTATAATTATAATTATAAATATTTTTATATATGTATAAATGATATCTCTATATTTTATACATATGTTGATGGGTTTTTATATATGAATTCATTAAATATGAATTAATTTAGCATAATTTTTTTATTGGTATTAATGTTCTGTAAATTCTTATTCATGATTCAAAAATTGGACATATATTGGGATATGAATGGTGAATGTGGAACAAAACAACACTTCGTGCCACTTCGCTTCAGTCGCGGCATGACATAAGTTGTTTAAGATGATTATGGAGCATTTTGGAGTCACAAAACTGAAGAAGCTCGATGAAACGAATATTATGGGAAGAAATGGTGTAGTAAATGTCATTTATTGGTATTTCATAGCATTCCCAAGTCATGAATCCATGTCATGACCATTCCGCGAATCCAGCTAGAAGATATCCACTAAACATCATGAATGGCAGGGACATGACATGATAATATTCAAAATAGTTAGTGATCCACCCATGAGAAATCTATACAAAAGGATAGATGGTCATCTGTACACTTTATAAACACCTAGTACACAACGTGTACTAGGTCAAAAATCCTAAATCCACAGGTGAAACATGTGACACACTGGAGAACCAAAAATTCATAGAAATCTAAATGGATCGAAGGTACACAACGTATACTTCCAATACACGTCGTGACTAAATTCGCCAATTTATACAACACCTCTGTAGCACATTTCAAAACAATTAAAACCTTGTGGAACGACCATCGGGAGGTTACCATAGGGTTCTAACCCATATTCCTTCATAGATAGGTTCTATTTATAATTTTCATTCATTTATTTTATGTAATAGTAGAATAAAATATATTTAAAATTCAATCTATCTTTTTCATTCATTTTCCTTCTCAATCCATCTTTTTTATTCTCTTCCGTATATATTATGATTTATTCATCATTGGCGATCACCCAAAGTGATTAGCTATATCGATAAGGGAGAGAGGAATTCATTGAAATGGGTTCGTATCAAAGTGTTTTATTTCATTCTTCACTTTCAAAATAATTCTACTCCATTTGTATCGTGTTGTGACTCATTATAATCATATCACTCATTGAATCATGAAACATGTGTGTTTAATAGAAGTTAATAACCATCATTATTAAGCAAATAAATTCATGACCAATGAATTCGATTATTCTTCTGTAATTGAAATTTGATATTAATGAAGTCCATTTATTTTCATTCACAGAACACCATGAATTGAGATACTAGGATAAATTTATAGGGTTTGACCATATCTCTATCGATTAAATACGAATGATTGTGCAACCCATGAGTAGTGTCATATTTTATGTTTTTTCATGAATTAGTTTTAGAAAAACCACCCTTGGAAACTAATTGTCCTCTCTTCTGCTTCTCTATTTTAGCTCACTTGTATTACACATTTTGTTTATTAAGATAAATTATAAATTGGAGTAACATGAACATTAGTTGTGATTTTTCATCATTGTGATCCCTGATCTCTGTGGGTACGACCCCACACTTATTCTATTCTACAATTTTATAGATTGTACGGTTCATGTTTTTATAAATATGTAATTTGTCCCACACCCAAAATAATTAGCAAAGCCTTTATGGCACGTCAAATTTTGCCACCATTTTTGGGGAGTAGTAGAATATAGTGAATGACATGAGACTAATTGATTAGGTTAAAAACTATTCTTATCCCCTTTTTATTAACATATTTTAGTTTAGTTAATTAATTTTATATCAATTTCAGTCATATATTATGATTATGGTGGTGTTTGATAGTGTGTATGATGAGTTTTCAAATGAAATAGTATTATGCAGCCCTAGCATCAGACATCATTGAATATCTAGAGTATCTAATGGTATGGGAAGCACTAAATTATGAAGGGTGGATAAAGCATGAAAACAGTTGCGATATGTTTGGTTCTCATGATTAAAATGAATTCCAACCACAATAGTGGAATGAAATCCACTATCAACCCGATGGAGGAGCTCCCGACAATAAATTCTAACAAGGAAATTGTTGGTCCGAGTAGTACACTAATTACAACTCCTACATTCAAAAACCTCAAGAGCTATATCCATATGAAATACTATTTGTATCGCACACCTAGGGAATTAATGCAATGGAAAAGAGTATGGAAAACAATGAATATAATCACAAAGAGCATAGAGAATTGGCTACTCACATTCCCAAATGATATAAAATTTTAACTGCTGCATACCAACAGTTTCTAATACAGATACATATTGTTTTGCAGATGACGTATGTCAAATGGGGGTGGATTTCCAAGCTTTTTACATAAAGGAACTTTAAGATACATACTTTCTAGAAGACCATTCCTACCACCAACCTTAAAAAAATTATTCAAATGACATACTAGTCGCATTACTCAAAAAATTCATTCTAGTGATGGATAAGCGGATGGATGATAATAAAGCCCAAATCAGTGAACAAGGAGAATTACCTTCTCACCTATATCAAGTTATTTAAAATTTAGAATACATTTCAGAATAATCTATGATTAAATTATAATATAGTAATTTATTATTATGAATTTGATGATGAAGGGAATCAAATTAATGAATTTTAAACTATTGAAGAAAAAAAAGAAAAAATAAGGAGGAGGATATCAAAGATGGATTCTTGTAGGATCATGATATCATTCAATGTGATGAACCTTGGGATTTAGAAGAAGTTTCCAAAATAATGTAATCACTTATATACAAACAACAAGATCAAAATGAACAAAGGGAAGTCCTTTTGAATCTATTAGAAGGGTAGGAGGAGTTCAATGGAATACAATATATAGAATCAGAGGATAAAGAAGAGTTAATGTAATAGGATAAGGTTGTTAAGGAGGTTAAATCCAGTAAATTTATTATGGATAAATAATAATTGAAGGAAGAGGATAAGAGAATATAAAAATCCTCAATTTACTTCTTTACATTCCCACTATCATATCATGAATAAGAATAAGTCATTACCAAATTGAAGAGTATATATTTTCCTACTAATGTATCCCCCTAAGTATTAACTATTATTTTTTTAATTGAAGAACATGGAGTTAAGATTTCACATTGAATATAGAATCAGAATATAGTAAGAAAAAGGAAAAAATAGAAAACTAATTTTCTATATCGAAACTAAAAACAAGACAATATAATATGAATCCTAATCTAAGTACAATGGATTGGTAACCCCTTTAATATTTGATATTTCCCCTTAAATAGACTTAGTTTATATTCTATTGGTTTTACACATATCATTAGATGGGTCCAAATGTGTTGGTTTTCAAGTTAGATAATTCCTCGTGATGTTATTATTGATTCTTCACCCAAGCCTCAAATAAAAATTTAATCACTATAATTTTTTTTTCATAGATTTGTGACATGTGGAAATGTATATATACTGTTACATAATTATAAAAAACAATGGAAATTGAAGTTTAATTTTTTGGTTGGTGGCGTGTTTTATCTCATGACCGTGGAATGAGGATTAATTTAGTGTCCTTGTTTAATATCCAATTATATTTATTATTCTTATTTTGATGATTTTTGTGAGCCATAAGTGGAATTTAGATAACATATAAGTACATGGTAGACTATAGGATGAATTGGTTTGAGTTATGATGGAGTTATTATAAGTATTGTGATGAAAAATTAGACACCTAATGCTCTTGTTTTTTTATATTCAATATTATTATACATGCCCTGTATCAATATTACCAATGGTATTCATTTTATTTATAAGCTCGAATGTATGGTTCCATTAACCAATAATTAATTCCCCATACAAAATAAGTGATTCATTACGGAAACTACTATTTTATTATTTACATCACATTTACCATGTGTCTCTAAGACAATGACTTCTCATGATCCTTCAATCCTTTACACATGACATGTATTTGAATATATGAAAACATTAACATCTCAAAATTATTTTCAATATGTGATTTATTATCAAGGGATGAAACATATTTTTCTGTTATAAAAATATTCAACAACTCAATAAATTTATTTTTTAAAAAAATTTGGCAGCTTCATAACATTTTCATCAGTATAGACCATTTTTTATGGGCACTCATTTACCTATTCAAAAATAAATTCAACAAAATTTGACATTTTCATAAATTTTTTTATTCCAATATATAATAATAATACCAAAATTTACATTTTACCTAGTTTAAAATTTAAATTTATAATATTACACATTTATTAGAAATTATTTTAGTTCCTAGTTTATGATACGATACGTAGAATATTTAAATTAAAAATTCAACATAAAAATTTGTAAAAATAAAATCCAATCATATCTGTGTAATGGTTTTTCAAAAACATAAAGATGATTATTGGTTTGGTTATATGAAAATTGATGTGTCATGGGATTAGTGTTACCTTAGGTGAGAGAAAGAAATTATTATTTGAGTGGATTATATAAAAATACTTATGATATAGAAATTTTTGTTTGAATTTCCATAAAAATAATATCATTTTTGTTCGAAATTTATATTTTTCAATTATATATATTAATTTGAATCAATGGATAATTTTTTAATTAAATTCATTTGAGCTACATGGTTTTAACAAAGTGGGGGAACATGTGATGTAATTGGGGAAATAATGTGGAGTTGTTATAATAACCCTTGTATTTGTATGTCTGTGTTTATAAAGATGATGTTTGACTAGAGTTTTTAGTTTTTGGTGGCTATTTCTTTATGGAAACAAATAAGTTATAATAGGTGGTATAGTAGAGGCTAGTAGTGGATATGCGGTCAATTTATATTTTTATTGGTAATATATATCATTTATAATATATGGTAGTATTGTATATATATTGTTATTTATTTGTATTTATGTTTATATATATATATAATATAAACAAGTAAATATAAGTTGTTGCGTTTGGGTGAAAAAAATTCCCAAAAATGTATTTTTTGGATATTATATTCTTATATTGAGACATTTGTAGTCAAGAGATATTTTTAAGAATAATGTAATATTTAAATTAATCATGGGATATAGATTTTAGTTGTTAGGTCGGCCAGGGGTGTGACAAATGGTATCATTTTGGTTTGACAGGGTCTAGCCGGCATGTATATATGACCTGTCTAGACTCAATGGTATTTTATAAAATTACCTAATCGAAATAATTATTATGAGAGTTATGTTTTTAGTGATTTTTTAAAAGGTTAAATTTTATTTGACTTGAGATGGGTCGGTCCAATATGTGTTTCCATGTAAAGGTGTCTACCCCAAAATTGTTTAAGATGATCATTTCATCTCATGTATCATGATATGAATTTCATGGAATATGATTTAATGCATGTTCTTATTAATGTGTAATAGAAATGAATGAACACAAAAATGGATCATAATAATGTGTATCCCATTGTTCATAAATTTGGAAAAATAAAGAATTTGATAAGGGATATATATCATTATATGATATTATAAATCCAAAATAAGAATATTTAGTGTATGTTCATGATTGAAAAAGTGGGCATGTTAATTTATCTAGTATTATTACTTTTGGAATATATGATTTTTTAGAACCTTTTGTATTATAATTTATTTCAATATATGTTACATTTATCACTATTATCATGTCTTACTTGTGTTTGTTAAGATTCTATTAATTGGTACAAGAAAAAAATTAAATACTCAATTAAATACTATATAGTTAACAATTGGGTTTTTAGCGGTGACTCAATTGGGATGATATTGATAGTATGCTTTCTGAAATGGGGTTTTCTAAATTTATCAACTATAATTTGAAAAATTAATATCTTTCTGTTGGTTTTTAAAATGGAAACATATACGTCTAAATATGTCAAATGATGATCTTAAGTAAAATTTGTTTTTAGGGGGAATTTTTGTTTTGTGTTCAGTTATTAATAGATTAAAAAATGATAATTTGGTGTAATATGTTTCTAAGTTATTTTGTTTGAAAAATAAAATAATATGGTATTTTAAAATGATCATTGAACTTAATTAGAATTAGTGGATTTCAAAAGGTTATTTTCAAGTGTTTTTCTTATGATTCAGAGTGACTCATTTCACAAAAGAATTTTATTTTTTTGGAATTTTTCGGTTAAATAGGTTATCATTAAACTTCTCAAATGACATTATTTTTGTATATAGATGGTTTTGGAAGACATATTTTTATAGTAATTCTTAATGAAATTTGTGTATTTGGGTAAATATTTGTAATATTAAATTTTATTTTATGAAACCCATTGAATTATCATTGAAAATTTTATTTTATTTTTTAAATTTACATAATTTATAAATGGTAAATTTATAAATAATTGAAATGGATATTATGAACTAATAATCATTTTTTTCTAATATACTATTTTTTTGAAAATTATTGGGATATTTTTTTAGAATATTTCTCTATTTAATGTTGTTTTAAATTAATTATTTCAATAATATTTTTTAATGACATATATTAGTTAAAAATTTTATGATGATGGTAATGGATTTTATAAAATGATTATTTTTTTGGTAGTGGAAAAAATGGCATGAGGTCGAATGAGTTAGCTCCTTGGATTATAATATTGTCTTTCTGTATCACATGAACTATAGTTTTTTTGTGGGAGTGTTAATTTAGGGACACCATCAAATCAAATTTCCCTATTAGTTAATGTTACGAAACGTATTGGTAATGGATATAGAAATATAAATTTAACCATTGGTAAATGTAATCTCATAGATAGATGGGAGAGATGATTACCTAGCTTTATTGATTAGTATATATAACCATTGGAATATATAAAAGATTCAAGAGATATATTCATTAATAACAGCTCAAAGGGTTATGGATGGAACATGAGGATCATGAAAAACATGTGTTACTTAGTTTAGGTTTATTATTTCATCTTATTCTATGAGAATCAAGTATATTATGTGAAATTTAAAATGCCTATAAAACTAATAAAGTGGTGTTGTAAATCCATGATTGATAGATAAGTTGTGTAATGAAATTATAGCCTATATAAAACTAATCTATGAGATATGGAGGTGACTTTGTGGATTTATTAGTGGGTGTATCCCAGTCATGGATTATGGATTTTCTAGTGATTTTCATTTACTTATTGGATATAAAATTACATCATCTCATTGTATGTCCATTTAGGGAATGTATTTTTAAATAATAAGTAAGTGTATCAATTTTTAATGGGTGAAAATATTGGTTCTATAATTTTTTTATTCTATATTAATCTCTGTTAGAATGATGGTTTGATATTTGATGATTCACCAATCTTTGGGTTCCATGGTGTTGTGGTGGAATAGTTTAGTATTATTATGAAAAAAGGATTTTCTTTGTCAAAGGTAAAAAAAGATTTGGGGATATAAAAGTTTATTTTATTCATATGGATCGACATCAAAAAGAACTCTTTTACGTTTTAAGTATAATAAGTCAGTATAATATGATGAATTTTTAATAAAAATAGTATTCACAGTGAGAGTGTATTTGTTTTCGAGCATTGTTAATGGGTGGCGCAGTCAAGGTAGGTTTTACTATTCATTGAGGATATTGAAGGGTATAATTGTTTTAGTCCTTTTTGGAAACAAATATAGGTATAAATTATGTGTTATTGTTCTTTTAAAATATCAGTTAATCACTGGGGTGTAGGAAGTAGTTCCGTACCTTTAACTACCCAAAAAAGGTCATATATTCACTCTTATAGGCGTGATAAATTAATGTGACTTTTATTTATGATTTTTTTATCTTTTTATTTTCCCGATTAATATTATAACCTCTTTATATTTTAATATATTTGTATTTTTATATGAATTCTAAATACCTAATTAACACATGATGAGAAATAAATAATTCCAAAGAATCAACATGTGATATTTTTATGAGGTTGGATACCAATGTGGGTATACACTCTTTTATGTTTCTATATTAATTTTGATAGAAAAATATGTACTATAATTCCAATGTTAATATATATAGGACATCTAAAAATAAATTAATATATCTAATAAGGTTTTTGATACTATCTTATAACATTTTTATTATCACTAAACTAATATGTTTATACGGGACCCTGTGAGTGTTCAATGAGTCCTCTTAACACACTATTAAACAGGATCATCAATCAACTCTTGAATGTAACTTCATCAACTAGTGTGATCTTCTTCCGGCGTATCGAGTCTGATATTTCTAATATGCATTATACTAAAATATCATTCATTCCGGCCTTATTAAACTACGCAGTCATCTATACCATGTGAATTTTGATAATTGTTAGCCTTACTTTATCATCTCAATATTCTTCTTTATATAATTAGACTAAAATTAAATGAATTATAAATCATTAGTTTTATAATTCCACAAATAAACTAGGATGATCTAGCATCTGAACGAGTTTGGTCATAAAATTTATAAAAACAAAATTCAGAGAAAAAAATGTTAAAAAAATGTGATGGGATTTACAGAGGTGAGAATGTATCTCCCCTCCGATGACATTATCTATTAAAGCCATGCAGAAATTAGTATCACGAAAAGACCACATTGAACTTGTCTCCACAATCTCTATCGTTGACATAATTTCCACACCTTTGTTTGCTTCCCAATAAATGTTAGAGAAAAATAGATCAGGATGAACCACTTGGGTGAGACATTCAATCCAATGCAGTATAAGTCTCCATGGAACATTCCTAGTTCTCATGTTTAGGGACCTGGCCACCACTTTAGAGTATGATTCAATCCAAAAGTTTCTCCATCATATTTATCGGATTCTCTAATATAGAGATATCAGTTGGTGGGACTTCACCCATGGTTCTCCATGTTCTTATAATTTACATTCTTCTTACTTTGAATAATATTGGGCATATATTATAAGTACCTCAAAATAACCATTCATATTCATATTCTATTAATTATTTACTTTAACTCGTGAAATCTTCATTAATTAAAATTTTCAATATGACAACTTTATTTTTTTCTTATGATCTTCTATAGGAATTCATTATAAATTTATTCTCTTCCTCACATAATTCCTTTTTTATTTAATTTTATAAAAAATTAATATAATCAAGTCAAAATGATTTCCATATTTTGAATATATAAAAAACATTACAATCATCAACCTTATTAAATAAATTTGTCCTTTAATCACTCAATATTATCTTGTGAGTGTACTCCTGATGATCTCAAAATATTCCACTAAATGTCCCAAATGTTATTTATTAAATACTCATAATCTCATTTAAAATAGATTGACAATATTCAAATGAATTTCCATAATTGCTATCATTTTTATTTCAAATATTCAAATTTGTAATCACAGATTTATCACAGAAAGATTTTATCAAATTATTATTATTTAATTATTATACTTACTCAACTTGAATCCTAGGTAGCTCACAAGGATAATGATATTTATAATATTATGGTTATAATGTAATCATCAAAATTTTATCACATGTAATATAACATTTTATTAAATGGTTAACTACTACATGAGGATTTATTACACTTACATATCACATAGGAAGAGTAGTTTTCCATTACCTAAAAGCTTAATAACCTCTACATATTATTTAATATTTTTTGATCACCCTTACATATCATCTTTTGAACGCAAATGTATGCACTAGAAAATTTGAGTCACTCTTACATATCACATCATGATTGTGGTACATTATTAAATTTCATAGTATTATATGTACCGTTACGTATTTTGTTTTAATATTTGTGAAATTTTTTACATACTAAGAATCTTAAATTTACATATCATAGTGTGACTCAAAAATTTTATAATTTATAGTTTTCATATTATTGTAAAACCTTACATGATTCATTTTAAAATCAAATATAATCATCATGTTTTGAAAAAAAAATTATATATCACAATGTGACATGGTAGATTAATATTTTCTTATCTACAAAGCTTGATGAACTATTGTGTATATACATTTCCCGTAATACCTCTCAATCAACTCTAATAGTTTTATCCAACACTTAAAATTACTATTAAAAATCCTTTAGTAAATCTAGATGAATATTATATTAAAATATATTTTTCCCACTTTTTAAATTTAAAGAAATTATATAAAATTATAAAATTAGGTCATAATACCTTCAAATATTTTGAAAGAAACTCAAACAACTCATTTTTATTTCACTACAAAAAAAATTAACCGAGTAATATATTAATCCTTTTCATACCTCTTAATATAATTCCCCAATAATCATTTATTATAAGTAAACTACATTTTAAACCTTTTTATTAAACATAATTTCCTTGAAACTTCTCATATTCAAACTCATATTTCAATAATCCATCATCTGTGTGCATCCAAAAAATATATGAATCAGTCTTCAAGCTAGATAACATATAGATATATACCCACTCTTCGGGAAATATTTTCACTTTAAATCAAAAAAACTATATTTAATAAATCATATATAAAAGGTAAAATTAATCAAGATCATGTTGTTTAATTTTATCTCTTAATCTATTCAAAACATTTCATTAATTTATTACATGACACAATATATAATAATCATATGTAGTGGTGTTTCTATGAATATGTTTTTAAAACTACTCCATGATGTAATAGTAATTTCCCACTATCATGGGATGTTTCTTAATCTCAATATCCTATTATATTTTCTTGTATATAAATTAATATTTATAATACAATTCCCAGTACCAAATATTCATTTTACAAGAATTATAAGCTGCATCTCATAACAAAAATATCTTTATTCATTAGGATTTTCATCACCACTTGGATTTAACACATATTAACATTAGTCTTTATATATGTATTGATAGAAAATAAATATAATGCAACACTCTTCCTTAAAATTCAATTGGGACATCAATTTCTACCTTTTGATTGGCCATTAATACCCATTTCAATTATATGAATTCCATTACAAATGTCAATACCATTCTCTCTATATTATCAACAAATGAAATTGTGTATGATTAAGAGAATTTATTACTAAACTCAACCATATAACACATTTTATATTTTATCTTCTACACATTAATAAACGATTATCCACTTGAGAAAATGGAGACATCACATTTCTCATAATATATGAGTAAAAATTACTCAACTCTAAACCAATTTGAGCTATATTGGTGGAGAAATTTGTTATGACTAACAAAAACATGAATAAATTATATAATTCAATCTTGGATTTGATATTAATTACAATTTTTGTTCACATAATATGATAAAATTGTTTATAAATTAATCCATCCCTTATAATCAACTCAAAACACAGATAAATGAATTTGAGTGCAAGAGAATGAACCCCCTTTCAATATATCTTCCAGTTCCATAATCACTTCTCTCTGGCAATCATAATTTATTCAAATAAATTAATTTTTTTGAATATTGATTATCCTTCCATAAGTTTTAATTTAATCAAGTATATAATAGATTCCTAGTTCTTCAATAATGATTAATTATCATCGAATCTCCCATCAAGGGACTCACTCCATCATTCTACACCATTGATGGTATTCTCTAATATGAACTACTAGAATATCATTATGATATCACTTGAAATTTTTCATTTAGGAATTTTTATACCAGTAAAATAATCCCATTTGGGAAAAAACGTATTGTTATAAAGTTATAATAGCATTCACTATGTCCCCCATACACGATTCACATTTAATTCCATGAGTATTGGAATATCATAAAATCTATTTATGTAAATATAGTGGATCTCTTCCTTTTCTTTTTATAAGAGGAATTTGGACAAGATTTATATCTCAACCTATACACCAATTTCAATTTAGGTCCATCTTGGTGAGAAAATTTCAAACCAGACCATCTATTGGATTTTAAAACATTGAAATTCATGGGAGGTATGGTCTTAATGTATTTTACACAATTTTTCTCAGGTGGAATTGGATCTTATACATCATCTATAAAAGAAAATTAATTCTTATACACATTATTAATCTTCTTTTCCTTCTCAAATTTCATTAGGAATATGATCATTCTTTTTTTGAAATATATCAATTTACATTGGTCTTACACAAGTATTTAGTTGTTATTTTTCAATTTTTTTCAATAAAAACTTCCTTCTCAGTAACTAGGGAATTAATTTTCTAGGAGAATAGAAGAATTAATTATAATTTACATAAATCACTTCTTTATAGATATATTCCCCCAAACCAATCATATAATTTCTTAAAATATTTATTTTCATTTTTTTCATTTCATCCACTAATTTGTTTATTCTTGGCCTCTTTACAAAGGTTCATGATGACGATTTTTCTCCCATAGTAGATGAATCTTCCCATTTCGGTAACACCCTCAATAAGTTTCTTTTTGGGTTTTTCTGACTGATTAGTTTTCCTCTAATTAGACCCCCATGGTTTTCTCCTCATTTTCATCCTTCAATTTTTTTATTGTACCATTAAATTTTTTTGATACAATTTTGGTTGGTTCATTCAATAACTCTTCCTCATTGTGACCAATATTTTGGAAATTCTCCATGAAATCCTTATGAAATTAAAATCTTTTTTTAATGAACTTATTTATCCTTTTCGGTGATAATTATTTCATCTATATAGGAATGATTTTCGTTTAAAATATTCTACCCCTTGATAAAAGAATTATATAATCTTCTTATGCTGACATATTATACCAAACAATTATGAAATTTTGTCAAAAAATGCATTAATACCAGCAGTGAAAGAAATATTCTTTTATTAGATTTTTTTATAATATATAAAACATTGATTATTTACTATTTATGAAATAAAAACCCTATTATTATGATAAATTGGGAATCCA
Source organism: Viscum album (assembly GCA_963277665.1). NCBI lineage: Eukaryota > Viridiplantae > Streptophyta > Magnoliopsida > Santalales > Viscaceae > Viscum > Viscum album. The sequence continues at coordinate 1,888,635,280 of OY728137.1, read as the reverse complement.
AGATTCATTCTCTTACTAAAATCAACCCATGTTGCATTTGTCAGTTTCTTTGTATTTTCTCACTCATTTTTTGTGATTTTTATTTTTAATATATATTAAAAAACTAAAAAACATTATTATAAATAAGTTTATTTTTGGAAAACGGTTTTCTATTTCCATGATCATGTGGTAGAGAATCATTAGATGATATTGACCTCTTCTTTTAACTATTATGACTCATTTAAAAGTAACGATCTTATACAAAGAATTCATTGAATCTTTTTATTTTCCTAGAATCCTACCAGAACTCATCTTATGTCAATTCCATGTTCCAAAATTTAATTTTTAGTAAAAGAAACATCATGTTAAATCATTTTTATTTTCATTAACTAATTATATAATTTCTTCTATATTTCTTTTTTAACTTCCCAATTCATTTCCCATACCGAATAATATTCTCTATAAATAAATAATCATGCTATTTGATTTTATTTCTACTCATCTCCAATTGAGTATCCTTAACATCAAGGATATATACATATGAGTCTATTCTAAAGAATTGATCCTTTAATTATAGAGTTTTCTTATTTTTTCTTTCTCATCATTAGTGATGTGTAATAATTCATCATATATGTATAATTTTTCTTTACTGATCATTAAGGACTTTTTGATGGATTTAACATTATTAATGAGTCTGCTTTGCTTTAGCAACATTGTTTCCAGTGATTTTTAAATTGGATCAGTATATAACTATATATATGATGTATCATCCTCTAATCCATTGACAAAGGCAAGAGTATATGTTATAACTTCAATAAGGACATTTTTGTCATAGTGAAATATTTAAAAGTATAAATCATTTAATGACTCACTATATACATATTATTTACATAATAAACTTGATATTTTAAGTGGAATCATGTTATATGATTCGTAGATGAACTAAAATGGTCATTACATTCAATTAGTGGTGTACAATCCCCTATGAGATATTTCATTACATTTCTTCATTTTTTTCATATTTTTTTAAAAAATATGTTTAAATCCTTAATATTGGTTTTAATTAGGATTGACATTATACTTTACATTCAAGGAACTAAGATCATTTTCATGTCTTCACTTGATATAATTATATGAAAAATTGGGAATGAAATAATATCCAAGTATTGGAAACATTGATTTTATTTAATAACACATGTAATACCACTTCCGGATCATGCAAATTCTATGGGGGGGGGGGTGAATCATTGTTACCCTTTTTACCAAATTAATAATGAATTTAATTTCCCCATAATATGAAATCATCTATAATAGTTACAATATATATATATATATACTTATCAATTCACAACGAAAATTTACAATATGAAATGTTGTAAAGAAGGGAAGATAAGAAACCCATATTTTTTTATGTATTGATCTCAACGTGGATATCTAATTATTTTTATATTCCGGTTTGGTTAAAGATACACACATATATATACTATAATAATAATGTGAATATAGATAGTATATCACTTGGTGTGTAATTAATATTTAATGAAAAATTCTTTATACGTTCCTCGACGAGTTCCATAATCTCCTGAATGGTTAGTTTATACTTTCTCTCACTATATAGTGGGTCCTCTAGATAAAATTCTATCAAAGAAATATAATCTTCTCTAAGATGTCAGAAAATCAATATGTTTGATCACATTCCTCAAAAACAATTATTTTGTTCAAAATATGTATTTTTCTATCATAGCATGCACATCATCCTTGTTCAAGTACCAAAAAATTTAAGACTTTATAAATGTTGTTTAAGGTTATCCTTAGCCACTCATATCAATATTCTTATTAAGATCTGTGACACATAGAATCAGAATTAGGAAACAATATTGTTAGTGTTTCTTAACTCTCCCTCTAATTTCCTCTTCTATGTAATCCACCAAATTGGTATATCATAGGGTAGGGATTGATTACTAATTTCCTTACTCATTCGTCTTTATTTTCTTCTATTATTAAAGATAATGGGGTTTGTGGAATTAATACCATTTCAATATCTGTTTTCTTCATATTTCATTATTTATCCTTGATTTACAAGAACATATTTCATAAAAATTAATTGATTACTCAATTTAATAAATACTCAGGGTCACACATTTAAATTCAATATCAGTTTCTTCTCTTCCCCATATTAATACATTCATCTTTGTTCTATCATAAATTCATGTAATTGTGCAAATATTATTTTAAAAAATTAATATAGAAATTTCAAGATAATAATATTAGTGATTTTCCCACTCTCTTATTTAATATATGAATCATGTCACCTAGAAGAAGCCCCCAGATATCAGAATATTTCACATCTTGTCTGAATTGCAATTTATGAAAAACCGATAATATAATTTAAAAATGGATAAAAATATTTTTTAGATATACTCTAGTTTATATAATAATAAATTATTTTAAATGTTTTTATATTATATCAGGATTTATTTAACTATTATCCCCTCACATTAATCTCATTTAACTAATTTTCTATCCTTATTTTAATCAAAACTAAAGACCCAACATCACAATAATAATTATTTGATGATCGGTATATTATCTTAATATTTTGAACTCGTGTAATCTCACATTTTCTCAAGATATTAACCATAATGTGAGGATTTTTTTTCTCTTATGTATATCCTATGAAGGATAGTTTACCCATATGTGTCATTGTAAAATACATTATATATATAACAATATTGTATGGTCACCCACATGTATCAAATTGAAAACCCTTATGTATTACATTTTCCTCAGATACCTCTCTTTTACATCTCATATATTTCCCAAATTCTTAGAGTGACTCTTATATATATCTTAATAAATATGGATGAATTTTAAATATCATGTAGTTTTGGAATTTTCAACCGTAAAGCCACAATTCTAAAACTTCTTTAAATCTACTTAAAATCTCATAAAAAATACTTATGGAAATTTTAATCACATATATTTATAAAAAAATTGAATAAATTTCTATTGGAATATATAAAAAATTCTCAATACTCATCAAAATAATGACCAATGCTTCTTGAATAATATATAAACTCTATTTTGAGTATTAAAAATGAAACTGCACTACCAAAATACTTGTGAGATTCAAATTTAGATTGATTAGATCAATCATCCATGTGAATTAATATATATATTAAAAAATAAATATGTTCAATAAAATATAGATGGTTCCTAATTATTCCTTTTATTTTTTCTCTTCAACTCAAATAACATATTATTCATAAATATTATCAAATGAATCAAACTTATCAAAATGATATTATTTATAAATCTATAATCATCTGATCATAACATTTCTTTATTTCATTATATGATATAATACTTCTTCCTTGAATCTATTTATATGAGTACTACAAGTTTCATTAGTCCTTTCTCACTATCAATGGTGGTATCTCAATTTCTGAATTTAAACACCTTTTCCACATTAATAATGTATCTTTATGATATAATGTCATGAAATACATACAATTATCATATTAACTCCAAGATATATTTGAAACCATTACTCACTTTAATTATTGAGTTTTTGTTATATCCATGATTTATAATATTTTGAATTTACTAATTATTGATATATTTAAACATGTAAAATTATTCTATATATCTTCACCATAGTCCTATGGGGCACTTCATGAACAAGGTTACACATATTAGTTTTTTTTCTTTTTATGGAATGTTATGATAGTAAATGTGAATTTTGATTTTGGATACCCATTTATAAAATGAAAAATTATTTTGATTAGAATTTTCATGTTCAAGGAATTGGTATAATTATTTATAAATTACTATATTAGAGTTTAAGATAGTTCTATGTTTCTTTTAGTAAGAATCAATATTAGGAGATAAAATATTGTGGTATAGATTTATGGACTAACTTTTGTTTGATCCAATGGACATATAACCTGTTAATGAAATGATTTTAATTATTGGATACTACCAATGGATATTTTTTAATATAATTATGATTATTTCCTATATGGTGGAGGAATTGGGGTATGAAATTTAAATAAACCATTTTAATTTTAATGGATGATAGTTTTAAGACTCTTTTGAGAATGGAGGAATAGAGAATGTTGGTTTTATGATTTATTGGAATCCTTTTTTAATATAGTGTTTAAATTTTTCATGATATTTTTTTGAAGAGTTTATAAATGGAGGGTTATAATTGTCTTATAATTATTTAAATATCTGATTATAAAAAGGAATAGTGGGATCATACTATAAGTTAATGTTTTAATTATGGTAATATTTATCCTTTTGTGTGGGATGTTGTGTTATAGTATGTTGGTATAATGGTGTAAGTGTTTTAATGATGGGTTAAAGGTAAATATGGTGGGGTAAAACCCAGATATGATAGGAATATTGTTTGTTTTCCAATACCGATAATGAGGGAAATATGGTAATTTGTTTTCTTTAGATGCATTTTATTCTAATTTATAGGTGAATAAGGATCCTCAATGAAAAGGGTCTAATAAATGATCCTTATTATTGAATAATGGACTAGGTTGAGTAAATATTCATAATATAAAATCAGGTGAGATAAGAATAATACTGTGGAGAATTTATACACCCTCATTTTTTGCTAATGTGGGTATATTTCATTATAGATATTATTTTAAGGATTAATAAAATATAATTTTTATATTGTTTTATGGTCCCAGATTATTGGTAGAAGATAATTCTATATATTCAATAAGGATAGACTAGTTTGGTAGGTCTCTAGAGATAATGAAGGCATTATGAGGTGAAATTTAAAATTTAGGGCGGAATCCAAGGCTTTGTGCATGATTTTACAGACCCAAAATCTTGATCACACAAACTGAGGAGAGAACTATATAAAAAATATGTGTGGTTAGATGTATTGTTAGGTCAAACCATGAATTCATGAAAGATTAGTCCAAAAAATTTTACAATAATTTTAAAATTTTCAAACTCCCAATTTTTTCTACTCATATTGGGAGAGATATTGAAGTGTATCCTTAGGAAGATTTGATACATAATTTTTCATTATAAATAATGTATATTAAAACATAATGTTTATAACATTGTATTGATGTTCTGTTTCCCATTATTTTTATACTCTTCTTCTTCTTATTTATTTCCTCACACATAGTGGAAAAATATAAGGATTTTATTTAGGGGTTTTGCAGAGGTATGGAATAACCCTGTTGAATGACATAATTTTTATCAAGGACAATTTAGAAGGAATAAAATACATGTATTAATTCATTTTTGTAATCTATAAGTGAAATTAAACTACCTGGTGAGAGGATATCCATTTTTTTAAATTTGGTTGATTTTTTATAATCATCACTTATAGTATATTATTAGAATGGTATAGTATATATCATGAGATTTATGTGATGAAAAAGTGAAAATTATGGAAATCATATATGGTTTTTGACTTCTTATTCATTAAATTGTGTGATCGTTATTTATTTATTTATTTATATTTTTCTAAATAATACCTTTAAAATATTTATAATAGTTTATTAATGTGGATTACTATATAATATTGACTTTTTTTATAGTAGGAAAATTTTAATGGCGGAAAATGTACTCCTTCCAGGTGGGATTGGTGTTAAAAAAATATTGAATTTTGGAGAATGATTTTTTTATATTTTATTGTTTTGTTTTCACTTAGTTTATAATTACAATAATTAATTATTGATGGAATGATTTGTATGTTTGATATGGGGTTGTTGTGTATTTAGTAATGGGTTAGGGAACCTTCTTATGAGCAAGGGAAATATTGATCTATTCATATATGTATTGAGAGTTTTGATTTATTGTGGGGGTTTATGGGTATGATAATGATGGTAAGTGGGTACATGACACAATAATGGTTATGTATTAAGATTATAGTTACCTCTAGTTAGGGAATTTAATATATACATGAGTAGATTTTTTTAAAAAAATTGTGATGTTATTATATGTTTAGTTTGACGTTTTGTGAAAATATTATTATGTTTCTATAATTGATATGTAGTAATTAATAATAATAATTATTTTTGGGTGGAGAATATTTCCATAAATCCCATATGATATTCCTAGTTTCTATATGGATTGGATGCGTTGAAACTTATTAGTGTGCATGGGGGTTAACATGAAAATACTAGTATGTTTTTATTCTAATCCCCAATTTGTAGATATTGGTGCATATGTAAATGAGGTTTTAATGGAGTTATAGATTTTTAGTTATTTATATTTATAGGATTTTATAAAGTAATAAATGTGAACTTGTGTATTGTATTAAAAGATATGAGTTAATTAGTTATATTTTTCATGGTTGTGTTCATATCAATGATAATTAGATATTGTTGAATTTGTATTGGTATTAATTTACATTCTTGTATTTTAATTTTTATCATATGTACAATAATACTTTCATTTGAGAATTTGGATGAACTAAAATTGTTCTAAACATTTCAATTTGATGTTATATTTTTATATTGATCATTTGGCAGTTGAAGGGTGGCGATATGGGCTAAGTAACATTCAATTCATCTTAGGGATATGATTGAGTGTTTAGGTTTAGTGATGATGTTACTACAAGATTAATGTTTTCTATATGGATGTGAAATCATTATCTTAGAATAGATTACTATAATAACAAATATACAGTGATCAATCCATGTGTGGAAATGAAAAATAGGAATCGTAAATTATTAATTGATGAATTGTAGATCGTTAATGAAATTGAAACAAAATAATGGTTTGTTGGACATTAATAATGATTTTTTTTACTTTTTCCTATAAAAATAAATAACATTATAGTCTAAGAGAATCATTCTTTTCAAATGAAATTAATATATAGAGGAAAAATAAATTCCAGAAGAAATAAATAATAGTTGTCTTATTTTTTTTCTTGATTCTCTCTTGTCACAATGAACATCATAATAAATGGGACCTAGAGGGTAGAAAAATGACTCCACCATATAACCCAAGATAGTCTCTAATATACATAAATGACTGGTCCTGAAAAACACATTCCTAAAAGATTATTAATTTATTTTAATATTTGATGTCGATAATTTAGCACCCCAGGTCTACATTTGAACACTTATCTTCTATATTCTCTCAAAAATATTAAAAAATAAGTCAAAATATTATAAAAATCGTTAAATCCAAAATATGGGATCATGCCATGGGGAAACAGGCTGAGTGCACCCCTGAATCAAAAAAACACTCATAAAAAGTATTGGTGATTGACTACAATAAAAATATTTTTAACCTCAATGTTCTAGATTTTAATTCATATTTTATATATTTTTACTCTCTAATTTTATATTTTATGTATTTATGTCATATGATATGAATAATGTTATCATCATTAACTATTTTCTAAAAAAATAAAATATAAAAAAGTGGTGTATTAAAAATACTAATAATTGCCTTACGAAATCATGAAGAGTATAAATAAAAATGAAAAAGATATTCCAAAACTTTTTATTAAAAAATTTACTGATTATTAAACAAAATTATATAATATTATTTGTTATATACATATAATTTACCATAAAACATGTTATAATATAATTCAATGGATAATATTTAATAGAAAAACATTGAATATTTTAATGCCCTATATATAAAATATACAACTATCATGATAAAATTTAGAAAAAATATAATACGATATATAACATATGTGTTGAAATATAGTATTTAAGTGGTACAATATTTTTTAATAGTAGAATTTGAAATTTTAATACAATAGTTATAGAAATTTAATGATTATTATGAAAATTAATTTTATAAATTACTTAGAATAATATGATAAAACACGGGGGTGACCAATTATACTATATTATATATTGTATTCTTTTTTAGTTTTGTTTTATACTGTGTATATTTTATTATTTTTTATCCACTTTGTAGTTTCAAATTCAAATGAAAGATCAAAAAATTATACAAGTTTTGGAAACATGAATGAAATTTTTAGATAATGAGTTTTTAATGTTATTAAGTGAGATTCATGATTTATTGAATATTTATTATGTGGATATAATAAATTGGATAATCTATAGATATGAAATAGTTTTCAAATATAGGATGTTTCATTGTTTTTTAGATGATAGTTGGGGTTTGAGCTATATAACACCTTATTTGGATATTTATTCTTTTATAAAAACACTATGAAGTGAATTTTTTGAGAATTAGATTATCTTTACAACATAAATCATTTATTGATGATAAGTAAATATTTTATGAATCTTATATTCTCAATATTACCCCATCATATATTTAGAAATAATAATTTTTAAAAACTATACCAAGGACACAAAACAAAACCACAACAAAATTTTGATAGTATAATGTTTATAATATCCCACATTTTAATAGTTATTAGTAGAATAATATTACATAAAGATAATAATTTTTATCCTAGTGAAATTAAAATATATCATATGGAATTTATGAACATGCATTATGTACTTCGCAAAATCTATATTTAATTAATGTAATACAATTAAAAAAACCATCAATTTAATTCATCAATTTAAATTATATTATTTGGGTTTTCGTAATTAATTATCTATAAATAGTTATGAAATATATATATATAATAAAAAAACCTTTGCAAAAATACCAATATTATATATATAATTATATTTAGAATAATATTAAATATATTAAAAATATAAAAATTTCAAACAGAATATTAAAATAAATATTGTTTAATTACTTTAATAACAAAAATAATTTCATTTTTATTAGTTAAATCCAATGAGGAATCCTCCTGGTCTTGTTAGAAGATTAGGCATGACACCCCAATCCAACATTTAGCATGACAATGGTTTATGACTTGTCAATAAGGTATATAATCTCATATGAAAGGCATTAACCTTTTATAACTCCATAACTCCTCAATAACATGAAAAACTTAACAAAGAAAAAAATCTATATCATGATAAATGGATAAGTATAAAATAAGATTTATTTTTATAAAAAAATCAATCATAACATTAATAGTGGAAAACTAATCACAAAAATCCATTTCATGTTTTCCATAACAAAGAAATATTTAGCTATAAACTAAATTTAACATAGAAAAACTCCACATATTCAAGATTATGTCACCAAAAACATACTCCAAAATAATCATAGAAATGTCAAAATAATGTATATAATGGGTGATTATAAAAACACATATTAGGTTCTCCCCTAAACTAATAGGTGATAAGGATTTTAATAGGGTTTGACAAAGGAACCCCATCACATATTTGTTATTTATTTATTTATTATTATTATCTAATGGAATAGTATATGTAACAATTTATTTAGTCCTTTATTTTCATTTCACTATGTGTTGTGTACGGGGAGCCACACCTATGGTTATATAAGCATTTGACTCATGTTTTAGCATGTGTATCTACATTGCATCATTACAAAATGGAATCAGTGTTAGATTTGGGTATTTTGGTATTAATTTTATTTTGATATAGTAATTCTCTAAGATATGAGAAGAAACACTATATATATGACTAATCAAAATATTTATACATGAATTTCATGTTTATATGGAAGTCGTTGGAATGTGAGTTGGTCGAGACTATTTCCACTTGATTTTTGATTATGAATTTCATTATTCGACTCTTGACCACAGATGGTGAGAGGGTTATTGAGTATCATACACCATATATTGGTAACTAGTAATATTTTAATATTTATTTAAATGTGATTTATTTGATTTAATTGTATAATATTTTTGAGTTGGAATAGAGATTTTATTCAATTCATGTTAGAAAAAAATGATACTGATAAATAATTAATTCTCTCTAAATAAATTAGTAGTCATAAATTAACATAATAAATTTTAGAATGAATTTTATATTATATATATAGTTAATTTTTTACATCATTATAATATGGATAAAATTATCATGTAATGTATATTAATTTTTTATAGAATTTAAACAAACATTTGCAAAAAAATTTCATAGTGAAATTCTTGATCTTTAAATAACATTTATTAAAAATTATTTAGTTGTTTTTAAAGAATGTTTTAAACGAATTTTAAAATAATTTTATTGAAAATGACAAAGGTATAAATTTAAAAATGTATTTAAGATGTTGGTATTGGATATGAGGTAGATTTTAATGTGATATTCAAGGAATTTTTTGACAAATAGTAAAAAATTTAATTTGTTATGGTCATGTATTATATTGTGGATATGAGTTTTGATAAAATATTGATTTTTTTGTCATTTTATTTAGATAAAAACAATATGTGTGATGTTCCATGACTGTAGGTTAATATTTTGTGATACATTATGAAAAGTTATATTGGAATGAAAATTAGTTTTCATAACTTTTTTTATATTATCAACATTGATGAATATAGAGAAGGTCAAAATGTTGTACTATTATGAGTTCATAAAAATAACTATTGATCACTTAATTATTAATTATGAGGATGACTAGTAAATTTTTAGTCGATAAGGAACTTGGTGGTCTATTTTAGAAGAGAATCTGTGTGTTGTGGATAGATGTATGATTATTATTATGAATGATCTAGGACTACTAAAATAATTTTTTATCCTTATTTTATACAAATTTACGTATGTTTGTATTATATAATTATAAGTCTCATTATAAAGATAAAGAGATATTGGTTGGAGCCATAAATGAACAATTTATTGGGGTCTATCATGTGGGTGTTTTAAGTAATGAAGTTAATTTTTTTTGGAGTATAGAAGACAAGGGGTCGGGTCATGGGGAATTTTATAAGAATTTTAGGTTGATACAAGAATCCTAAAATTAGAAACTTACCATAGTATTTGTGTTATGTGATAAAAAATATTATTCAATGAGAATTTAAGGGTCATGATTTTTTGGTAAATAGGATGAGGTCATAACCAACATTGACCAGTGATGATAGAGTGGTTATGTCATAAGGTACACCATCAAATAATTATAATAATCAACCAACTATAAATTTTACGTCCAATACAACTATAGAGTTTTGTGAATTATTGAATTAAAAGGTACTTTTGTGTTCGATTAAAGTAAACCCTTGGGAATAAGAATTATTTTATTTAGAAAGAACTCAAGATCCACAATAGTGAAAAATGTGATATATAATTTATTGAGGTAACATATTATTGGTGTATGAAGTATGATTTACTAGATTAGTAAATATTGTTCCTGAAGAATGTGATTCTTTCTGGGGGTCAGTAATAAATTATAGAATTATCTATCCACATAATAATGATTAATAAAGATGTGTCATGGAATTTGATATTATTAATGTAATGGTTAATATTGAAGTGTTATTATAGATCCCTTTAATATGAAATGGGTTGGTTCATGATGTGGTGAATTATTATTTTGGGATTAAAAGTTTCTTCCTTGATTACCTATTTGAATGTGAAAAATACTTAAGGGGTGGTATCTCAGGAATTTTTTTTTTAAAAAAACTATTATATGGAGAAAACATATATTTCCTATTAAATTAGGTGATATAAGAAAAATACATGAAGTTAGTACCATTAATTTTGTATGGTAGTCATAATGAATTGAAAATTTAATCTCCCAAATATAGATTTTATAGTATGCAATGGAAATGAAAAAATCATGTGTTTTTACTTAGGGTGTTTAGGCAGTAGTCAATTATCACATAAATTTAGTATGAATAATGAATATACCAAGTGGATATGAATAATGATGTTGGATGATGATTTTATTACACTATAAGTTATAATATTATTAGTGTACCTTATTAAGGTATTAATTTGAGTTTACAGATTGTGTTTTGAACATTTGGTAAAGTTGGTGCTGCCTGATGGTAGTGTTCCCCACCACCATTTTGGGTAATTCAACTATTTTCACTTAACAAGTGGGTGGTGATAAAATTAATAGACTATAAATGTGAAGAAAATATTGCATCATGATTTTCATGGATAATATTGAATCAATATTGGAAAATTTTAATCGTATTATGATTTTGTTTTTATTTAAGCATCTAGAAGAGCTTGGGAAATTATAATTAAATAGTGAATTCAAGATCCATAAAGTTAAATAGTTTATAATTTTGAATTATGTGTCTAGAGAGTATTGGGGTACTCAAATGAGTTTTATGAATTTGATATTTGGTGAAAATGTAAAATGTAATAAAATGGATTATAGTATTTTAGAAATTTATCATGTGGTAACTAATAACTAATAAAATCTATCAGTGTTGTTTTCCTAATGAATTTAGTATAGGATTAAAAGTCATGGTCTCTGTGATTAGTATTAGAATAGAAAATCGTGGTGACACTTATTTTGTTTAAGAAACTAATCATGGTGATTTTTAAATTCGATATATTTTATTTGGAAAAATATATATTAATGATATAGAAAATTTGTAAAATATTGATATTTTGGTTAATGTATGATAGGAATATGTTTGTATTATCCATAGAATGTTGAAATAGATTTTTTATGTATTAGTATATGGGTAATTCATATGAAAGGATGAATTTACATTGTATTGTGTATTAATTAGTTGGATTCATGGTTATAGAGGACCGTCTAGTACCGGGAAGAATTCCAATGAGTAGATATGGAGCTACATAATGGCTTCATACACTCTATCTACTATCATGTATGCATTAAACCACATGATTTTTTAGGGAAGTATGATTGGGTTTTTAAAGAAGAGTCATTGTGGAAAATTTCCCACCAAATTTTTTTAAATGGGGATATGGTGCATATTAAGGGGTAGAGAAAAGAGAAGGGGGTTCCCTCTTTTTCTCTGCCACAATTGTTTCTATATCCCTTCTTCTATAAGTTTTTTAGGTTTCCAAATCACTGTGTATCTTTTTCAACATGTTCATGTCGAAGATAAAAATAAAAGAAATAGTCTATTTTCAATATTCTATTGTCGTGAAAATTATATAGGGTATAATATATATTTTATGTGTGATTTATCATTGTCATGTTTTGTAAATTTTACTGACCATTTTTTAATGGATACCACATTTTTCATGTGTTAGTGTACGATTTGGGTATGGGAAATATGTATTAAGGAGAAAAATACATAATCAAAGGGTTTAAAATTTTATAATTATATTCATATAGTATAAGAGAACCAAAAAAGTTACTAAAAATGATTAATTAAAATACATATTTTCTAAAGACATCATATCTAAATAATCTATTATTAAAATCAACAAAATTGAAATTGAATGAGAAGTAGAGAAACCCATTTATTTATGAAATAAATAATGGATTCAAATATAAAAAAATGAACATATCCTCTTGGGTGGAATAGTATTTTTGTGTTCTAATGATACCTGAACACATTAGATCGAAGGTATATATTTGTTAAAATGATATTATTCATAGATTGTTGTTTTATATTAGTGATTATATCGAAGATCATTTTTTATATATTTTTTATAAATATTTTGTTTAGATATATTCCCATGAAGTTCTCACTCCATGATATGAAGGAAGATCATAATGAAATAACAACTAATTGGATTTCTAGAGGATTATGATTCATATGAAATTAATATATGTGAACATGTGTATTGGCCCTTGGATATGATATTATTATTGATGTATATCATGTGTGTTGTAATATTTTGTAAAAACATAAGCTACGACCTCATATTCTCATGGTTAGGTAGAAAATATTTGTTGAATCATTAGTGATATGTAAATAATTAAACAAGTAGAAAAAATATTTTTTTTCTTTCTATATTATTGGATGTGGATAAATCTATTCTTTTGATTGAAATGGAACTGTGTGATGAACTCTTTGGCCAGAGTTGTTCATCGATGAGTTCATTTAAAATATTTAATGAAATATAAATAAATCATATATGATGATGACCCAATATTTTTTATTTCTTAATGAGATATTAATATTTAAAGAGATTATATAACACTGTGGTGTTAACAAGAATTTTTTTTTGGGATTTTTGTTGTTGTGTTTCTTGAAGTGTTGCTAGATATTGATCTGGGAATTTAAATACTTTAATATAATTGCAATGAAAAAGATTCCTAGGGGTAACAATGAATGTGTTTCAATAATATCATTAAATTCCTAGAAATTTAATATTAAGAATAAATATTATTCTAAAAATGTGGAATAATAAATATTCTTGAAAATTTGATCACACAAATAATTAATTATAATATATTCATGTATTGAATTTATTAGTTGAATTTTATATCTTATTTATTACTAATAATGTATTAACGAAATAAATATTTTTTTAAATAGTTAGTGAATAGATTATTAAAAACATGTTTTTATGTAAAAAAATATCTATAAATATATTTAATTATGAGTGTAGTGAATATAATATTGGTTTAGTTTTTGAAAAAAAATTATTTTGTAAAACAAATTTTACCTAAATATTTATTTATAATTTCAAAAAAAATTCCATAGTAATATGTCATGTTAAAAACCTGATGGAAATGAAATATTTTTTATTAAAATCTAAAATAATTTAATTTATTTGTATAATAAATGATATTTAAATAAGAACATTAGGTGTAATATAATAATAATATAATTTTTATTTGAATTGTGGATTATATTTAACAAAATAATTGATAGAGGGACTTTTTGTAAATATGAATTCATTAAAATGATTTATGAAATCCAATTTATATAATTTTATAGATGATTCTAGTTATTCAAATTTAAAATATCTAAAATGAATTATATCAAGACCAAGATAGAATCTTCTTCAACCCTCTTTATTAAGAAAATAGAGAGAGATATAGTACCCCCATTTATTTTTAAAAAAATATATGTGAAGCTCTAGGTTCCTCTGTTCAATAAATCAGAAGACCAAAGATAACTCATAGAGATTAAAGTAGCACATATATATACAACTCAATGAGACCTCATTTGGATTACCAATGTAAATGATAGTGACACAAGGCATCAAAAAAATTGATCAAATTTAATTCTTTCTTTGAGTAAATTCTATTTTTAAATTAATGATAAAAAATTTATTGATTCTTTCTATAAGATAATGGTGTTCAGTTCACTATGATCTATTGATTTTATCTATTTAAACTGATATAAAATGGGAATCTTCTTATACTTAATTATTACCGAAAAACCTCCAGGACTTATTAAATTAGACACATTCAAATTTAAAATTAAATTTTATTAAATTTTTTTCTTTAATGTTTCATTATTTTCCCATTTTTATAATTTTTTTATTAAAAAAATTCAACATAACGCATTAATCTAAATTTATATATCTATTATTAGTCCTAGAAATGTGAATAATGCTTGAAGATCCCGTGTGTAGGTTCTAATCTCATTATCTACATGAAATGGATACATATCATATAATAAGAAATTACAAGATTTATACCAGTGGTAAAATCATACAAGGTGAAAGATATATAAATATTTGCTCAATGTGTGAAATTATACATGATTTCATTGCACAGAATGTCATTACCACCTATGCAGAATGCGGGTTAACAAAGATTACATAGCATGTACGAGGAAGCAACATTTTCATAAATTAATATTATGTAATTTTTTATATAAAAAAATAGTAGTAGTACATTCAAGAATTCATATGTTTAATATCATGGTAAAATTAGTTTCATTCATTACTTGTATGTAATAAAAAATATATTCAATACCTACTTCTTGGAACTCTTAAATCTAAAATGGTCACTTTGGAACATGTAATTACCCGTAGATATTCCTCAATGAAAGGGATGGACTAAAATACCAAAAAGTGATGAATAACAAGGAAGGAATATAGTATATGGGTGAGTATAATTACCATCATTATATATTAATAATAATAGAATCATCATCATAAATAAGAATGAATAATTTAGAAAATGAATGGAATGGAGCATACATTTATTAATGAAACATCGAAAAATATTTGTCAAATACTAAAGTTAGTTGTGAATAATGTAATATATATGTTCACTCATAACATATGTTCATTAATTATAACAACACATGTGTGAGAAAATATAACATCAATTACATTCATTATACTCATTATACCATGATATATATCACATTACCCAATTAATTTGAGTGAAATTCAATTTTTTCCCACCTTTTATAACATAAAATTATCCTAATCATGCATTCCTCATAGAAAGAAAACATATAAAAATAATACACTTGAAATAAACCTGTGGGAAAGAATGAGTTTCACAATGATATCATAATGAATATCATAATGAGTTACCATTGGTATTCTTAAGAGAATAATGGAAGATAAATTTTTGACATTATATATTTGCATAATGGATCATAGATCATAGTGATAAGTTAAAACAACTCAATACGTATCAATGATATGTTTTAGAAAATACTGTTTTTGTAAAATACTTATAGGTATAATTGAAATCATCACATTGTGGTAAAAATGTGTATCTATATAAAAATAAAATAAATTTAATTAAATTTATAATATAAATAGTTTTAAAATAATTATAACAAAAGGATATGAAATTATTCTAAAATCCATACAAATAACTCTAGGTTCAAGAGTCCCCTTACCTCAGATCCTAATTTACTTTAACACATTTACCCATATATATTTAATTAATTTATATTAAAACATGAATAAATAATTGAATTATATATCTTTTTTTAACTTTTGTTAAATTATAATCATTGTATTTTATATCTTAGTTCCATTTTTAAGGGTGAAACGTTTTAATATTACATATTCCTTAAATATCCCCCTTTCTTTGATTTAATTGTTTAAAATTACTCATAATTTTAAATTAGTAATATTAAATTCAAAAAAATAGAAATATATATATTTATACATTTATATATTATAAATAATTTATTATAATAATCTATAATATTTGTGATAAGAATAAAATTGGCCTTGTCCTCATCAACAGATAACCGTTCATTAACATGACATTGTTCAATGAGTTGGTGAGATGTATATAATATATAAATATATTGAAAATTAAATATTTAAAGTAGTTCAATATGGTAAATGTATATTTATTATACTATATAAATAAATTTATGAGTCTTGGAATAAGAAATATTATAAATATTATGAAAGATACGGGGAAAAAGGAGAAAAAGAAAAGGAATCCAACATCCTTTATTGTGAAATTCCATTATTAAGGCTCTAGAAACCATGAACTATATTATTTTCTTGAATTTATAATGAATTTATAAATTACAACGTTCTTATGTGGTGGTAATTTGGAAAAAAAATGGATTTAGTTAGTGGAAGTGAAGTTGTTCTCCAAGGGGATGAAGATGTTGTATTTATACGGGAGGAGGGGGTTGTTTTCATGGATAAAATATTGAACAAAATTTAATTTCAATGTTAAACAATTTAATTTGGATATTTTTATATTAACAATAATTATTTATTATAAAAATACGTTTTTAGAACTTTAAAACCAATCAAAAAATAAATTCAATGGTTTACTAAAATTAAAAGTACAAACAAATGAATAATTAACATTCAATGGACTATATTGGACTTTAGACATTGGAAAATAATTTTTTAGGGTTTTAATTTAAATTTAAATTTTTATTTAGATTATTACACCTATGATTGGTAGATAATCATATTATGGGATTATAGATTTCATTATTAAACTGTGAATGATTTTATTTAAAATATACCAATTAAAAAATTGATATTTTTACTATTAAAAAAATGACGTATTTCAAACAACTACCCAAAAAGACCCTTATAAAATTAATATGTAGAAATTATGAAAATAAAATTCATTACATTAAAATATTTTTCAGAAACATTTAATTTTTCTCATTATCTTATTAATTATTTTTTATGATTTATATTAAAATTCATTTTACTAAAAATGTTCCTATAGTTTCATTGCATTTTTAATCTTGATATTTATTATATTGACTTGTAATAATCATATTTTCATAAATTATTAATATGAATATTATTATTTTAAAATTTTACTATTTTTATTTAAATTTACTCTTCCAATGGCCATGTTATTATTCCTAACATACAAGTTACTATTCATAGTAGTCATATTTCAATGCCAATGGTCATATTACCTTCTATAAATACCCATTAATTATATTACTACTATTTCAAATAAATTCCTCTCGAATGTCATCATTTTTTATTTCTAAAATTTCAATTAGATTTCAAATATTTTATATTTTTTTAAAGAAGTATTCACGAGTGCGATAATTCTATGAGATCAACATGATCGAAATTTTCTAATTATAATTGTTTTATTATTAATTTTCTATTCTACCAATGTAATATATTCAATATTTGATTTCTATATTTATTCTAATTATTTATGTTCCCACATTAATGAATTAAATCATTAGGTTTTTATTATTTTTGAACAATATTATATTCCTAAATATGGAAAACAATATTAAATTAGATGAATAAATATGTACATATATATCCAAGTATAATTTTTATTATAAAGCCACATTAAGGAAAAGTGGGAAACCATCATTCAAAAAATAAATCCATTACTTGCTGAAGGAGCTCAAAATGTTATTAAACACTAGAATATGATTATTGGAATCATCAACTCTATATAATTCCCAATGCAAAGTACGAACCTGTTTTTTCTCGATCCACCAAGAGAAGTTCATCAAGGTGAGAAACCATCATGTCCATTGTCTGAATGAACTCTTCTAGGTTGATTTCTCCTTGATTGAAACCCTGATCTATTATTTTTTCATACTTGTCAATCCACATTTCAATGTCCTCAGTGTCCTCAACTTTCAACGTTCTTTCATGAACACTTATAATCTCCTAATTTGAGGCATTAGGATAAAAGAAATTTTCAATCATTTCTTCTGTGGAGTGAAATATTAGAATCAAAAACTCCCCTTCCTCTTATTCCATTACCTTTGGTTCTCTGTTTGGATCACTATTATCCTTGTCTTGCGGGTATTTTCGTTCCTTTCTTCAACCATTCTTGGCCAACATGGTTTTCATTAGTTTTGTATAGTAAAAATAGTCTTTACGTCCCTTTTGTTTTCCCCTGGACTAGAATGAATTTCCTAGAGCCACGCATTCCTTTAATCCCCAACTTCCTTCTAGGATTGTGAGGACCATTCCCTTGGTTACTGTCCTAGATTTAGACTGAGAGTTGGCTATAACTGTCATCACCTGAATTATCTGCCTCATGTGGAAATACTTGATCTTGATCTGCCAGACATTCAAAACGGTTCCTCAACTCAGTCCCTGGGCCATTAGGGGGGCCTCAGCCCAAACTGATTTCTCAGGTTAGTGGGGCTCTGCATGTTCTCCCCAACACAAGAAACATTTAGAAAGGATAGGCATTTGGAATAGATAATGTCTGGGTCCAAGGAACCCAAGACACTCCCCTCCTCCATACAACCTTTACTAGGTTGTAGAGCTTCAACTAATAACCATGGAACCTCCTACATTCTAGGATGCTTGAACATACTCCCCTCATCAGGCCTCCATTTTTTAGGTGGAGTAACCACAACATTTTGCAATGGCACCTTCTGAATTGATATCCTAGGAGGTACAACCTCCTTATTATTGTCAACCACTATAGTAGCATATCCATGAGCACCTTGAGTTATCTTATTCTTATCCATTGGAGTAATGATAATGGCTATCTTCTTGTAACTGATGCATGATTTCTATCGAAGGAGATACTTCTCATTAGCACCTGGCTCATGCAATGGTATGAAAATGTTCTATTTCAACCGATTAAACACATCATCCACCTCTAGGTTTTCAGTTAAACACCATTCCATGTGTTGTATGGAAGCTGGAGGATCAGTTATCCTCTAATTCACCCTAATAAAATAGAGGTCAATATCATCCCTTCCCTTATCTAAGAGGGTTCCAACAAGTGGATTGCATACTTCATCTATGCCACCCAAATTTGGGAATATATGTGAGTTCTTCTGTTTTATTACCTCACCAGTTTACTATGATTCTTATTCTATGTTTTCATAACACTAAATCACTTTGATGAGTCCAATTAGAATATTGTAATGATATTTTTCTATAGGGTACAAGATCATAGCTGAATTATCCTTACAACATAGTTAGTATTCAAATTTTACCCTCTACAAATTATAAACATATAGGGGATCTAGTATACACTTCTTTATGAGAGATCTGTGGAACACAAGAGAATTTGAGCCATGTTTGGTGAATGTTATAACTGATTAGACAAAACTATAATGAAATAAAGTATCTCAAAGAATATAATGTTCCTGGTTTTGAATTTACCTTATTTTAATAATTCATTATGTGATTCAAAATTTTAATTTTAATGAAAACATTGTATAAAATTTAAAACTCCCCATCCATTCGTCAATTGTAATAATATATCTTATTTTAGATTACACAAAGATTTAATGTTTTTAAGGGAATTAACATTTTTTATAATATTTTATAAAAGACCATATCTATGTATCTTTTTTTCAACGATTTTATTTGAAAATTTATTAAATTTATATCACTTCCCATATAGATCTTTATATAGGGAAATTTTAATACTCATATGTGAGCTGTTTTTGTATGATAGCTCCACAAATAGATGACATAGATCATATACTCATTTTAAATAAATGGTGAATGATGTTAGTATTTCTTAGAGTGTCTAAATTCTCTTTTAGGCTCTCCATCTACATTGATGTAATGAACTAAAATAATATCATTGATAATCTATTGATTTTTATTATTATATTATATGGTATAAAACACATATAAAATATATAGATACCAATAAAAACATTATTCTCCTAAATTAAGAATGAAATAAGTAATAATAATGAAATTAAGTAACCTATGCCAATTAAATAGTAATTTGACCTTTGGAATAGTAACATAAAAATTTGGAAAAATAATCTTGCCAATAAAATAGTAAAATCACCAAAGATAGTGTAAATAAAATTTAGGATTCTTATAAATGAAAACATTATATAATTATATAATAGTATAAGTAAGTAAATTTTTTAAATATGATAAATTATGAGTTGGTATTTTCTGTAATGTATAAATGTATATTTACAATTTTATATTTAATAAAATTATTTAAAAGAAAATTTATTTTCATAATTTAGATTTATAAATTAATATTTGTTTAAATTTTTATTATAGGATAATTTTATGAGACATTAAATTATTTTTCAAATTTTCATTAAATCTGGTATAGTTTTGAAATCGATATTATTTTACTAAATGATGACTTTAATTAAAAATTATATTTACAATAGTTATAAAATTGTTTTCATAAAATGTATTCCATTTCGTAATTTTCCACATCAAAAAATTATAAGGGTTATTTTTTTGGGATTTTTGTAAAACAGTTGAACCTTTTTTGAATAGTGAAATACTATAATTTAGGGTATTTAACAAAAAAATAAATTACAGTGTCATAGAAAGTGTATGTATAATTTAAGAACCTAATATGGAACAATCCTCATAATTATACTATAATTAATAATTATAATCAAATCTATTCTTATTCATGAGTGAAAATAATATTCTAATGAATAAAATAAACAAAACCCCCGCTCTCCTCCCTTGTAAATGACACCCCACACCACCTCTTCTTCTCACACCTACAATGTCATGAAATTAATCCAATGTATACCCAATAGTCTTTCAAATAGACTTCACCTTGTCTATTATTTTTTTTCTCTACAAAATAACAAATACAATTTTCTAAGGAGGATCTCAAGGAGGAGAGTCCCAGAGTTAAAATCCGCTTTAATTTTTTTATAATTTCATTTTTAATTTCTTTTCTTTTATTAATCTATTATCTTATATTACTATCCAAGTGGAATAAAAAATATAGTATATTATATATATAATGTAATTTTTTAATTTTAATTTAATAATCCATCATAAAACCTCCTCTCCTCTACCTTATATTCTAAAAATGAGAACATCATCCATGATTTGTCGATTTACTATCATCATAGATGATGCCTTTGCACTCTCCATTACCACCATCAATACTGGTCATAAAACCAATATTATGGTTAAAAATTATTTTATTTCAAAAATTATATGTTATAAAATGTTTTGGAAGCAATATATAAACATGAAAGTAAATAAAATTATATGAGTTCCCGATGGCATTAAAATCTTTCAAAATAAATTAAATCATTTTCATTAATTATTTATTTAATGATTCATCCCCATAACATATATCCATATGATATATAAGATATGTTAATATTTTTTAAGATCATTAATAACATATAATCTCTATTCTAGATAATTATTCTCATTTTACATGAACATTTACACAAGTATACAAGTGAACCGATCATGAAAACTATGAAAACAAACACTCTCAAATGATTAAATTGAACACTATAGCTCATAAAAACTTCTATAAATGAAGATAATAAATGTATATGGAATCAATTTATTTTATAATATATTATTTATTTATTAATAAATGAATCAAATTTTATTTTATAAGATATTAATGTGAATAAATCATTCAGATATAAGGTTGGGTGATTCTCAAACCCTACAATCATTCTTTCTGTTTTCCTTCAATCCTTCCATTTCAGAATGTATGTTTGTTTAATGTTCCTTAAATATAATTTATTATTCCTTCCCTTTTATTTTATAGGATATACATGTTTCCAATCTTATTTTATGATATATGCAATGATTTTTCCAAAAGAACCCAAATTTTTAAAAAACACAAATTTTACTTCTATTGAGAGTATTTATTCTTCATTCAGGATTGATGTCTCTTAAACTAAGTATATTTTTAAGCTTTTATTTTTTGAACACAAATTTTTATTCATGAAATTATTATTTATGAAATTATAATAAATCATATTTCCATTCAATGAGTTATATTATGGAAAACATTGTTATACGTTCTATATGGCATTAATGATTATTAAAACATCATGATGTGATGAGAGCTCCCAAAATTATTTAACACAAAATGAATTTAGTAATTTTATGTATTTCATTTGATAATTTAAAATACATGAGAAAATTATTATAGAACTTTTTAAAGTGATTATGTAATGATTATGCACATAAGTTAGGTATGAACACGATGATAGCTTTGTTCAAAACTTTGTGTGGTAGTTGACCACTAAGACATGATGTTTCATTTTAATGAAATGAAACATTCCAATATTTTATCTAATAATTACCATCATAATTTTGATTATGATACCATTATTGTGATATAATGATTGTGATTACGCTCATCCCCTATTATATTTATTCATGTTCTTATCTATTCTCCTACAAAGATTTTAGATTTTCCCATTATTTAAGTTAGATCCTCAGGTGACTATATTTACTAAGAAGAAAATGTGGGCCACTAAAAAGATATATAAGAACGAAATAATTAATGTTTATTTTTCAACATGTAAATGATATGTTTGGTAGTAATTTTTCTAATATACTAAACCTTTGGATCCTAGTTTTTCAACACAATTATATTGTTTATCTTTAATTTGATGTAATAGTAATGTAAGAAAAATTAGGTTCACTATAGTTGGTATCATTGCACAATATAGTTAATTTTTGAATTAGTACTAGAGAAAATTAGTGAAAATGCTTTGTCCGAGACTACGTAAATGTATTCATACAAGTATCCTATTTTTAGAAAAGTGATAAACATATTTATCCGACTAGATATAGATTTATAGTGAATTACACAAATGAATATATTATTAAATCAGGAATTTTTGACGTATATTTTGTTCAAACATTTTTTATTATATAAAATGGTTATAACCAATAGAAACTAGGCCAATAACCCATGCGAGGGACTATAAAACAATTACTTTAATGACACCCCAATGACATGAGAGGTGGAGTTCAAAATTTCATGACGATGATTAGGCATATGTACAGGGCTATGAATAGTAAATTCAATCATTTTGAATGTATGCCTTCACCATAGTGGGAAAAAATTCCTATTGAGTCTTTTACATAAAAAGAACCACAAATGTTTACTGGATATTCTAATCTACTAGTCGTAGAAACGTGGGTCAAGTCAATGAAGAAAATATTATCTATAATTAAATGTTTTGAGATGGAGAAGGAAACTATGACCATTTATCATTTATATAGGGAGGATGATCAATAGTGGTAGTTGATTAAGAACACCAATCCAAAGGATAAAATTTAATAGATGGAGTGGTAAGACTTTAAGTAAATATTTCAAAATATATATTTCCCTATAACTATTTGGTAAATTATAAAGAGATAATTTAGAGAGGTGATCCAAATAATAATGTAAACCTATCAAATTTTAAGAATAAAATTTCAAAAGGATTGAAATGTTTTCCTCGGGTTTTGTTATGAAAAATGATAGAAAAATAGACATATTATTTAGTGGTTTAAAATCACACTTACAAAATGATCAAGATATTTGAGATATTTGAAGTTATGAAGATGTTATTTGATATCATCTAAATATGTATATTGGGTTTGGAGAATGGCCCCATAACTACAGAAATAAAAAATAGAAGTTGGAGTTCTATGCTAGAGGATCTAATGAAAAAATTGCAATGAAATATAAACCACTAACATTTCAAAAATGTGGGAAGAAACATCATGTGAATAATTTTAAAGGGATGATGAAATTCATCAAGTATGGTAAAGGACACAAATCTCATGAATGATAAAGAGACACTAATACTCTAGCCAATATAATGGAGAAAAAGAGAGCACCACCCATTGTTCAATTCTCTAATTATAGAGAGAAAAGGAACTGTGCAAGCTAGTCCACTCAAAATTGATTCCTAGAGGGAAAATAGTGTATGTAACCACCAAAGGAAAAGGATAAAGGGAAATATTATTCCATCACTACTTCTGAACTATAGAAATAATACGATTTTGTACAAGTTACACTTCCTATTCACTAAATAATGGAAGATGTATTATTTCTTTCTGGATCTATGAATTCCATTATCTCTTGATTATTTGATAACACTATGAATCAAATACCGAAAACCTTTAATTAGAGATAAAATTACGGGAATATGGTTGTGTGTTATAGAAACCCATGTGTGGATTTTTTTTCTATTGGAATATGTGTGAAGATTATCATTGAAAATATCATGATAATTTTATTGGTGGAATATAACTCTATACAAGGAATGGATTAGATATTTTTATATAGATCACACATCAACTATCAGAAAAAAGAAATATATTTTCAAATTATGAACCATCCCATGGTCCAATAAAAATGTAATGAAGACCATGAATATACTTTGGAAAATTCTCCAACTGTGTGAGTTTTGATTCCCTTTGAAGTAGAATACATCACTCAAATGGTTGAGTCAAAGGAAGGTATCAATCTGGAGAAAAATCCCATTTCGAGGGAGTACAATGATGTATTTCCTGAAGAGTTACCAGTAGTTCACCTGGATTGTGAGGTAGAGTTATCAATGGTACTTATACCAAGAGCTACTCTAATATCAAAATGTGCATGCAAGATGACCCAGATCAAACTAGAGGAGTTAACAAAGTAGCTATAAATTAGTTTGTATAAGGCTTTATACATCATAGTTAATCACCTTGGTGTGTTCCAGTTCTTTTTTGTAAATAAAAATGATGGATCAATGAAGCTGTGTATTAATTATTGGGAACTCCATAAGATCACTATGATGAAAATGTATCATTATCAAAGTATTGATGACCATCTTGATCAACTATGAG
The DNA here is from genome assembly GCA_963277665.1 of Viscum album. Taxonomy (NCBI): domain Eukaryota; kingdom Viridiplantae; phylum Streptophyta; class Magnoliopsida; order Santalales; family Viscaceae; genus Viscum; species Viscum album. The sequence continues at coordinate 1,888,609,610 of OY728137.1, read as the reverse complement.
GAGTTAATTACGTATAAAAGGTGTATCTTTATACTAGATATCTCAAAATTATGTTGATGAATAAATAAACTCAAAATATAGATTTTCATAGAAGGTATGGTATTATTGAGTTTCTAGTGATGCCTTTCAGACTTACTAATTCCCCTAAAATCATCATTTATTTGATTAATATATTTTTTAGACACTACCATAAAAATATTTAGGTAGTGTTTATTGATGATATTATCATCTAATCAAAGATAAATGAGGAAAATGAAGAATATGTAAGGATTGTGTTGGGGTGAACCAGTTCTATTTGTAAATAAAAATGATGGATCAATGTTGCTGTGTATCCATTATCGGGAACCTTACATGATCAATATAAAGAACCAGTTTCGTCTTCCAACTATTGATGACTTGTTTGACCAAAAATGAGGAGTTCAATACTTATCATATGTGGATATTCATTATAGATACAATGAATTGATGGTGAAGATTAAAGATACTTAAAAGGCTACTTTCCATACAAGGTTTGGGATATTTGAGTTTCTAGTGATTCCCTTGGGACTTTTTAATGCCCATAAATTCATGATGGATTTGGTTAATATTGTTTTTAGACACTACATTGAATTTATTTTGTTAGTTTTTATTTATGATATTCTCATATAATCCAAGAGAATGGATGAACATGAAGAATATCTAATGATTGTGTTGGAGACTTAAGGAATGTGAATTTGTAAGACATGTTCAGAAACTATGACTTATGGATGCAAAAAAAGTCCTATTATTGGGGTACATGATCATAAGTAGGGGATTTTTTTTGGAATCATAAAAAAGTAAATCATGTAAAGGGAACGACCCACTAGGGTCACAAAACTCCACCGTTTTCTTATCATTCCATGGTACTATTAACGTTTTTGGATAAATCTAACATGATTTTGTAGCCCTCTAAAAAATTTAACAGGGAATGAGGTAAAAAATGTATGGATGGAATATTTTTTTGGGGAGCTTCAAGAATATAAATATGAGGCTGATCACTTAACCAGTATTCATAATAGCAATATGTGGTGAATTTTTTGTGATATATAGTGATGATTACAAGAATGGAATGGGTTGTGTACTCACAAAGATAGATAAAGTTATAGAGTAACCCTCTTGATAGTTAAAGATCCATGATAAGAACTACATGAAACATAATCTAGAGATAGAAACATCATTTTTTTCTTGAATATATGTTGGTTTTATCTATATGGTGAGAAGTTTCACACATATATCCTTAATAAGAGACTAAAGTATATATTTTCCCACAATGGGATCAACATGAATCAAACGATATGGTTAGAGCTAATCAAGTACTATGATTTATCAACTCACTATCATCCTAGGAAGGTGAACAAGGTAGATGATGCTCTTAGAAGAAAATAACCAACCATCCTATCCATGATACGGATTGAGAAATACCACATCTTCATGGAAATTCATAGGATTAATTTGAAGATCATAATAGTATGGAATACATCATACCTTTATAGATGATTTCAAAACCATATATACAATAGATGATTAAAGTTGTATAAATGGACTATATAGAGCTTCAAAAGAATGTTAATGCAGCAATGGAATGGTTGCTACCAGAGTTACATATTGATTATGAAAATGTGATTCGGTCTGGAATGAGGTTATGTTTTCCTTAATCACTTTATATAAAGAAGTATCTGTTGGATAATTCACATATATCATCTATATCTATACATTTAAGAAGTACTAAGATGTACTCAGTTATCTGAGAACAATTCTCAAGGGATAACACAATGAAGGATATTGCATAATATATATCAATTTTTATGAATTGTTTGAAAGTTAAAAAGGAATAAAAAAGTCCTAGTTTTTAATCCAATAATTACCTATACCCACATGAAAATGGGATAATTTAACCATGAATTATTTGTTGGTCTCCAATATAAACCAAATGAGAATAATCCAACATGGGTTGTGGTGGATCTACTCATAAATACTACCCACTTTATTACTATTCTGGAGGATTTATATCCTAAAAAACATTTAATGATAAATGTGAAGGAAGAAGTGAGGGTACATGGGGTCCCACATTCAATTATCTATGATCACGGTCCATGTTTCACATCTAAATTTTGGAGGAGTATTCAACATGATTTGAGGGATAATTAGAATTTCAAAATGGATTATCACCCCTAATTGATGGCCAATCTGAAAGGAATATTCTGATTCTCGAAGACATTCTAAGATTATCCTAAATTAGATTTAAAGGTTTATTGGATCACTATATTATATTGGTTGATTTCTCAAACACTAATATCTTCCACTTGAGTATTCATATGGCTCCATATGATGCTATTTATGGAATGTGATGTATACATGCCACACATTGTAATGAAATTGGAAGAAAAATGTTACATAAACCTATTTTTGTGAAATAGATGACAGAGAAGGTTAAATCCATCCAAAAAATTCAAATATTCTCATATTTGAAAAATATCTATGATGAAAATCATCAAAGGGACTTGGAGTTTTATTTTGGAGATAATGGATTCCTTCGAATATCATCCTGGATGAGAAACTTTTGGTTTGGAAATAAAGGGAAGCTTAGAACAAGATATATTTGTGCGTTTTATATTCTTAATCATGTATGAGGAGTGTAATATATGATTTTAATTCCACCAAATATGGAAGAAATTCATGAAATGTTCTATATATCTCTCGTGATGATGTACAAACTTGACACCTTACATGTTATGAATTTGTAGGTGGTACAATTAGAGATTGACCTATAATATAAAGAGTAAACAAGAATGATCACATAAAAAAGAGACAAATTACTAGTCAAGAAGACAAATCATATTTTCAAAGTGTTTTGGAGGAATTATATGTAATATTAAGGGACATGAGAAATGGAGAAAGTAATTAAGGAGGAATACCCTCACCTGTTTGTGAAAAAAAAAGTTTGGGGAATTTTTTTTGAAAGTGGTGAAAAATGTAACGACGCAAAATTATATCAGTAGAGTTCTCTCCCTTATTATAATTTTTTTATATTTTTAGAAACATATAAATAAAATTTAGATTCAGTAAAAAATAATTCCAACAAATGAATAATAAAATAAGTAATAATTAATGAAATTGAGGAACCTATCCTGATGGAATAATAACTTGACCCTTGGAATTTTAAAATGAATATTTTGTATAGTAATTTGGCCAATAATATATTAAACACACTTATGAAATAATAAATACAATTTAGGAATATTTTAAATGAAAATATTACATAATAATATCAAATTATATGTAAATAAATGTTTTAAAAATGATAAATTATGTGTTGTTTTTCTAGTAATAAATAATTTTTTATTGAAAATTTAATGAAGAATATAATAATTGAGAAGAAAATTTATTTCCAAAAAATATATTATAAATTTAATATTTCGTTTTTTTATTATAATAAAATTTTATGAGACCATAAATAATTTTTAAAAGTTTCATTAAATCTGTTATAATTTAAAATATTTTTTTTATTAAATGATGATTATAATTAAAAGTTTAATTTATCAAAGAAAAAATTTTATTTTTATAAAATGGATTCCATTTTTTAATTATAAATTTCAATAAATGGTTAGGGTGAATTTTTGGTAATTTTTCTAAAATAGTTGAATTTTGGGTGAATAGTGAAATACAGTAATTTACGATATTTTATAAAAACATGAATTGTTATGTCATAGATGATGTATGGAAAATATAAGACCATAATATAGAAACAATAGTCTCATTTTACTCTAATTATTCATTTTAATCAAATATATTCATTGACTTGATCCAAAATAAATATCTAATGCAAATAATTAAAAAAACCCTCTCTCCTCCCCTATAAATACCACCCCTCACGACATTTTCTCCTCATAACAACACACCCTTTAATATTATACAATTTATACTCAATACTATTTAAAATCCTATTCCCCATTTCTATAATCCTTTTATCTCAACAAAATTCAAAATTTAATTTCATAAAGGAGTTCCCAAAGAGGAGAACTCAAGAGGTCAATTCCACTTTCATTTTCTTTTAATTTCATTTAATTGTTTTTCATATTATATCCTCACCAATTATTATAAAAGAGGAATTATAACTCTAGAATAATATATATTGTATAAATTTATTATATTAATAAAATAATCCATAAAAGAAATTATTCTCCTCTCCATTTTATTATAAAAATGAGAACATCGTTCCTGATATGTTGATTTACCAAATCATAAACGATGTGTTTTCATTTTATATTACAGCCTTCAATTATGTTTATAAATCCAATATGATTATAATATAATATTTTTTATAGATATTATTATTTATATAATATTATTAAATAAATTTATAAACATGACATTAAATAAAATTATCTTGAGTTTGTGGTGGTAATAAAATACACCAAAATAAATTAAATCATTTCCATTACCAATTTATCAATTGATTCATCATAATCCCATATAAAAAATGATATTTAATATCATTTAAACTTATATAGTTTATTAATTTCATATATTTTCAATTAAATAGTATTATTCTCTTTTTACAAGAACTTCCATTCATGTATACAATTGTACTGTTTATGAAAACCAAGAAAAAACACTCTAGAATGATGTAATTGAATACTACAACTAATCAAAATATCCCAAAAAACACAAAAAAAATTAATGAATAAAATATATGTATAATGGTTTCTGTATTTATTATATAATGAATCTAATTTTATTATTTAGGATATAAATTTGATGAAATCATTCAGATATAATGTATGAGGATTCTAGAACTCAACTCTCTTTGGTTGTGTTTCCATATTTTACTCCATTTTCAGTAAGGATGTTCCTTTAGTTTTACATAAATAATATTTAATTTTTACATAACTATTATTTTTTGTGATATATATGTCTCCAATTTTGTTTTACGAGAAATGAAAATGTTTTTCCAAAATAAATCTTCAAACAAAAAACAACATCATTTACTCCTCTTGAGATTATTTCTTCTTCACTGAATATTGAGGATTATTATACCAATGATGTTATTCCATTTTTATTTTTGTAAACCCATTTTTATTCATGAATGTATTATTTATTATATTCTCTTGAAAATAATTTCATTTATTTGGGTTATTTTTTTGTAAATAATATTAAACACTCTATGTGAAATGTATGATTTTTTGATTGTTATGATGTGACAGGTGTGCCAAAAATTATATAAAACTTCAATTCATTAGGTAATCTAATGTATCTCATGTGATAATGTGAAAAATTCATGAAAATGCTGCTATATTATTTCAAAATGATGATGTTATGAATATGCACATATTATGTAGGTGAATTATGATAGATTTTTTCAAAACTATGTGTTTTAATTGAAAACTAAGACATGATATTTATTTATTTTTTATTAGAACAGTCCATGAAAAAATATAATTATCACCCCATGTTATATTTTTTTAGTTTCGTTTCTTTCATATTATTGGGATTTTAGCTCACCCCATTCTTTTATTTATATCTACAGGTGACTAAATGTACTAGTGAATAAATTTAGACCACTACAATTTTACAGAATATTTAATTTATTAATTTTTATGTATTACTATGTTAATGTCATGTTTTTTCCTAATTTTCCCAAGGTAATAAACCTTTGGATCCAGTTTTTTTACACTATTATATTTTTTATCTTTAAAATGATGTAATAAAATTTTAGAAAATCCTAGGTTATATAATAGAAATATAAATCATTATCATTTTATTCCATGACTACTTTTACCATCTACTTACGTTCCAAATCATTATTTTCGGAATTATTTATCTAAACTTTTATAGATGGTTAGGATTTTATTTTCAAATCCTAGATGTATTCCCTAAATTTATGATTTATAGGTTGATATTTTATATATCCATGAAGATAGGGTCATTTTAAATCAAATTCTTGGAGATAGTATCATGATCAAATCTAAAAAGTGGATCACCTACATTATTCGCATTTCTATAATGGTAGTGAATGGAGAAATAATATTCTGTGATCCTATTTAATCATCCTTTTTGGCACATATTGAGATATTTATGTGTGAGTATATTCTTTATACTCCTTTGATCTTTATATATGTCACACTTACCAGCATAGGGTTAGTAATACCAAATATTAAAAGAGAAGATCATAACTACTACCCCCAAATTAGTTTTTGGGTAGTCTTCTCATAGATCATAACAATTGTTATATATAAGATATAAATTATCAATATTATTAATAACACAACTCCAAAAATTCATTTAGGCATTATTATATATCACAAACCAATCTCCACTTGAGGTCAGTGTGACTACAAGCCCCGTAATTAGTCTCTTTTTGATAAACTTAAAGATTTCCTCACATTATTCTATCTATGCATAAATTATCAGATTAAAAATTAAAATTGATAGTGGGATAAAAAATCATGACACGTTTCTCAAAAACCATCAGAAGAACATATATAATACTTGAAAACTATGTATTTCTATGAAACATTATGGTTTAGACCACACATAAATTGCCATTTTCTTTGAAGATCTCACAAAAATTCCCTCACTTGTGATTTGATACTCTAATAATGCGAATTTATGTATCTAAAATTAACACTTACTGAACTTATCATACATCAAATCCCTCTAAATTATGTAGAGAACAATCCTTATATTATCTTAATGTTATTCCTTAGTCATGGACTAAAAGATAATCCCATCAAAAAAGACTACCACACATTTATTGAGTATAAAGCCCCAACCTTAAACCTTACTTAATCTTGAGTTATTACAAGATTACACATTGAGGATCTTTTCGGGTATAGAGTTTTAGAGAATTAGATCATAAAAGTTTCATTACATTCAACATATAAAAAAAGTGGTTACATAATGATAGTATTTTTCATTCCCATCAATGGAAACATATTTAAAATAAAACATGGATTATTTCATGACACTTCATTGACACTATCATCATATCATGTTCCTTTCCCTTGACCTGTGAATAATATTTCAAAAAAAACTTGGGATGAGCATAAGAAGCTCAGTAAGGGATATAAAAATATAGAAAGGAAACATGGGTACATATATACATAAGAATGAAATCATACTTTACCCATAAAACATAATCACTTTAACATACCTCATCAAATCATGAATAAATCATAGAAATCATAAGACATAAATCTAACATGAGTCATTCATAACATTCTTACGTAGGGAGTAACCCTCTTGGTTACGTTTGGAATACCCATCACAGTATATTCCCTAAATCTCTTCGGAGAAACCTTAACTTTTCACTCCTTCGCATTACCCAATGCATTGGAGAGCTATATCGGGCTCACCCGCCCTTAGTTTATCATGGAACCACCCGTCTTCATAATAATGCCCAAGAACCTCAACATAATCATATCACATAAAACATGCATAAAGGAAACATAACATTTCCACCTTTCAATCACAAGATATCAATACAACACATAGATATGAAAACATTATGAAAACCATATTCAATTCCAAAATAAAATAAAAGTAAAACATGGTATTTATTTTTCATTTATAAACAAGGTATGGCTTGTAGAGGAAACCGAAACTCAAATAACGGTCACGGCGGCGGAGAAGACGTTTTCGCCGCATACGTACAACAAATAAATTCCCTTTTTTCATTCAGTAAAACACTTCGTATAAAAAATATTCCTTTTGAATAAACGTAAAAGTCAAAGGGGTTTATAAACCGTATAAAAGAAGGTTGTTTATAAAACAAAATATTCCTCAATGAAAGGAGATTGAGACGAAGTCCCATACCACAGGTCTGACATGATTCGATCGTTCTTTAATGTCCTCAATAATAAACTTGAGTTAATTTCTACTTCTTTAAGAAACTTTTTCATTTTAATTATTCCTTTTATATCACTTATTTCCATGTCATGAACACTATGTAATTATTTAAGTTAATAACGGTCGTTTTAACGATTGTTGGTACTTGAGTCAAAAATAAACCCTTTATAATTACATGTTTTTCATGTATCCATTATATCCAGAATTATAATCATTATGTATATATCATATATTTCCAGTATATACATGAATTTATAATATTACATAATCATTTAGAGGTAAGAAATGAAATGCACCGTTCATGGAGACGTTAAGCCGTACGTACGCATGAACACTAATTTCATTTCTATTTCTTATATTATAGAATGGAATCATAATGATATAAAGTTATATTATAATTCCAGTATAATATCATATATAATATCATAGTTCCATCCTTTATACGTCCCACATATGGTATTTAACGAATCAAATCACTTTGAGGGGGAGGTAGTCCGCACTTCCTTAAATGAAGATATCGTGTTTACCCATAATGGAAACCATAAATGTATGACCAAAAAGAAAAAAAAATAAGCTTAAGGAAAACATAAACATATTATATGTCATATATAAATATAGATATGTCTTAATGGCCACCTTTGAAGGTGTTAAAAGAATGTTGAACAATCATCGTTTCGGGAGGCATAAATTCACCATCCACGGAAACAGTATGTTCGTTAACCATTGGATGTAGGTGTGCGTAAGTGTAGCTCAAATCCATATTATAACAACATACTAGTATATTGAGGATACTGGAGTTGTTACAAAAATAATAATAAAAAGAGCTTAGGGTGTTGGAGAAGAAAAATAAAACAAAAGGACTCAAAAGAAGACATTACCTTAAAATATGGTAACTCCCTTTGGTTTGAGATCAAAGGCTTCCTTGGGAATACTTCTGGCCAATGTGAGGCTTCAATAAGTAAGATAGGGAAGTGGAGAGACAAAATGGGCAGGGTTTGGCCGAGCCAAAGTATTTGGGAGTGTGGGTAAGGAGGTAGAGGTGGGGGCCTTTTATAAGAGGAGAGGAGGGGCACTCTTGGAATGTAAAGATAAGTTACTTTATTTTAAAATGATTTTATGATTCAAAAGGTCCCACATTGATATAATTAGATGCTAAGGTGATAATGGTTCCAAATACAGTCATCCAATTTGGTTTTGGCCATGTGTAGGTTTTAGATTTTACATTAACTTTCCATTTTATTTAAATCGTTAAATAATGAGGTCATCGCTGCACCATCATGATGTCATAAATAATTTAATTTATTTAATGTCTAAAAATTATAAAAAAAATACTATGATGTAGGAAATATTTTTAGCTTTCTAATGAATATGTATAATCAAAAATTTGACTTTTATAACCCCATATAAAAATTGTTTTAGTATCATAACTCATGTTTGTGTCATTTTTACTTTAACATTAAATAAAAAGTTATTTATGTCATTTCCCAATCAAAGTGGCTCCATGGGGTCCCCAAGTTGACCTATGGCTTGTCTTGGTCGGCCATGAAACATCAAATGATGGTAGGACATGTTTCAAGCTCATCTCAAACTATTAAAACATTATTTTTACCTTAAACTACACTAATTACCACTAATCGCGATTAAGAAATTAATTAGTTACTATTCACCAAAAAATTATTTTAATCCCATTGAACCACAGTTTACTTCTTAATGACAACCATTTATGTTGGATTTTTGAAATTCAAAACACATGATGGCAAAATTTCATTTAAACGGAAAAATCAGTTTTTATAAGTACCACTTAGTGCTTTGACTATTCATCAAAAATTGAAATTTTTCAGAAAATTACCAAAAATTCACCCTAAGATATATTTGATATTATGAATTCAAAAATGATTTCTATTTTACAAAATTCAAATCATATAAGTTACATTAATTTATTTAATAATTAATTGCCACTGTCATGACAAATAACGGGTTTTATTGAAACAATATCTACGAAAAGTTTGGCATTAGTTTATGACCAATTCCAAAGTGAAATTAATCCTAATGACCACCATTGGATTAAATGGTAAAATTTTATTCATATTACACTTTAATACCAAATAATAATATAATTTAACCATATAATTAAATTAAATGAAAAAGCAGTTTTGATGTAAAATGCAGTATTTTTCACTATTCGTTAAAAAATGAACATTGTCAGAAAAATACCAAAAATTTATCCAATGTAAAATTAAATGTCCCAATAATAATGAATATGTTTATTTTGACAAATATATATTATAAAATTGTCAAAATATTGATTTAAAAAGGTTTTTCCATCAAAAGGCAGTAAAAAAATCTTTTAAGAATATTAGTGTATTGAATGCTTAAGATTGGATTTATTTTCATTTTAAGCCTCTAAAACACTTTATAATTCATTAATAGACATAGATAAAATTATCTATTATTCATTACTTACTTGTGATGTTACATCCTTGCCCCCTTTAAAAAATTGCTTCCCCGAAATTTATTTACTTATCAAATAAATGGGGGTACTTATCCCTCATTGCATTTTCAGATTTCCATGTTGCCTCTTCCATCATGTGGTTTTTTCACAAAACCTTTACCTGCTTAATCACCTTATTCCATAACACTTGCTCCCTGTGGTCAAGAATCTGGACCGGTTGTTCCTCATAAGATAGGTTCTCTTCCAGCTGAACTACCTTTGGACTCAAAACATGAGATGGATCTGGCATATACTTTCTCAGCATCGAAACGTGAAAAACATTGTGTACGTTAGAAACACTCAGAGGTAAAGCCACCCGGTATACAACTGATCCAACTCTCTCCAGAATTTCATATGGTCCAATAAACCTTGGACTCAACTTTCCTTTCTTACGAAATCTCATCACACTTTTCAAAGGAGAAACCTTGAGAAAAACATGATAACCAACCTAGAAAGATAGATCCGTCCTCTAGTTATCCACATAACTCTTCTGCCTGCTCTGAGCTGTTCTCATGTGCTTCTGAATCAGCTGAACTTTTTCTGCCATCTCATCTACCTATTCTGGTCCCATCAACTTCCTTTCACCCACTTCATCCCAAAAAGCTGGAGTTTGACACCGCTTCTCATATAATGCCTGAAATGGTGCCATCTGTATACGGGAATGAAAACTGTTATTATATTACAATTCAACCAAAAAAGATGTTGGTACCAACTTCCCTGATAATCCATAGAGGAAGAATGTAGCATATCCTCCAATGTCTGAATTGTTCATTCTGATTTCCCATCTGATTGAGGATGAAAAGCTATACTAAAATTTAATTCAGTACCCAACGACTTATGAAGGCCTTTCCAAAAGTTAGAAGTGAACCTGGGATCACGATCAGATACAATGGAGAGAGAAACTCCATGTAACCTGACTATCTCTTTAAGATACAAATTGGAATGTTGATCTAGGGAAAATGTATCTCGTATAGCAAGGAAATGAGAAGATTTAGTCAACCCAGATTGCATTATTACCTCGAGATGTCTTCGGTAATCCCCCAACAAAGTCCATGGATATATGCTCCCATTTCCACTCTAGCACTAGCCAAGGATGAAGCATCCCTTTCAGTAAGTACCACTCTGATTTAACCTATTGACATGTCAAACACTTCACAGTAAAATCGGAAATATCTATTTTCATTCCATCCCACCAGTAATACTCCCGCAGATCTCTGTACATCTTTGTACTTCCAGGATGAACTTTCTGAACCAGCTCTACCTTTTTCTACAACTCACTATCTTTCTTCTGTACTTGATTGATTCTATCTAACAGAGATGATCTCACTGATATCTGAAACAAAACAGAAGAACATCCTGCGCCAAAAACCTCTATGCCAAATTTCATCAAATCCTTGACCAAAGGATCACGTTCCAAACACAACATTGATAAAGAAGCATTAATTTTTCGACTCAAAGCATCAGCCACTTTATTTGATTTTCCCGGATAGTAATGAATTCTACAATAATAATTCTTGATTAATTATAGCCATCTCCTTTTTCTCATGATCAATTCTTTCTGAGTGAATATATACTTTAAACTTTTGTGATCGGTATATATTTCACACTTTTCCCCATAGAAATGATGCCTCCAAATTTTTAAAGAAAAACAACAGCAGCTAATTCCAAATCATGTGTAGGGTAATTTACCTCATGAGTTTTCAACTTTCATAAAGCATAAGCAATTAGCTGATCATTCTGCATTAGGACGCAACCAAGTCCTTTCAATGAAGCATCACTATATATAACAAACTCACCATTCTTGGAAGGTAGTGCCAAAACTGGAGCATTCAGCAATCATCTTTTCAATTCCTGAAAACAATCATCACAATCTTTTGTCCAGATAAACATAACACCCTTCCGAGTTAGCTTAGTCATTGGACTAGATAATCGTGAAAAAATTTCTAACAAACCTTCGGTAATAGCCTGCCAAACCAAGGAAGCTACGAATCTCAGTTACATTTGTGGGTCTTGGCCATTCTTCAACAACTTTTTTTTTGCAGGATCAACAGTTATACCATCTTTAGAAACAATGTGACCAAGGAAAGAAATTTGTTGCAACCAAAACTCAAACTTGCTGAGTTTCCCAAACAATTTATTTTCTTTTAAGGTTTGCAAGATAACCCTTAAATGTCTTTCATGATCTTCTTTACTTTTACAAAACAACAAAATATCATCAATAAAAACCACCACAAACTTATCCAAGAACTAATGGAAAATTCTATTCGTTAAGTCCATGAATACAGTAGGTGTATTGGTTAGCCCAAAAGGCATTACTACAAATTCATAGTGGCCATATCTTGTACGGAACAAGGTCTTCGGAACATCTTCTTCCTTTACCATTAGCTGATGGTACCCCGATCTGAAGTCAATCTTTGAAAAATACTGAGCTCCCTGGAGAGTATCAAACAAATCATCGACATGAGGCAAAGTATATTTGTTCTTAACAATCATATTATGCAAAGCTCTATAATCAATTAAAAGTCTCATTGAACCATCTTTCTTTTTAACAAATAAGACAGGATCAGCCCAGGGTGATGTGCTAGGTCGAATAAAACCTTTCTCTAATAAATCGTTCAATTTCTCCTTCAACTCTAAAAGTTCAATTTGAGCCATTCGATAAGGGGGTTTTGAAATTGGCTTAGCATAAGGAAATGAGTCAACAGTAAATTCAACTTCCCGATCTGGTATTATTCTAGGCAAATCATCAGGAAAAACATCAGGATTCTCATTTACCACTGGCACATAATTAATCTGAACAGTTCCTTTATTTTCAAAGATGTGTGCAAGGTAACATTCATTTCCATCTTTTACAAGATTCTCATCCTCTTGATAAGTTATCAACAGTAAGGATTCATTCTTGTACACAAACTGAAAGTCTTTCTGAAAAGAAACGTCTTTATCTCTACAATAAATATTAGCATGGTAAATAGAGAGCCGATCCATACCTAGGATAACATCAAACTCTACTAGAGGTAGAACAATAATGTTTTCAAGTATGTTCTTTCCACAGATAAGGATAGGAAGATTCTTATTAATTCATTTTTCCTCAACATTCCCCCTAGGTGTTTTTACCAAAAGTTTAGGAGTCATTTCTTGAGATGGTATTCCCATTTTACTAGAAAAGTTTTCAGGGATGAAAGAATGTGTAGACCCTGAATCAAACAACACACTGGAATAATCTGAAAAAACAAACAAAGTACCTGATACAACATCATTTGATGGCCCGACATCTGCTGAAGTAGTTGCAAAGGATTTCACCACCCCTTTCTGCTTGTAGTCTAACTGCTTCCCATCACTCAAGCTCTTTGTCGGACACTCATTTGCATAGTGACCCATCTCATTGCACTTCAAACATTTCACTAACTGTAAATCAAATTTTTTCTTACCTTCACCTTGATCCTTTTCAGTGCAATCACGAGCCTTATGTCCCATCTTACCACATCGGTATCACTTTCCATAATTCAGAAGACATTCCCCATCATGAATTTTTTCACATTTATCACAAACTGGAAACATAGTTTTCTTACCATCATACTTTTTTGAAGAAATCTTACCTTTCTCCTGCCACCTCTGTCTCTTCTTCTGTTGGTTTTTATAGAACACTTGATCATCGGCAAACTCCATTTCCCCCTTCTCATCACATCGAACAAGCTTTTTATAATTTTTAAACTCATGAGAAGCTAATTCCCTTCGATATTTTGGATTTAATCCTGAGTTAAAACGATTTATTTTACTATCAAGGTCTCGGATAAAATTTGGAGCATACCTTGCCAATCGAGTGAACCTTTCTTCATAGGTAGCCACTGAGTCTTCCTCTTTCCTCAATTCCAAGAATTGATTTTCCATCCTAAGTCGAACAGCCTTAAGAAAATACTTCTCAAGAAACATACCTTTGAATTCATCCCAGTCAAGAGCATCAATCTCATCGGCATCCCTGATATTTTTATCCATAGACCACCACTGATATGCCTCACCCTCCAAACGATAAATAGCAAGACTAACCTTTTGATTGTCTGAACACCCCATGACATCAAAAATGTTCTCCAGTGCTTTAATCCACCCTTCAGCTAGCACAAGGTCAGATGATCCTCTGAATGATGGGGGATGTTGCCTCATGAAATGTTCCACCACTGACATGTTCCTCTGTAGTTGATCTGGCTGACCTCGTGTATGGATACCACCGCCATTTATTGCTTGAGACAACTGTGCCATTACTGCAAAAAACTGTTCAGTTCCAATTCCGACCATCTCAGGATGCTGATTCGGAAGGTTATTTCCTTCGGTATGCCTTCCTAGAACTGCTTCCCTTTTTCCTCTGCGGAAAACCATTCTGAACAAACATGTCTTAGATGAAGCAACATGGTAATCTTCAAATACTATATCATTTCAAAGAAAAATATTTTTGGATAATAATTTAATATAATTCTAACTGCTAAAGTTATTTAAACTGACCTTTGATACCAACTATAAATCCCCAGCCATAAACCTTACTTAATCTTGAGTTATTACAAGATTACACATTGAGGATCTTTTCGAGTTTAGAGTTTTAGAGAATTACATCATAAAACTTGCATTACATTCCACATATAAAAAAAGTGGTTAAATAAAGATAGTATTCTTCATTCCCATCAATGGAAACATATTTAAAATAAAACATGGATTATTTCTTGACACTTCCTTGACACTATCATCATATCATGTACCTTTCCCTTGACTTGTGAAAAAAAATTCAAAAAAAACATGGGATGAGCATAAAAAGATCAGTAAGGGATATAAAAATATGGAAAAGAAACATGGGTACATATATACATAAGAATGAAATCATACTTTACCCATAAAACATATGCACATTAACATACCTCATCAAATCATGAATAAATCATAGAAATCATATGACATAAAGGTAACTTGAGGCATTCATAACATTCTTACGTAGGGAGTAACCCTCTTGGTTATGTTTGGAATACCCATCACAGTATATTCCCTAAATCTCTTCGGATAAACATTAATGTTTCACTCCATCGCGTTACCCAATGCATTGGAGAGCTATATCAGGCTCACCCGCCCTTAGTTTATCACGGAACCACCCGTCTTCATAATAATGCCCAAGAACCTCAACATAATCATATCACATAAAACATGCATAAAGGAAACATAACATTTCCACCTATCAATCACAACATATCAATACAACACATTGATATAATAACATTATGAAAACCATTTTCAATACGAAAATAAAAGAAATGTAAAACATGGTATTTATTTTTCTTTTAAAAAAAGGTATGGCTTGTAGAGGAAGCCGAAACTCAAATAATGGTCACAGCGGCGGAGAAGTCATTGTCGCCACATATGTACAACAAAAACATTCCATTTTGTCATTTAGTAAAATACTTCGTATAAAAAAGATTCCTTTTGAATAAACGTTAATGTCTAAGGGGTTTATTAACCGTATAAAAGAAGGTTGTGTATAAAACAAAATATGCCTCAATGAAAGGAGATTGAGACGAAGTCCCATACCTCAGGTCCGACTTGACTCGATCATTATTTCATGTCATGAATAATAAACTTGAGTTAATTTCTACTTCTTTAACAACCTTTTTCAAGTTCATTATTCCTTTTATATCACTTATTGCCATGTCATGAACACTATGTAATTATTTAAGTTAATAACGGACATTTTAACAATCATTGGTACTTGAGTAAAAAATAAACCATTTATAATTACATGTTGTTCATGTATCCATTATATCCAGAATTATAATCATTATTTATATATCATATATATCCAATATATACATGCATTTATAATATTACATAATCATTTAGAGGTAAGAAATGAAATGCACCGTTCATGGAGACGGTAAGCCATACGTACGCATGAACACTACTTTCATTTCTATTTCGTATTTTATAGAATGGAATCATAATGATATAAAGGAATATTATAATTCCATTATAATATCATATATAATATCATAGTTCCATCCTTTATACATCCCACATATGGTATTTAACGAATCAAATCACTTTGAGGGGGCGGTAGTCCGCACTTCCTTAAATGAAGATATCGCGTTTACCCATAATGGAAACCATAAAGGTATGACCAAAAAGAAAAAAAACAGAAGCTTAAGGAAAACATAAACATATTATATATCATATATAAATATAGTTATGTCTTAATGGCCACCTTTGATGGTGTTAAAAGAATGTTGAACAATCATCGTTTCGGGAGGCATAAATTGACCATCCACGGAAATAGTATGTTCGTTAACCATTAGATGTAGGTGTGTGTGAGTCTAGATCGAATACATATTATAAAAACATCCTAGTACATTGAGGATACTGTAGATGTTACAAAAGAAAATAATAAAAAGAGTTTAGGGGGTTGGAGAAGCAAAATAAAACATAAGGACTCAAAAGAAGACATTACCTTAAAATCGGGTAACTCCCATTGGTTTGAGATCAAAGGCTTCCTTGGGAAGACTTCTGCCCATAGTGAGGCTTCAAGGAGTAATAGAGGGAAGTTTAGAGGCAAAATGGGTAGGTTTTGGCACAGCCAAAGGCTTTGGGAGTGTTGGTAAAGAGGTAGAGGTGGGGGCCTTTTATAAGAGAAGAGGAGGGGCACTCTTGAAATGTAAAGATAAGTTACTTTATTTTAAAATGCGTTTCAGATTAAAAAGGTCCCACATTGATATAATTCGATGATAAGGTTATAAGGGTTCGAAATCCACTCATCAAATTGGTTTTGGCCATGTGTAGGTTTTAGATTTTACATTAACCTTCCATTTTATTTAAATCGTTAAATAATGAGGTCATCGCTGCATCGTCATGATGTCATAAATAATTTAATTTATTTATTGTTTAAAAATTATAAAAAAATACTATGATGTAGGAAATATTTTTATATTTCTAATGAATATCTATAGTCAAAAATCTGACTTGTATTACCTCATATAAAAATTGTTTTAGTAACATAACTCATGTTTGTGTCATTTTTACTTTAACATTAAATAAAAAGTTATTTATGTCATTTCCCAACCAAAGTGGCTCCATGGGGTCCCCAAGTTGACCCATGGCTTGTCTTGGACTGACATGACACATAAAATGAGGGTAGGACATGTTTCAAGCTCATCTCATACTATTAAAACATTATTTTTACCTTAAACTACACTAATTACCACTAATCGCGATTAAGAACTTAATAAGTTACTATTCACCAAAAAATTATTTTAATCCTATTGAACCACATTTTACTTCTTAATGAAAACCATTTATTTCGGATTTTTGAAATTCAAAACACAATGATGGCAAAATTTCATTTAAATAGAAAAATCATTTTTTATAAGTACCACTTAGTGGTTTCACTATTCATCAAAAATTGAAGTTTTTCAGAAAATTACCAAAAAATCACCCTAAGATATATTTGATATTATGAATTCAAAAATGATGTCTATTTTAAAAAATTCTAATCATATAAGATACATTAATTAATTTAATATTTAATTCCCACTGTCATGACAAATAGCAGGTTTTTTTGAAACAATATCTAAGAAAAGTTTGGCATTAGTTTATGACCAATTACAAAGTGAAATTAATCCTAATGACCACCATTGTATTAATTGTTAAAATTATATTCAGATTAAACTTTAAGACCAATTAAAAATATAATCTAACCATTTAATTAAATTAAATGAAAAAGAAGTTTTGATGTAAAATGCAGTATTTTTCACTATTCATTAAAAAATGAACATTGTCAGAAAAATACAAAAAATTTATCCAATGTAAAATTAAATGTCCCAATCATAATGAATATGTTTATTTTGACAAATATAGTTTATAAAATTCTCAGAATATTGATTTAAAAAGGGTTATCCATTAAAAGGCAGTAAAACAATCTTTTAAGAATATTAGTGTATTCCATGCTTAAGATTGGATTTATTTTCATTTAAAGCCTCTAAAACACTATATAATTCATTAATTGACATAGATAAAAATATCTATTATTCATTACTTACTTGGGATGATACATTGAGTCTTTCTATGAAGATTTTATTAATCAGTACCACTAATATTATAGGGTAATAAGTATGTTTGAAAGCTATCACTATGACATAATATTATCCATATCTGAGTTGGAAGGAAATTTATTGAATATCCTCTCCCTTCACATTTATTCAACGATATTCAAAATGAAGATAAAACCTTTAAAATTTATTATATGATTAATTTTGATTGAACACATCATCATTCCTTGGAAGAGGATACATTTTCATTATAGTAATCTTTCAGAGAATCCTATAATCAATGAATAACTTAATTAATCCATCATTTTTCTTGAAAAATTCCACTCTACCCCCCTAAGGTGACGTACAAGGATGGATAAATCCTTTTTCCAAATTCTTTTAAGGATAATTATTTATCCATTACTACTATATTAAGGGTATCATATAGGGTAATTTGGAGATAGGAGTGGATCTAGGATCATGTTCTATTGAAAAATTTGCCTCATTATCGAGGAGAATTATAAGAATCTCAATGGGAAATACATAAGTATATTCCCACATAATGGTAAATTCTTAAACATTTATTCTTTCTATTAACAAATCCATTTTGGAAATATTTTATTCTTCACTAGGAATCAACACCCAAACCATCGATATAATTTCAATATGAGATTCATGATCTTCATTTTATTTTTATATGATAAATGGATTGTGTTTGTTATAAAAACATACTAATTTATCTTGATAGTTGTTGTGATCACTATATAACAAGATCCAATATAGGCCTAATATTGCATCAAATTTATCATAGAAAAGGATTATGGGATTCATTTGAAGAATATGCCAATATTTACTAATATGAGAAGATTCAACATCAAGTCAAAATGATTTCACCATAAGGGGTTTTGTGGATACATCTACATCAATGAATTGGTGTTGTTATTTAACATCTCTAGTAAATAAGTTGGATATAATGGAATCTATAAAACTAGAATAAAAAAACATATTCTATTCTAAATTTAATATGATGTATACCTTGTACGACTTCAATTTCATGATCCACCACAATAATGGTGATGGTATATAGTTTTCCTTGTTCCATTACCTTAGGTGGCTATTTTTGTTCATTAACCTCATGTATCATTAATTTACTAAAATATCTTGTATTGTTCCCTTTCTCCTTAGTTTTGAAGTATTGAAACATTGGTGGTGCATTGAAAAGTTCCTTCCATTCCTCCATATTTTTGGCTAGATTATTCATATATATGTTTTCTTCATGATCATAGTGAAATTACCTCACACACTTAATTAATTTTATAATCACTTTGAGGCCATTTAAATGAAAACAATTTTAATTTATTTTTCATGTTGGTGGTTGGATATTCATTCCTCCCTTGGAATTCAGTCCCCCATTATGAAACTCTATTATTCTATTGTAATCTCTATATCCATGAGACCATTATGTAGACACAATATCTAATTTCAAATAACATCAAACCACATAGTCATATATCCTCAATACTTATATTTCTAAATCCATTATATATTTCACTATAATCCACTAATGAATCTTTCTATTTAACTACCATTATTGATAACAAAACTCATTTAATACCAAGAATTCCTTTTGAAATTTTCCTTCTAGTCTATAAATGATTCAGTCTTCCTTTTATTAAGACTATAAAATTTTCTCTATAACTTTTAAAATATTTATAAAGAAATAGATATTAAGAATTATCTTCTAAATGTCTTCCCATTCCTTTTCTTCCATTTTACCTTTCATATTTATATTATTGACCTTTACCAACCATTGACTAACTTATACATAAAAACAATAGACAAATGGAGTAACATTCTCAATATAAGAATAGTGTAGAATAAAATAGATATTTTTCATTGAGTTAACCAAATGTTCTATGAAAATCAGATCAAAATATCCACTAAATATTAGTGGTCATTAGAGAATAACAGACTCTATACATTGTTCCACCTTCTTGGGTGATAGTGGATGTTCCACATGGTTTCAGTTTTGTTAAAATCCTTGGATAGTTAATAAAGTAACACCGTGACGTTTTTAACTACTCCTCCCATTGAATTTGAAATTCCATTTAGATAATTATTTCACTATCCTATTATGCGGTCCATAAATTTAGTATAACCATTTTATCAAATGATGGTTATATGTTACTATACATTAGTCCTTTTCTAACCTTAAAAAGATTAATTATATTAATTATATAACTAATATAATTGTTTGGAACAATAATTTTAATATATAAAATCATATCCCCTTAGTGTGTTAAAATATGTGTTTTGTAAGGCACATTACTCATACCGAGGATGTAGATTAGATTAATACCACACCATCCATTGTCAATGATATAACAATTGGGAGAATCTATGATAGAACCATATCTACTTATGGATTGCATATAGGGATGTCACTTCATTGAGAATACACACTCCTTATATAAAAACCCAGAATGTTTTACCTTACATAAACATATACTCAGTGCTTTTATTTATTTTTCTCCTAGTAATAATTCCCAAATTAAAAAAACGATATTCTAATTCCAAATGTAATTAAAAAATTTTTTTACATGATTATCAAATAATTATTCTGATAAAAAATGTAATTATAATACATTATATAAATTAAAGGTTTAGTATATCTATAAAAATGTCATTTATACATCATTAGTAAATAATAAATTAAAACAATTATTTATTTCATTCTTCATAGTCCCCCTAATGTTCTCATATTATTTTTAGTTCAAGTAATCACATAAGGATATATATCAAATAATGTTTTGATCTAATTGGTTTGTATTGGTAGGAATAAAATGGATGTAATAGAGTATTTGGTTGAGAATATTCATCATCATAATCATATTATAATCATCGAATAATAATAATATTATTGATGGAATCATTATGAAATACCTGGAATATTTCATATAAAAACAATAAAACATGACACCATATTTTTCATAAACAACACATAGTTTTAAACAAATATAATTTCATATTCATGTATAACTTATGTTGATAAATTATAAAATCATATTTTTGAATACATATATAATCATGTAAAACCATAATAATTTTAATATCATGATATATATCCTATTACCCAATGTATTGGAGGGTTATATAATTCTTTTCCCACACATCACAACATAAAGAGTTGATAATAATGCATTTTACATGGAAAGGAAACACATAACAGTCATGGTCAAGAAAGACAACCCTGGGAAGGAATGGAATTCATAAAAATAGCATAATGAATATCTTAATGAATAATATTTTATATTAATAATATATTAAAGGAAATAACATTGTTAACATTAAATGTTGGAATAAAGAATAATAGACCATAGTGAGAAGGTGAAACAATTCAAGATGAATAATTGAGATATTTTATAAAATATTTTTTTTTGAGAAATTTACTTGAGTATCTCATAAATTTTCTTAATTATTTCAAAACATTTACACCACTCTAAATAAAATTTAAAATTAAATATAATGATAAAAAATGAGATGAATTATAATAAAAGTATTGTGAATGATATCCAAGGTAAAGAATTTGAGTTTAAGATCCCCCTTACCATAGATCCTGGACTTTTTAATTAATTTGACAGCTCATTTATATTGAATTTTTAATTATTAAAACATTATGAAAAGTTTAATTATGTTTATATTTTCTCTATTGATCAATTATTATAATGGTATTTTTTTTCTTATTTTCCCTTGTTAAAGGTGATATGTTTTGATATTATATTTTCCTCAAAGCACCCTATCATAGAATGTTTTTTTATTATTTATTTATTACTACTTATACATTAATAATTTTATATATAGAATAATATAAGTATATATATTTATACATATAAATATATATATTTATACATTTTTATATTATAAATAATTTTTTATAATCTTCCACAATGTTCTTTATAATAATAGAACATGTTGCATCCTCTTCGGCGGTTAAACGACCGATATTGATACACTATCCAAAGAGGATGTGGTAGATTTATAACATATATATATAAATGACACATATTAAATCATTAAAGCATATAAATATCATTAATATATATAGAAAATAATACAAAAAATATTTTATAAGTCTTTGGATTGAAAATAATAAATGTATTGAGGAAGAGAAGAAGAAAAAGAAAAGGAAAATACAATGGAAGCTTACAAAATTTTTATGCAATTCATTATACAAGGACAAAAAATTTAAAATTAATCATTTAGATGAATTTTTAATGAAAATAGTAATGATAAATTTCAATTTAGAGGTTAGTTTAATGGTTATTTATCATTTGTAAATGGATGTGTTTGTGATGATAATAAAGAGTTTATATTTATACTTGTGGGGACTGGTATTGTTAGGATAAATTATTGAAAAAAATATAATTTCCAAGGAAAACCTTAATATTTTTATTTAGAAATTATAAATAATATTTGATAAATTTATTAATACATTAAAGGCATTCGAAAATTGAATTTATTAGTTTATTAAAGGGAAAGTGGAAAAAATTATGATTTGGTTTTTAATGTAAATCATTAGAATTTAGACTTTTGAAAACACATTTTAGTTTTGTAATTTTTATTTTTTAATTATTTAAATTATTAAAAAAGTACTTATTTTATCCAAAAATTTTATAATTTTTTATTTAATTACTAAATTGTGAATAATGTAATTTAAAATATACCGACTAATCAAAAATAAAATTTATACTATTCACCTAAAATTGATGTTTTTATAAAAATTATAAAACCCCCTTGAATAATTCTGAGGTATTAATTCTAAAAATCATAATAATTTTTTCAAAATAATTTTCACAAATATTCCATTGTAATTATGAATTTAGAAATTATGATTTTCTCTGAAAGACTTGAAAATACTATTGAATAAAAAAATTTATAGCCCCTTTCCCTTTTTAGTGATGATATTTGTTTTATAGAATTGTTATATTTTTATTTTCTTATATTATTCATGGAAATAATATTTATATTACATTTCACTTTTTTTAGATTGATTTTTCTATTAGATGATGGTGATGATATATCATGTTTATTTTCAATATTTTAGGACAAATTCGTTGAGTAAGTTGAATGAGAAGAAATTCATTTTGAATTTATAAAAGAAAATTATTCATAAATACATAATTTATAAGGAAGAATAATTAAATGTTGTTACATTTTTAGATATAAGAATTTATATAAGGGAAAGTAACCTTTTTTTATTTTGGATGAAATTGCATTGTAATAACATATTTCTGATAGTGGTGTTATCGTAAGGATGAATACTGAAAATAGAATATATTCTTCAAAAAGACATTCAGAATAAAAAAATATTGATGTTAGTTCTTATGAATGATAAAAAGTAATTTCATTTAAATATTTATATTCAAATCATCCATTGATATTTGACCATTAAAAACCATAATTTATTTAATTCATGAATAATTCTTAAGGAGGAAAAATCATTTTTCAACATCATTTGTAGTTGGAGAAGTATGTTATAACAAATGGAAATATTGAATACCCTAAATAAGACTCCAAAGGATATTTAAGGCTCCCAAATAATATAATCCTAATGATAAATCTATTAGAAGGTAATTTGTAAAATTAATGATCCCATGATGATCATAATGATGAACCACACTAAAATATTGATAAATTCTCTATAATTTATTATTTAATAATTTAAAGAGATTTTCATACATAAATAAAAAAGGCCTAAAGTTTTTTCTCTCATGAAGATACACTAAACAATATATGATTAATATTATTCAAACATTTATAATATATATAATTGGGATAAATCCAAAATACTAATGTGTTTGGAGTAATTAAAGGAGATTACAAAATCAATGTCTAAAATTACTAATTATTTAATAAGAAATAACAAAGAATATAGTGAAATTTAAGATCATCAGAAGAACACTAGTTTTGAATATGACCAACTGTAATCCCTATTAGGTTTTATTTATAATGGAAGACTCATCCGAAGTTGAGTATTCACGGAATGATTCAGGGATTTTTGAAGACAATAGAATATCAATGTTAGATTATTCATAAGATTAAGATGATCTAAATATAGATTCATAGTGAAAGTTATCCTTAAAATTGATATACTGTGAATAGAATGTTTTTTCTAGAAATTCAAATTCAAACTAAAACGTATAATTTTATAAATTTTTATAAATATTGGAGAATGTTAAATGAGATATTTATTTATTTATAGAGTTTCTTATAAGTTGATAATAATTTTTTATAATTAGTTATTTTAATGAATTTAAAATATTTAATAAATTTAAAATAATATTATTTTTTTAAAAATTTAGTTATACCATTTTCAAAATTGTATAACATGAATTATAATTTGGATATACAATTTCATTTAAAATTATAGGGGTAATTTAAAAAAAGTATTAATTAAAAAATAATGGAAAAATATAAATGGGTTGAAATTAATATTTTGGAATTAATATTAAGTATTATATTGAAATCATAAAATTAAATGGACTTTTTCATTAAAATTTTAAACAACCTAGAAAGAGTTCGAATGATTTAGTTTATAATAGTTTATATAATATATAATAAATTATATTAAATGATGTAATTTGTTAACATTATAGTAATTAAGACTAAAAATATTTACATTTAATTTAATATAATATATTTAAAGTACATGTCATATTAATTTCAATATAAAAGAGTTCCTATTAGAAATATATATATAATGGTTATATTTATTAAAATTATATATTTTATGTAAAAATGATAAATTTTAAAGTGTTTATAATTAGATATATTTATAAATTGGCCGTGAATGGCTATCTAATATTTAAATATGTGAATTGAGAATTTATTTAAAAATTATTCGCTATTATTTTCATATATATAATAATTAGATTTTGAATTTTTATGTGTATTCTATAGTTTAACATGTTAAGATGCTTCTAAGATATCATAAATGCATTAAAGGATTTACATTATATGTATGATAATAGATTTTGATTAATTTTACCCTAACATTCGATTTAATTGAGTTATAGACTCAAATTAAGTAGTTAATGTTGATTTTTAAATATTAGTTTTTAGTTTTATTGACATAATTATATTCACACATGATTAATTTAAACTTTGGTAAAGGGGAATTTGGGTAATACTACTTACTATCCCAGAAACATATACCTTATATTGAAAATGTTGGATTATTTATGACTCTAGGATTAATCATGTGGAGCTATTTGATTTCATATAATTATAAACTGTTACATAAAAGGGTTTTATGTCCCTTATTGATGATATGTTTTCGAATATGAATGAATAAAATTGGATTTCAATTTTGGATAGTAAAAAATTCCACTAGTTGGGTAAGGAGTTAAAAAATCTATATGGTTGAACATAACAATCTCATAAATAGAATAATATTCAATACTAAATCACTACAAGCATGCAGAGATAAAAGAAACTACATGAGATATAATAGAAAGTTTAAATTCCTTTTAATGATACTAACTGTTGGATTCCTTCAAAAGAATGAACATTTCAAAACCATGATTATTCAAACTGGTAGGTCCTATCAAAATAGGGTGACCATGGAATATATTGTTCAAGGAATGGATAAAATTGATAACCATTAGAAATTTGCGAATAAATTCCACTATGAGTAGTGAGTTACACTAACAATTTAAAAGGGGTCGTCATTTTAGGGGGGAACAGATTTTTAATAGTTATTATTATATGGTTGTAAACCATGATATTATCTTGATAAAGAATTATTTTATAAATTAAAATAATTTTTATTATAAAAAATAACATTGAGATGAATCCTTTTAGATGATAATATTAATATAATAAAATTATAGGACCAGTTACTTCAAAAAATTTATTATGTAAGGGAAAATATAAGTGATAGAATAATACTATTCTAAATAAATGATATATTGAATTTATTCAGTATGTGAATCCAGATAAGTATGACATAAAAAACTATAGTTTTCAAAATATTTAGTTGAAATATATCTTACGAAACATTTCTATCCACTCATATGCTTAGTATCATCGA
The DNA here is from genome assembly GCA_963277665.1 of Viscum album. Taxonomy (NCBI): domain Eukaryota; kingdom Viridiplantae; phylum Streptophyta; class Magnoliopsida; order Santalales; family Viscaceae; genus Viscum; species Viscum album. The sequence continues at coordinate 1,888,583,113 of OY728137.1, read as the reverse complement.
GTATTACAATGAATAGATGAGATTGAATAAATACTATTTTTTTCAAAGAATTAATTTTATTTTCATCATTAGAAATAGTCAACTATATTATTGGGATCAATAATTTTCTTCAGTGTATTTTTGTTAGGAATTTTTTTAATGCATGTGATCTCCAAATTCTGGTGCACTATTGAAATTTAAAGTAGTTATTATTTTTTTCCAAATTATTAATGTTAGTTTAGTAGTCCAACAATTCTTCTTCGAATATCTAGTATATTTCATTGAACCCAAACGATGTTATCAAAAAGGATTAATGAATCTATATGATATGTTTTTCAAGATAACTACAGAGGATTGTTAAAATGTATGAAATACCCGTGTCAGGTATATATGCCTATGAAATTAATTCTTTTTTTGAAGAGTATAGGATATAAAATATATATTTTAAAACTATATTCAATATAGATGAGTTTAAATTCACAAAATTGTTTGATATATATCCTTGTTAGTAATTAAATGATGATATATAGGGTATCAAAATCACGGAATTAAATGAAATAGAATATAATATGATCATATATATATTAATAAAACATTTATCTAGTTATTTTATTTAACTTCTAGGATAATAGAATTAATTTTTTTATTAAAGAGTTTTTATTAACAACATGATATGTTACACATGGTTTATGATTCATCAAACTGTATAATATAAATGGGAAGACGATAATGATATTTTTTATAAAACGTAAATATGTTTATAGAGATTTCTGTTGAAATATAAGATTTATAATCTCACCACTATCAGTGGAATATTTTAAATATAAATTCTTCAATTAAAATTATCCATTTAAACACAGGTAATACCATATATGACTTCAATAAAAATATTTAAATTTTTAAATATAATATCGAAATAAAAAAAGTAATTATTTTATAAATAGAATGGTGTTTGTAAGTATTATGATTTTATCTTGAAGATAATTTAGTTTCAAAGAGACTAATTGAAGGATGACATGATTTATAGAATTTCAGTGTGTAAAAATAAAAGATTATTCTAGTGAATATGAATTTCAATTAATACCCAAAACAAGAATATAGAATATTAGAATATGTGACAATAAAAATATTTATGCTAGATAAAAAATTAATTTAATGCTAAAAAAATCAATGGAAGGGTTTTGAAAAATGATGATGATGTATATTGAAAGACTTTTATGTTGAATAAATAAGTTGTTAACATCCAATCATTTGAAATTATGAAGTTATGGATATTGAATGTGATCATGAAGTTTATCATTATGATTATGATTAATATATATTGTCATGATTTAAACTTCATTACGACATGTATGTTACGCTCTAAAGTGTTTAGTGATAGGGTTTTATCTGGTGTTCATATAGTGATGTGAAATTAATATTATTGAGATATAATATGTTTAAAAACCTAGAAATGCGATGTTAAAAAATGTATCCTATATAAATAAATAATATATTATATGTTAGATGTATTATTATATATGGTTTTGATCATTTTCAGTAAAAAATTTAAGAATAAAAAATGTATTATGTTTTATAGAAGGAAAAGTACACTTTTTCATTATTTTATATTTGATAAGCATATATCATGAAGTGAAATGATAATTGACCTCTAAAATTTTAAATTTTAGTTATCCATATCCGATTTAATTTATAATGTGTTATTTTTTGTGATAAAATGGTATGGTTAATGTGAGTAAAATTACTATATCAAGAAACGGAATATACATATGAGGCACAAAAAATGTTTTGTACATTGGTTATCCCATGAAATATACCACATAACACGTCATAATATCCAATCATACACCTTTAAAAAATTATTTTTATGTTTATGGTGTTGGTATTGTCATTATATGTATAGATGAGGAAAGATTCAGTTAGATATGCGATAAATTTTAGTATGTTTGTGTTATAGCATGTCCATGGGTGTCGCTGTGAAAAGAGTTGGCTAGGGAAAGGTGTGGTTTTGATTTATTTCATTCCATGACATGATGGGAGGAATCATGGCATTGTGATTTTGTGTCATGAAATGAATAGGTATCCTTTATTTGGGGTGTCAACCAAGGGAGTTAGATGTCACAATATTTTGATATGGAAGTTTCTCCATGGAATGATAATTGTTCATTATGATGTAAAGGATTAAATATGTGTAATACCATATAAATTGGGGAAATTTTTATATATATAATTATGTTTATTAAACATTAAAATTTCAATTATCTTGTCTTCATAAGAGCGGATAGGTCACATCATGATTCCTAGAGTATTATATTGGAGGTTCTCTATTTTGGGGAACTGAAAATGTGTTGTGGTATCATTACACCATTTTTATTTGTTAATAATCATATAGAAAACAAGACCATTGTGGTTTTTTTATTAATGTTCCTTTTTATGTCATATTAAAATATTTATTGTGGTTTTAATGGTTATATCATAGAACTTGGTGTAAATCTCGAAAATACATTCTACATAGCCCCATCGTGACGTGACCATGACCTATAACCTCATGATTCTTTAAAATTAATGTCCTAGGATAAATTCCAACAAACAAGAAATTTAATGAACCACAAGAAATTTAATGTTCATATTTAGTGTTCAATGAGTTATATATGATTGGATTTATTCAATAGATTTTATAGATAAATTTATTGTGACTCAAGGTGAGTTCATTCACTATTAGTCCTTTTTTATCTCCTTTTTCATTCTTATTGGATGATATTTGTAGTAGAGTTATTTTGGTTTGGGGGATATTGGGTCATGGTTTTAATGAGGATTATGTAATAGGGTTTTTGGTTATCTCCTTTGGTGATTTGAGTCTTATGACAACATTCCACATAATTTTTTACATTCTAATTGGGAAGCTTCAATTAAGGTATTGGATTTGAGTATTATCTTTATGATTTTGAATAATGTGACAATAACATGATTTAGTTACTTTTTTCATATGTTAAGTAATAAATAAATTGTTCAAATGAATTATAATAAAAGTGAATGAATGGTATGTGGTGATCTAAATGCATTGATATTCTCACAAAATAGTTATTCTGTGTTGTGGGAATAATATTAAATATTGAAGGTGTCTATATAATACTAATGGTAATATAGAACATTGTAATGAGTGTGGGAAGAAAATTAATACATTGTGTGATATCAATGTTATAATAATAATTAAAATAGATGTTAATCATCTTGGATAATTATTAATGAGTAATATTTAAAGGTTTAATATCAAAACATGAATTTAATTCCATAAAGAATGTAATTAGAATGGTAAATATTAAATCTAGAATGAGTTTTAGTATTAATAAATAGGTAAACATATAATGTTGTGGTGAATGTTTTTGGGGGAATGTGAGTCGAGTTTGTTTCGTAGTGATGGAAACGGTTTTTAGCAAATGATAGGGACATTGAGATTTCTCTGAAGGGTAGAGTAGTATTAATTATTATAGATAATTAGATTGGGATTATGTATGGATATATATATATATTATTTTATTATGTTTTCTTATACAATCTAACCAGTTTAGATAACATTTGGGATTCTCAAATGTTTCGGGTTATGATTTTTTTTCCCAATATCTTGCAAACTGAGGGAAGTGGTGACCAAATAATATCAATTAGTTGAACTCACATTAAGATTTTGTAAAATATTTGATGACTATAATTATGTTAAAGAAAACATGATATAACATATTAATGTTATAGTATATGATATTCTCTGTAACATGGTTTTTGGGATGCGATGATAATATATGGTAGTGGTCCTTCATTGTAGGGGGAGTGACCATGGTTATTTTACCTCATGATATTGATACACTAATATTATGGATATGTGATATGGATATGGTATTCAATGATTTTTTTGATTATGTGGTGTGTGGTGGTATAAAGATAGGGAAGTTTGCTTATGATGATGTGGTTATAATCTTATCTTTGGAATATGACTTTGTCATAGGATATGTCAGGTGACTAATGGTTGTAAAAGGGATGAGAGTAGTAGGACATTTATAGTTAGGTCATGAGAGAAAAAAGCTAATTATGAAGTGTTTTCATGGTTCTATTGTGATATTTTATTTTGATACTATGTTATAAAATTTGGATGAAATGTCATGTAAGAAAAATTTGGGGAGGTAAGGTGATAGATGAATTATTTTAGGTTTTTTGGTGATATGTGACCTATTATAGGTTCATGTTGGCTATACTATTTATTCACTTTGGAATTTTAATTATTCTTTCGATTTTTCATGAGTTGTTTTTGGGAGGATCCAATATATTATAAAATTATGTAAAACAAATTTATAGGAATGATACTATCCCTTTTCAGGCATTCTGACATTAAGAGTGTGGAGGGGGTGGGATGACTAAGTGTGAGATGAATTATCAGTAATTGATTATTTTATCAAAATTTTATCTCCTAACATCATTAGTGAATATATCTCTTACACTTACTCACCTAAAATTTATACACATGTATATTAGAAATATTGTAAAACACCAAGACCACCTTAATTTCAAAACATGGTTCATCTCCAATGTGGATGACTATGTATCCAATATAAACAGGTTTTTTATCACAATCAAAAATAGATTTTATTATATTATCAATATAGAACTTGGGAAAGGTTATATACATGGACTTTTAATCCAAACACTAACTATGTATATTGAATACACCAACATTCCACACTCATAATACAATTTTTTTTTATAATTATGGACATTACATTAATAGTAAAGGATCTTGTCCCTCCTAGATGATATGTATATGATGTTCTTCCTTAATATGTTAAAATATTTTCGGATGCCTTATACTACAATAAATATCATAATATTTGAATATTTTAAGATTAAACTCGAATTTCATCAGCATAGATAATAACATGTTAAAGCATAAACAGAATCAATCTTCTCGATACATATTCTTCATAAACTGGTGAACACATTACTACCTATTATAAAATATTTTTCATAATGAATAATTTACACAACCTTTATTCATTATACTATTTCTATGTAGAAGTAAATCAATTCATAAATTTCTATTAAATTTATTCATAATGCTTCAAAAAAATATATTGTTCTTCATAATTCATGTCTTCATGAAAGAATTGATCCTATCATGCTCTTCTATACTATATGTAAAAAAAATATTTTCCTAAAGTACATTATTCTTGTAAATATAATCTATATATTTATTTTTAGATAATTATTTTTTGTTATCTAAGCATACATCCTTTTACATAATTCTTATGTGAGAATAATATTTCTATTTTAGACTATATTTTATCTTTTACATTAAATTCTCATTTTCCACATCATCAATGTCTCTAAAAATGATTTTTAGGGGTATTTATAGAGAGATCTTGATGTTTCTCTGAGCTAATTTATTCAAAAAAATACAGGAAACCACATATTTTCTACGAAAACTCACAATCATAGTGAATCATATTTTTAACCCTATCTCGATTTTATTAACATGCATTCATTTTTATTACATTTCATGAATGTAGTCCATCAATTTTATCACATAAAATTCTATAATCAGGAAAAATCTCTATTTATCATGAATTTTTATTTTCCCTTATTATTTTCTTTCATGTTGTTGAGAAACACACATTCACATATTTTGTAAAATCTTTTGTCTATGTGTATAAAACAATTAAAATATCTATTGTTTGAAACTCATATTATATGGTTTTATACATAGATATTGAATAATGGTCTCACTAAACATGGGGAAAACACAAATGATACAACCTGATCATCACATATGGAACCCTTAAATGATAAAATCTCTTTAAGCATAAGGTGGACTACACGGCGTGTAATAGATTATCCATATGATGTCAAATCAACCATTAGATACTATTTTATTAAATTATTTAGGGTGTAATATGTAGTATGAAACCCTTATCATATTTTTTTTTATACTAACTCTCTTTTATTACCCACAACACTCTAAGTGGGGTCATTGAATTCCCTTAAATCCACCTAATCAAAGATCTTTTCTCTTACATGTCTTTCTACAGTGTGAAACTACCCCTAGAATCAAATCCAATTATTCAAGACTATATTAAACAACTTTATATCTCTACCTCCTAGCCAAAATTATCCTACCTATATTTGAGATTTTCACTAGTACCTATGATGGATGACTACTTGGGAGATGCTGGATTAAGGGATGTACCATTTCTTAGTATATTAATCAACTATTTATATGATTTTTCATTTCCCTTAACAATTATTCAACATATATTTCCATTTAACATATTCCATCTTCCATATCTAAAATTACATGATCTTGTATAGAATTGTTATATCACAATACAATTATGCTTCTTTACTCAATTCAATGCTTCATAAAGTCTTTAAGAAACTCTTTTAAACATTATAAATTTATATTTGAGTAGTTACAAGACCTAAATATTGTATTTAAATATAGACTCCAACTCAAAAAAAAATATAGTCAATGCATCTTTTTTCATAACGTGAAATTATTCACACTAAATATCATATTTCCAATTATTGGATTTCAAATTATGTTATCATTTTTCCTATCAAGCCCAAATAAATATTTGAATAATCTCAAATCAAAATTAAACATTTTTAAATTCTATATAGCATTATAATTAGACTTACACTCCTCCAACTCAAATTAAATTCTTCAAATATCATTACCACATGATTAGATCTCCCAGAATATCAAATAGAATAACCTAATTTATTCAATTTTGTTTTATAGATAAATAGTGTCCACATTTAATCATTCTATGTTTCAAGTGTGTCTTAGACTCTAAATGTGGAATTAACCTTATCTTGTGAACTCTGTCATTATTCATTATTAATATGCTTGGTCACTCCAATCAATATCTAAGGTGTTATTTCTCTTCACATATATATGTTATTAATATAGATGACATTATCATTGGGAATTAATCTTATTATAAACAAATACAAATTAAAAATCATGGTTCCGGATTCCCCCTTTTATTTATTTTCAATACCAATTTTATAGCATATTATTGTCGTATTGTATTCAATTGATTTCTCTTTCACCCATTTTTAATTTTCACCATTCATTTTCTTCTCTCAACCTTATTAATAAGAAATAAGTATATATTGAAAGAGAGTATGGTATTAATTCACTCATAAAAATATTACCCATTAATTATTACACACTAATTATACTTCTTCCAAGCGTGGTGTAGAAATCAATTGGGTGTAATCTATAAAAAAAATTCGCCATTAATCTAGAAAAATATGATACGTGTAACACCACAAGATTTTTCGATATTAATTTTATTAATTTAACTTCATGGACAGCTTACGAGCTTAACAAAAGATTAAATATTATTATTTAATTATTATAGTTATCCACTTCATATTGGGTATGGATGGAATTAATGAGATAAAATATATTTTTAAAATATATATAACACAACTTTATAAAATTAATTCATTTGTTACCAACAAATTAGAAATGAAAACCAATTGAATATAAAAATAGATTTTTTAAAACTATTTTTTATGACCACAATGACATTTTATATTAATAAATTTCATTAATAACTATTAGTGAACAATCTTAAAGAAATTTATAAATTATTTATTCAATCAAAAAAATTTACATTTATCAAAAATATATTTTGATTCATAAGATAAGAATAAATCCAATTTTACACCTAAAAGGATATATTTTTCTAAAAACTATTTTAAATCCTACTAATGATGAAATTTTTTCAAATAAAATTTTTGAAACTTTAATAAATTATATTTTACCAAATAATTTTTTTTTATATTGTAATATCAATCTTTAATTTGGATATATTTTTGGTATCTTTTTTTTATTTTTTGTGAATAATAATTTGAGTATTTGAATAATAAATTAACAATTAGAAATATTAATGTAGAAATTAAACTAATAAAATAACATATTAAATTAACAATAAAATTTTGGAATCTCATAAATTAAAATATAGTATGTTTATATCTAAGAAGATGTAAATAAATTTTTTAAAAATGAAAAATTAAGAGTCGATATTTTCATGAAACAAAAATGTTTATTTACATTTTTATAATAAAAATAATTATTTGAAATAATAAAAATTTTCATTTAATATATTTGTGAATTAATATTTTAATTCCATATGATTATATGAAAAATGTTTGGGACACATATTAGTTTTTCAAAAGTGTCAAAAAAATCTGTTATATTTTGAAAATATGCATTTTTTGAATTAGTGTTGATTTTATTTCAAAGTTATATTGCTCATATTTAAAGAAATATATTCCAAAATTTGATTTCATTTATTTAATTTTAAACATTGAAAAATGGTTTGGGTGTTTTTTTAGATTTTTCTAAAATTGTTATATTTTTGTGAATAGTGAAATACAATACATTACAATATTTAACAAATAAAATATTTCTTGAGTCATTAATGATGTATGTACTATTTAGGAAATAATATCAAATAATAATTCATTATTTTTATATATATAGTGATAATGATAAAACTATTCATACTCTTTATCCAAAATAATAAACTAGTGAATATAACAACGAGAAAAAACCCCACACCTCTACTATAAATATCGTCCCTCAATACCCCTTCTCTTAAAAACTATTAATAAAAGATGATTTTACAATACCTAACAAATTATAAAATCCTATCCATTTTAATTACATAATTTTAGTCCTTTATTGGATTTCCATCTTTTTTAATGTGTTTTGGGTGGATCCATGATTTAAATTTTTGAATTTCAGAATTCTCGGGTGTGTTTTTGGCCAATACCCGGTTAACGCACAGTTTGAGTAAACCACATGTTTTTTCCTAGGTAATCATTTGTCTTGTATTTGGGTCGTTGGGTATGGAGCACGGGTTTTGAAGGTTCTGTGAAACCATGTGGCAACTGTGCTGGTGATTCTGTCTATTTGGGCAGTGGCTACAGCATGGGTAATGTACTATTTGGAAAACTGTGTGGCTAAACCATTGAAGCAACCATGATTCTATATTATTATATTTCATATTCATATCTCTCTCTCTCTCATTTTAAGCACCAAATCCATAACCCTCCGTAGTGTTCTTTTATATATTATAGGGCTCCCAAACCCTCTTCTCTTATACTCTCATTCCATTCATTGAAGCTTCCTTAAGATTTTAAGGTATCTTTTCTTGGTTTTTTGGTTGATTTACTCCACTATTATACTTCAAATATTGATTTTGTTGTTTTTTACATGGGGGTTTCTCTCATGGATAAACCCTAATGGTTGGGGTTACATTTTTTAGGGTTTTCATTTGATATAGGGTGTTTAGTTTTCTAGTGGGGGTTTAGATTTTCGTTCTCTGAGGGACCCATTGTGTTCACACACCATTTTGGTATTTTTCAAAATTATTTTCATTTCTAGAATATTCCATTGATTATTTATCTTTCTATTACTACCTTCAAGATTTTATAATCTAGATTTTGTTGGGTTATAATAAATTTATTTGGTATTTTTATTGTGGTAACTTGGTGTGAAATTTATTTTAAAAGGGATTAATTAGTTTTTCTTATATTGAAATTCATATAGTGTGTTTGATGAATATCCTACTATTTTCTAAAAATAAAATTTAACTCTTGTTTTAATATTTTTATATATTATATTTTAGTAGCATTTTTAGAATGATAATTTGGTCTTTATTTTTGATTTATAATTTCACTTTATCAGTCGATGATTGTGGTGGAATGTTTGGAATGGTTCTTTTGATTTTGAGATACCTAATAATGATTCTGCGACTGTGTTCTAGTATTGGTATTGTTTTGGAATATTTTAGTGCTTCTTTAAATGTGATTTTTTGGTGATTTTATGAATACATGACTTGTAAAATTGGATGTGGGATCATCCATGTGTGCACATGTGCACACATGGATTGGAAAAAATGATTTTGGTATAGGATTGTGACTTTTTAATAAAAAATCCCAATTTCCAAAACCCTTCCATTATTCCTTGTCACTATCTCAATTTGCTTTAAATACAAAATTTTTTCCTAAATATTTAATTGTATCAATATGACTTGAATATGGTTTTTAATTTTATGATAAAAATTAGGGCATGTTTGGATCTTTAGAAAAGATGATTGGTTTCTAAATGGAGGTAAATCCCCTTTCAAATATGTAATTATATTTTGTGTTTTTGTCATGATTTTGGATAGAATTGATCTTGGAAGGTAAATTCCTATTTGGAAATTCATATTTGGAAATTGTGTTTTATATAATATTAGAAATGGTTTGGAAATTCTATTTTAGTGTACTTGAAATAGACACTATGTAACGCCCAATTGGAACATTATAGTGCTTTGGAAAAGAATTATGGTTTTGAAAGCCCAAAATACCCAGTTGGAACCTGTGTATGTGCAGTTTCCTGTTGGGAACCACTATAGAGGGTTTCCCTAAATGGGATATCATATATACATTATTATTTTTTTGGGGTAGGAAATTGTTGTGATGGAAGGTAAGGTGAGTCACATATATGAGGGCCTCCTACATACACATTAATCTTTTAGCGTGGGTTTCTTTGTCATATTTTAGAGTGAGTGTGATGATTTATTATCTACCCAATTTAGATGGGTTTGAAAACTTGGATTTCATAGAGGCCAGGTCGGTTGTTCAACTTTTGAGGATATTTTAGAGTAGCTAGTCGGTTATTGACTATAGAGATTGACAATAAGACAAAATGTGGGTGCAAAGTGAGTATGTCTATGGATCACTCTAGAAATGTTTAGAAATTTTCTGTGGGGTTTTATATGTAATTTACTATTTATATTATATTTCACTTGGTTTCCAATTTATAATGATTGTTCAATTTCAATATGATGTTGTTTTTCCTTATTGAATTTGGTATTGGGGTTTTATCTTCAAATAGAAATATATTTTAAAATTGAAAAGTGGTGTGTGTTAGATATGAAAAATGGAAAGCTGTGTCATTATAAAAAAATACTAAAATCCTAATTTCGTAGTTATTTTCCAAAAAAGTATTTGGGGAATATTTTAGGAAAGAAAATCTGGGGATTCTGTGGTGATCACCTATTAAACTATTAATCTCACAACCAACTAGTGCCTTTCAGTGTCAGTAGACCCAAGCTATTTTAAAGGTGGAGGATTCTAGTTCATGTGCTTATTTTTATAGAAAGTTGGCCTTGTGCATGGTGGTGAACTTGAGGTCACAATGAGATTTAGATCCTTTAATCTAGTTTTATTTTTTTCTTTATAGCCTTCATTTTTTCTTTTTTGTTTTGTCTCTATAGTTTTTGTATCAACATCTCTTTATATCATTATTATTGTTCACTTATTTAAAGTTCATCTTTTATTTAGTTTATTTAATTTTGAACATTGAATATTAGGAAAAATAATTCCCAAAATGATTACATTGATTCCTGGAACTAGTTATCAGCTTGTGGGGATCAGGAATACCCTTCGGGACATGCAGCAAATTGGGTAGGGTGTCAGGTCAGATATCATCCTGGCTTGGTTCATAAAAATATGTTTTCAGAGAATGTTATTTATTATTTGGGGTGTTAGGTAGATTATATAATAGGATTTCTAACGCTCATGACATAGATCATGGGTCAGTACCTGATCACCACCACATGTTATGAGACCTAAGTCACTCAGGGTAGTTGATTTTTGAGCCTTTTTTTCGTTTTGGATTGAAGAATGAAAATAGAGGTGATATATTGTCATTTCTTGATCTCAAATGGAGTAGTGACCCATGTGCATTCTAAGTACACTGTTCGAGGTTCTCTTCATTGTTAAGTCATATTTGGGGCCTTGCCCGCTACCATGTCTCCAGGTTAAACATGGAAACTAGTTCTTAATTCTAGTGTTATAGTGTGATTCATGGTTTATTTTGTAGTAGTTTTATTTGAGGAATTGTTTTGAATGAAAATAGTTTTTGAAACAGAAATTATTTTTTTCAAGTGGATTGAAATTGGAAAATTATTTTTAAATGAAAATATTTTTCATTAAAAATTTGGTAAATTCTTGGGTTTTGATAATGAAATGGTAAGGGTAATCCCTAGTAATCCTTTTTAAAGTTCACATATGTGTGGTTTTAGGGGGAATTTTTATCATGGGATTTTTGGATAGAAATTGATAGACACATATATGATGGTTCATTGGATTTTGTGGGTGAGAAATTGATAAAAATTGTATGAATTGGTTTTCATAAATTGTAATTTGTTTTAGATTGTGGGAATTTTTTTTGAATGTGGATTGTATGTTTGAATAGAATCCTTAGAAGAATGATGTTTTTTAAATGAAATGAAAAATGTTGGTTTTGAAAAGGTTTTTTTGGTTCTGTTAGTATGTTATTGGTTCATGAGACAATTGTTTTTTTTCCTAAGATGGTCTTTTGGTTGTGTTTTGGTTTGATATTGATTTTTCTATTTGTATTTTGATGTTTTTCACAATAAGACACCCAAAATGTCCTCATGTTTTTTTGTGAACTATTCCATGTTTGTAGTTATTCTCTACTATTTTCTTTCTTTCATGGTGACTGAGATCTATTAGTAGTAGTGGAGTGTCTTGCGGAAGTTGAAAGTGTCTTCAAATCATTGGGAACTCCTAAAGTTGTTAGATTTTATGATGTAATAGGTTTTTTGAAGGTCTGAAATTAGACTAGTTGATATTGATTGTCCCATAATATTTGTTTTTTAGGATGATGTGGGAAAATTTTATGTCTTTTTTTTTCAATATGGTTATACAGGAGGAGGTGAAGACGATGAAAAGGGAAGAGATCATATGTATCTAGGAAGGGGAGAGGACAGTGAAGGCCTATGTTAACGACTTCAAGGATCTTGTTTCCTTTTCTCTATAGGTATTTTCATAGGATCTATTTATGGATTATATTTTCTTTTGGGGTCCACATCTAGATATCCCAGATCGGGAGATCTCCTCCAAGGATCTCTGATTTGAGAAATTTTTTGATGATGATTTTATAGCTGAGTTGGTTTCAAGAACATTGTTGGTTAGAAATACAATGTCTCTCACCACTAGTCATGTTTTCCGATCATGTGAGAGGGATGTGCTAGAGGTACTTATTTCCAAAAGGAAACCTTCAAAATTTTGATATTACAGTTTACTAGGGAATTCTATTGTGTTCCACTAGTGTCGTCGATCTAATAATTTTATGACGTCATGTCAAAATCTCTTGAAGACTATCCATCGTTGTGTCCATTTTGGACATTTGAAAAAAAAATTAAGAAGTGTTGCCTAAATAATAAGCCTCAATTAAAGGATGCTTATGCCTAAATCTGATGCTGTCAATGATTTAACCATTAGGGCTCTAGCCACATGCCTTATTGTGAAGCTCGCACACAGTCAATAATCATTGGGGATGTTGAGAATCCTTGGACCAGTTTTAATCTCCAATGCGAGGGTGGATACATTTGAAGTTTACATTTTAATTATTACAACTCTTGTGATTTTCTATTTTTTTGTAAGGTGTCTATTTTATTGTTTTATTGTAATTAAAAAATTTTTATATTTAATCAAGGATTAAATTTATGTCTCATCTTGTACAATGGATGTGGATATTTCTATAGTGAGTCATTCAGGATTCTATTTCGTGTTTCCTATTATTATTTCATAGAGATATTTTTTCCATTGGAAATAAATGTTAATATATTATTTTTCAGACTGTTGTTTGGCACTGGTTTCCTTTCTTGGGTTTAACCCCTTATGCTTGGGATTTTTAGTGGGTGTGAGCAATTCCCATTTCTGATGGTGTTGCTGAATTTTTATTTTGGTTAACTTTTCAGTTTTGATGAATTTATTGTGTTCAACCTTGTGTAGAGGGTTTTGGGTTGGGTTTGGGTGTTTCTGGTCATGGTTTTCTAGGTTTCATTATAGTGTGTTTCCTGTATAGGTACCATTCTATTGAGTGGTAAAAATGTTGGTCATGTTAGTTGAATTTTTATGGTGGGAAGAACCATCTCATTTTATCCCCTTATTATAATATTTTGGGTTATTATTGATTGGTCGGGCCTAACTTGTGGAGTGGAAGGTGACCCTGGGGTTTGTGGTTTCTTTATTTTTATTGGGAAAGGAATTATTTTTTGATTAAACATCAGATGGTTGGAATTTTTGGTGAAGAGATTGTTTGTGGTGGGGAGAATTGTCCCACCACAACCTTTTAAATTCCCTTATTTTATCATTTTCTTTTCTTTTGATCTTTTTTGTGGATGTTCGGGTTGATCCCCAGTTTGAATTTGTGAATTTTGGAAGTCTCGGTTGAGTTTCTGGAATATGAAGGGTTATCAAATGGTTTGTGTAAACCATGTAGCTTCGCCCAGGTAACAATGAGAGTTTTTTTTTGGGATCTAGGGGTAAGTCACACAAGTTGGACATAGTTTAAGAAATCGTAAAACAACTGTGCATGTAGTTCTATCCATTTCGAAGGTGGGTACCTCCCATTTTGCACATGGTTTGGAAAACAGTGCTGCCAAAACGTATGGATGGATGAGATGCTAATAATAGTAAAATCACTAATAGTCTCTCTATATATTTTTACCCCAAACTGAACCCACCACCCAATGGTCATTTTTGCTGCATGAGAGTGTTCCCAAACCCTCTTCTTTTATTCTACCCTTCATTCATTTAATGTCCCTCTTGAATCTAAGGTATTATTTCTTGGAATTGTGGTCCATTTACTCTCCCCATATCCTTCCCCTCTTTCTTTATAGGTTTTTCAATGGGGGATTCTCTCTTAGCTAAACCTTAATGGTTGTGGTTGATGTTTGGTTAGGTTTTATTGTGTTATAAGGTGTGAAGTAAACTTGTGGGACTTAGTTATTCCTTCTCCTAGGGTTATATTTTGATCTCACACCATTGAAGAATGTGTCCCCATTATTTTCCTTTATGAAACATCCCATTGATTATCGATCTTTCTTTGAGTTCCTTTAAAATGTGATAATCATTCTTTTGGGGTGTTATCATAATTTTATTTGGAATTTTTATTTTGGAAACTTTGGGAAAAATGGATTTTAAAAGGATTTTTATTTGTTTTTCCTATATTGAAATTCATTAAATCTTTCTGATGAAATCCATATAATTTTATAAAAATGAAATTGATCTCTTTTGGAAATATTGGTCTTAGTAATATTTTTGTAGATTGATTGGGATTATAATTTGGGCATGATGTGTGAATTTTGATACCACTTTTTCGTATGATGGTTGTGGTGAAGTTTTTGGAAATGTTCATTTTATTTTGAAATACGTAATTATAATTTCTAAATTATGTAAAAGTATTGGTTTAGTTTTGAAATAATTAAATGTTTCTTTAAAGGTGTAATTTAGGTGATTTTATGCATACATGGAATGTTCCATTTGATTTGGTGTCATCTATGTGTGCAATGGTGCACACATGGATAGGAATCCAAATGATAATTGTATTTGAAATGTCAATATTAACAATAAAATCTAGTTTTTAAAACACTTAATGTTCTTTCTACTCCCCTATCTTAATCCCATTTAAAAACTACATATTTTTCTAGATGGATTATTACCTCAGTATGGTTTGAATGTGGGTTTGAATTCTACGTTCAAAATTATGGCCCATTTGGGACTTTAAAAATGATTGTTGTTTTCTAAATGTAGGAAAATCTCATTTGGCATCCTTATGTATATTTTTTTTATAATTGTTTTTTATGGAATTGATCTTGTATGGTAAAGACCCATTTGAAATTGTATATTTGAAAATGTTGTATTAAATGATTATAGGAATGGTTTGGAAATTCATTGTATGTGTACTAGAAACAGACATGATGTAAGGCCTAGTTGGCACATTATAATATATTGAGAAGGTAATGGCCCATATGGATTTTTGTATTTCATGAACCTCTTTAGATTATTTTTTTATACTAGTTATCATATAGGTGTTGTCAGTGTCTGAGGTGGGCAAGTATGGCGATAGTAGATAAGGTGAGTGACGCATGTGAGGGCCTCCACCTTACACAATATACTACTAACATTGTATTATTGGGCATATTTTAGAGGGTTCAATAATGATTTATTATTGAAATATATTAGACTGGTTGGTACCCCTTGGATGACTTAGAGGCGAGGTGGGTTGTGCCACAGGTGAGGGAAGGTAATGCAGACACCTAGTTATTTACTATGGAGTTGCACTATACACCGATAAGGGGTTCCAAACAAATTATTTATAGGGATCTCTCTAGGTATTTTCAAGAAATTCCAATGGTGTTCTATTGGTATTTTTTTATTTATTTTATTCTTCACGTATTCGCCAATTTATACAACTTATTAATTTTTATCATGACATTGTATTTCATTATTGGATTTTGTATTTGGGTTTTATATTTAAATGGTAATCTATTTTGAAAACAGAGTATGGTGTGCGTTGGAATTTAAAAACGAAAGCATTATTTGTTTAATAAAAAGAGAAAAACATATTTTCATAGTTGTATTGAAAACGAGTGTTTGTGGACTGTATTGAGAACGGAAATTATTGGATTTTTCGGTGATTTCCTAATGAGATGCAATGCACATACACTACTTGTGCCTTTTGGTTTTGGTAGACCCTAGCTATTTTATTGGTTCAGTATTTTGGTTTGTGTTCTTGTAGTTGGAGCTTTTTGTTCATATGGACAGTTATGAGATTGTGGTAAGAAAGAGATCATGTTCCATTGTATAGGTTTTAGTTATTTCTTTGAATCCTTTATTTGTCCATTTTTATGGTCTCTACAGTTGTTTAATTTGGATCATTCTATATTTTTTATTTTTTTCTGTTATTTCTGGTTATTCCATTTATTAAATATGATTTATTTATATATTGGTTTATTGGTTAAAATCAATTTCACGATGATTACTTTGATAAAAAACACTAGTTACCCGCCTGTGGGGATCAAGAACGCCCTTAGAGCCATGGCACATACCGAGTCGACTGTCAGGTAGGATGGAATCCCAATATGGTTTTTGAAACTAGTCACCTTCCTAGGTTTCTTTCCCACATCTAAGATCATTTATTCTAACAAAAATAAAAAAACAATCCCCTTAAGTAGGTTCTCAAGAGGAGACATCAAGAGGTAAAAAGCCTCTTTTTTTCTATTAATTTCTTTTCAATTTATTTTAGTTTCTTATCCTTCCCTCACATCCCCTCTCTAATGTGATACGATAACCCTATTATCATTTATATACTATAATGTTATTATTTATAAGTAAAATCCACCATCAATTATCTTCTACTTTTCATTTTATTTTGAATATTAAATCATCATTTTTGAGGTGCCGATATATATAATCCGTGGAAGATATGATTTCATTTTTCAATTTTTCCTTCAAAGATGATCATAAAACCATTTTTATTGTAAAAATATATTATAATATATGTATTAAATATTTTATAATGTTCTAAAATACGTATATATACCAAATACTAATTAATTAAACAAATTTAGTCTGTGATGATTGAAAATCCTACAAAATATCCTACACGGTTATCACTAACATATTATCTAATGATTCATCCACACCCCAAATAACCAAAAGTCTTTTATACCAATTTAACATTATATAAGGTCATTAATAAAATAAGCATCAATTATTTATATTAATTTCCATTTCATAGGATATTTAGTACATGAGTACAAGTGAACAAATCATGAATCCCATGGAAAATAACACCCAAAACGATAAAATTTAATTTTAAATCCCGTAAAAAAGTTAGTAAATGGACATAATAAAATTATAATAAATAATATAAAAGTTAAAATTGATGTTAATGAAATTATTAATGAATATAATTTCATTATCCAATATTTTTTGTACATTTTATAAACACATTCAGATATAATGTAAATGTTTTCTCATTTCAATAGCTTTTCTATGAGAAATTCCTTATTCACCATTATTTCTCAAGTGAGATTTATGTATAATCACCATTGTTGTAAGATATATAAATTATATTTATATTGATGTTATTAAATGTATTATTTTATAACCATTGACTTTATGGGGCATATGGTTCAATTGTTTTCAATGTGGTAAGAGTTTCATTCCGAACCAACAATTTTCATTCAGGTTATGTTATCTCTCTCATTGACCTAACATAATGCTTAATTAATTTAATATCATTTTTATAAATTTTGTTTATATGTTAAAAATAATATATTCAGAATATTTAATCTTTATTTTATCGGAAATATATGTTTTATAAGGGCCCCTTTTTAATTCATCCCGACAAGAAAGCTTGATTAATGGGAACATCCTAGTTTCTTATGGATTTTCAAGTGCACTCCATAATATGTTTTGTGACAGAATTATTTTTTTTATAAAATTACACATTTATCAATGAAAAAAATATTTTTTTACATTTTTTGATTCATAAAAATATTATATTTCTATCTATTTTAACGATCCATTATTATTTTCCCTTAAACCACACGAAAGTTGCTCATTTCTAAAGCTTCTTAAATGATATTTCTACATTTTTTACTTCAATTTGAAATCATTTTTTCCTAAATTATAATTTTGTCTTACCACACTTTTTTTCTCGTATTTAAATTTTTATAATTTTATTTTAGGGCATATTAAAATGATTTTTTTAAATAACTCTTATTTCGAAATGTAAAATGGGAATTTATCTCAAAATCTTGCAACGGTTTTATTATAGTACTCTTTTCAATGTTTATGATTAAAATATTTACTAATTTTATTGGACACATTTACATAATTATATCTTTTTATTTTACCTTTTATGAATTCATATGACTTTGTAAGAGAATGTCGGGGCCCATTATAGACCCTCAATGTTTTGCTAGGTATCATGAGATAGAATAGGTGGTGTTTTTGCATGGGGCATACCCATTGATAAATTATTCTGGGATGAGGCCCTAAAGCTATGTTTATGAATTTTATAATAATTAACTCCCTCATTATGAAAGTAATTACTGATATTCCATGTATTTTTGGACTAGTATAATATCCATGATTATGTTCCATTCTCATATGATTATTTACATGGAATTATTTAATAAACTTTTATTAATTCCATATTATACTCAAGATTATGTTTTAGTTGAATTTTTATTTAGTTATTTATCATGAATTATTGTTAATATTTATTTATGATAGGTTTTTTCTATATTACATACCCTTACTATGAATTTGGCCTCACCCCTTTCTTATGTTTTATTTCCCGTAGATGCGAAGATGTATATTTTGAATGACTAATAGGGATACTCTAAGATATTATGGGTTCATACAATGGATTTTCTATGTTGTATTTCATTTCATCATTTTTAGTGTTTGTATATGTAATATGCATTCCAAAATAGATAAAATTAATAGTCCTTTGGGATTCGAGTATTGTATATTTGACAACAAAATAACGTAAGTCACCAGCTCTAGGATACTGGGGTTGGGGTACTTGAATTTTTTATTAGAGAATGTTTATTATAATCCTTAAAAAATCTATTTAGAAATCAAATATTAGGAAAAAACCTATGATAGAATTTTCAGATTATCATAGATGAACATCAAAGAATTTTATTAAGGTTGATATTATATGGGTCATCCGAGATCAATATCCATATTTAGATACTACAAGTGATCATGATTTTGGAATAACTGTACTTATGGGTAACACCTCTTACAAGGTGCGTAAGACCGGACATAATATAACCTAGTACATGAAAACATGCCTTACAACACAATTGGATTGACATTCCGGGGGGGCATGCTTATGATAATAAATATTTTCCTTATAAACCACTAATAATGATAAAAAAGTAAATTTGTCCTCAAATAAACCATTATTATGAATATTAAATTTGATCTAATTATATTTTTAATTTATTTTATGTGTTTTTCTTGTTCGATATTATGCATTATTATTCGTAACTAAATTTAGTGTGTGCCAATTTATTTGAAATGGAACCTCACAGATAGAAAAAGATCCTCGCCAATAAACATGATCTAAATTGTAATAATGATCATATATATTTTGGTATTATTCGTATCATTGAAAGGGAATATGTCTCCAAAATATACTCATCATTGAAAGGGAACATGTCTCCAAAATATTCTTATGTGGTATTTATATATACTAAACATTGATGAATTATATCATGAATATCATTAAATTTATATTTTTAAATGTCTTATCTTTTGACCATTTATTTTATGGGGAACATGGTTTGACTATTTGTAAAGTGGTAAGGGTTTCTTTTTGAACCTACATTTTTCATTCGTGTTACAGTATCTATCTCTTTAACTTGATTTAATTATTAAATATTTTTAAATAATTATTCTAAATTATGTTTATATGTTAAAAATCATATATTTAGATAATTATTATTTATTTGATAGAAAATACATGGTTTAAAAAGTCCCCTTTTCAATTATTCTCGACATACAAGACCGATTAATTGGAAATACACTATTTTATTCATTTCCAAGTGCAATAAATAATCTATTTTAAGACTCTATTATTTTATCTATAATCAATCATTTTTATTGAAAATATTAATTTATTATGTTTTGGTTATATAAAGAATTAATTTCATTTTCTTCTTTAAAGATTCATTATTATTTTACCTTAAACCACTCTAAATTTTCTCTATCTTTAGATTCTTAAATTCTCTTTTTACATGTTTTCACATGAATTTTAATTAGTTTATTACTGAAATATAATTTCATTTCCTTCAATTTTTTATAGTATTTACATATTTATAATATTATTTTATGATAAATACAAATTATTTCCCAAAATAACCATTCTATCCAAAAGTTAAAATGTTATTTCTCTCAAGAATTTCTCAATGATTTTATTATAGTACTTTCATCTATGATTATGATTTAAATACTTAAATGTGGTATGATACACTTTTATTTCACGATATCATTTTATATGAAATGTGATGTATGAATATGACTTATTAAGTGATGGGTGAGGCCTACTATAGCCCCTCGATGCATTGGTAGGTATCATGAGGGAGACTAGACTGAGTTTTGGCCAAGGACTTAGCCATTTATGTAGACATCTTGGATGAATCCTTCAAAGAATTTTTATGATTTATTGAATTATTAATTCCCTCATTATGATAGCAGTAATTTTTATTCCATGTGATTGTTCGACTAGTAGAATATCCATAGTTCTGTTTGGCACTTATGTGACTATTTATATTGAATTATTTAATCAGATTTTATTCAATCTATATTATAATCAAAATTATGTTTTAATGGAATGTGTCTTTAATTATTCATCATTCCTTATTGTTTACATTTTTTATGATTAATTTATATGTATTGTCTAACCTTAAAGATAATCTGACCTCACCCCTTACTTATGTTTTTTGTAGTATAAAAAGATGTATATTATGAATGACTTGCCTGGATAATCTAGGAGTTTATGGGTTTTTATAAATTATATTCTATGTTATATTTAAATTCATGTTTTAATGTAATGTTCATGTATGTAATCTGGCTTCCAAAAATACTAAGATGATCGGTCCTTTGGGATTATAGTCTTGTATCTATGACAATTTAATAGAGTAAGGAACCAGCTTCTGGCTATTGCTGTTTGGGTCATTACAATAAAACATTTATATTTTTATCCATTCTTTTTCAATGTCTATTAAGAATTTAATCAATTAAGACCAATTGGTTAATTCATACACATAAACTATATAACATAAATCCCTATGCTCATCATAACACAAAAATTTAAAACATTTAAATTCAAATAAATGGTTATTTAGTTTAGAAAATTTCCACATGATCCTTTAAAATTCCCTTATTTTCATTTTATTAATTAGGTAAACTCCCTAACATAATAATATAATTTATCTTTTAAAAAATGATGAGATAATATAAAAATATAATTATCAATGACTTAATTGTCATTATATTTTTGTAAATTAAAAATTTTCATAATTTACAATAAAAATTTATTCTCAAAACTTCTCATGATTTTATTTTTTTGTACCCCATTAATAATATAAGTTATCTTCACTTCTTGAATAATAATAAATTTTATAAAAAATTTATATGGTATTAAATATTAAGAACACACCAATAATTTCATTTATATAATTTGATTTCTAGTTTTCATCAACATAGAAAATATCTATTGTTGTTTATATAAGAACATATATACATTTAATTTCATAAACATAAATGAAATCCAAAATATATATCATAATAATTTAATACATATTTTTTCCATAATATGAGAATTAGGATTGACAACATCTTCTAAAAAAGGTTTATTTTATTTTATTATCCATATCCCAGTGTACTCTTCAATGAAATTATTTTGGACATTCAAGAAATATTAGGAAGCAATTGTTCTTTTATAATTTTCCTAAAATATTGGTCTGGTTTTTTTTCATTACATTAGGCATCAAAGAAAAAATATTTTTCTATTATTGCAGAATCTTCATCAATATGTATTCTTGATCTAGTAGTATGGATCAATTGTTTTTGTACATGTATCTAAAAAATTTTCACTTTCCAAAAAACATCTCATGAGAACCTAGATTATCACTATTTTAAAAATTCTTATGAAATTTACATTCTCACTACCAAATCACATTCTTAAATTAAAACAACCTACAACCCATTATTCATTCATTTTTATTTATTTTTATAAATATACTTGATAGATGCTCATACATCCTTTGGGATGATGCTAAAACTGTTGTGATTTTCCATGTTGATTTTCTAGAGTTCCCTCCACCAAATAAATCCACTATTTATTATAATGGACTGATTTTTTATTTTTATTCATATTACATCCCGGAATTCTAATAAACATATTTTATTTTTTTTTAAATTCCATGTCGTTTCATCTTCAGCAATAGCTAAAGAATAATTTTATTTTTGGTGTATAATTACCTTTCGACATCATAGACCTTTTTTCAAAAACATTGTCTTTTTTATTCTTTCATATGTGTAAAGTTACTTCCTCCATTGTCATCTTATTCTGGAATTATTTATACACATTCTTTTTAGAATATATTTGAAGTATTTCCATTTTCTGGAAACATTAATTACATGTCCAAAACATATTATGGAATCATTTAGGTGTTTTTTTAGTAGATATATTATTAACATTTATATTGGTAATATTCATCATCATAACATTTGTATTCCATTTTTTGGGAAATATAATATTTTTGTAACCTGAAATTTTATTCGAATATACATATTCTTTATGCCCAAACAATCCACACAATAAGCGATAATGAAACAACCCTGTTCATTTTTTTTAAAAAAAATTCTACATATATTTTCTAGATTGCTATTTTTAGACCTCATAAACTATTAAAAATAATTCCTGTGGGGGAAAATTGATAAAACTTACCTAAATCGACCATGATGTAGTGGTGTGTAAGAATTTATATATTTTCTCTATATTTGTAAATGGTTTGATTAAGAGAGATTTTACTTTTCAAGAAATAATAATTTGAAATTATCATATTTTATAAGAGGGATTTGACAATCCCCATTTTTGTTATTATAATACAATAATTATATGATTTAATGATATTATTTCCCATATAAATTTATCCTTTATAACAAAAATCTTATTTGGAATTTTTTGTGGGATCTATTCTTCTCTATACATATTGTGATGACTCAACATGAATAATTTCTATTTCATCTAATTTGATATACAATAAAAGAGATATCATATTTATGATACATTTCTCATACTCCAAAAATTTTAAATTTTATTCAAACTTCTTATTGATTTTATCAGTTATTTCTGCATGATGCATTTAATTTTCTTATAACCAAAAGTCATGATCTTTGATCTTCTTCAATGTTACATATAGTTGATCATTATTGAGATAAATAAACAGATTATTATTTTCCTCAAGTTCATGGAACATTTATTTATTCCTTTCTATATCATCATCCTTACTATGTTATTATCTATCCAATTATTTCCAACAAGGGATAATTTTTCATTAAGCACTATAATTATTGAGCTTTGGGAGTTTAATTTTTCCATCAGATATACATACATCATCAACATTTGATCCCACGAATTCTCCATTTCCATAGATTTTTATTCAATATTGCTAAAAACTATCAGATTTTTTTTTCAAATATATATAAATAATAGTGAATATATCTTCGGATAGTTAATATTATATATTTTTAAATACAATTTGATTTATCATGGGACTCTCATATAAGTGATTTCCATAATTATTCTTGGTTCGTAATCCAAATTTTTTTAATATATTTTTCCATTGATTCTTATTCATGTCATGATTGTAAAATCCCCATGGTAGATTTTATATCAACCACTGTGGTAGTATATCCAACTGGAAAATATTTTTCAATGTTTCCAAATTTTTCTTTTTTTGAATTACAACATTTGGAAGCTTATTTTATTATCTTTTTATAAGAGCAATGATTACTTCGTTCCTTTCATTATTTTCTTCCCATCATAGTCATGGTAGAGATAAATTTTTTATTAGTAGTCAAAAATTAATCTCTATGTATGAAAGTCATAATTTACATGAAAAGTGAAAATAGCCATCAATCATTAAAAATGTTAATAATCCAATCGAAGGTGTAAGTTGATTATAAAATACTAATTTATTGGATCACTTTTGGTACACCCACACTGAAAGGGGGAATCATAATGGGATGAATTATCACAAGTTATAAATTTTAATTATTTTTAATATACGCCATAGAAATTAATGGATATCTCAATGTTACTCATTCTTAGACTTCACACAAATCAATAGTTGTAACATAAAATGAAATTAATATTAATATTTCGTAATGGCTGTTTTCTTCAATGTGGATGACTAAATCATTAGTGAAATGTATGTTTTATCGCAAAAATACATAGTTATTTTTATATTTACCTTCTGTATCATGGTAATGAGTATATTCTTGGACTCGTAATAACATCTACAACAATGTAAAATTAATTTAACAAATTAAAAATCATTATATATAATATTTTTCTTTTAAATCCTTGATGTACAACAATTATAATAGATCCTAGCACTCAGGGAAAATATTTACATGATATTCTTCGTGAATTTTTATAAATAACTGGGAATAAATCATAATACTTCAAGCCTCACAACATATGAATATTATATGGTGTATCACTCACATCATATGCCTGAATAATAACCCATTGTAGCATGAAAAAACTCAATCCCTTGAATATTGCAATCATAAAAACCTAGTATGAAGGACTATCTCTCCAAAAAATGTCACAATGAATAAATCACCTATCTCTTATTCACTTTACTATTTTAATATAGGTTTAAATCATTTCATGTGTTTCTAACAACTTTATTCACATTGATTTTCATGATATCTATGTCTTGGAACTCAACATCTGTATTAAAGTATAATTTTTAGCATGTAATTTTATAGCATAATTTATGAAAAATATTTTATTCAATGTACTATATTCATGAAACAATAAAATTTTTCATGGTATTCAAAAAATTATATATAGATGCTTATGTGTAACTTATTTCACATAAGGATTTTGTGAGAACCTAGACTCTCTTCATTTAGTATATATCTTATCATTGTATTCAGCTTCTCGACTTCCTCTTTGTTTAAATCAACAAAAAAGTTATTTTAGAGTTATCTATACATATATATTGATTCATTTCCCATAACATTATGATTGGAATATT
This sequence comes from Viscum album, assembly GCA_963277665.1. Lineage (NCBI taxonomy): Eukaryota > Viridiplantae > Streptophyta > Magnoliopsida > Santalales > Viscaceae > Viscum > Viscum album. The sequence goes on along the minus strand of OY728137.1, from coordinate 1,888,557,401 downwards.
CCCCAATTCAATACATGTATATATGATATATATAATTGTTACTAACATTCATTCCGATTTTCATTTCCATGCCTATGAAATTTATAATTTTGAAAAGATGATAAATATTAGTCAATTATTGATTCTCTCACAATGTCTATAATTACAAGAGCTATTACATAAGATGTAACAAAGGGGATCTTATTAATGTAAGAGATACACAATTTGTATGAACTATTTACTCGTAAAGTACAAATAATGTGTAAATGTGAATGAATTAGGAGAATACTAATGAATTATATTAACACTACCATTTGATGATAGTGTATGTGGTATAACATAATGATTGGATGAATCTTATTCTCCCAAAATATCTCTTTTATCATACTAATTCAAATATATAGGCATAATAATACTATCAATAAATGTAAATAGCATACAAATACTGATGATATGTTCATTCCATTTATAAAATACTGTTCTCGATGATCCAACATGTGACAAATTCATGTGGGCTTTGTGACCTCATGTGCACCTCCCTATATTCCAGAGGCTATCAAATATGAGCAAAGATATAAGAATATAGTGGAGATACTATAACCTATAGTCCAATGTTGTGGTAATAACATAATAATAAAATATAGAGGAATTGAATAGGAAAAGAATTTTTAATAATCATTAGGAAATCGTAGATGAATAAAGGAAAAATACCAAATCATATGATAAAAAGATAATATAATTACAAGATTAAATGAAACTAAAATACATGTTATATGTAATTATAATAGAATCACTATAAAAGGATACAATGACCCTGGTACTGAACCCCACCCCAGTCCTATCTCCATGATCAAACCTTCCAATAAGCAAAAATTGACAACAAGGTCGTATCCTCATGTTCATACCTATATATATGAAATCTTCTCGGGTACCAAAATACACCACAAACTGGGTATGAGTATAACTCATTGTCCCCCCACCAATTGTGTTTAAAAAACTATAGCCATAGATCATTGTGCATGAAATAATAAAATAAATACATGTATTAATTTTATAAATTAATATTATTCATGAAATAATCTTGAAATACCTAGATTTAAAGAAAAACAACTAGAGATAGAAAAACACTCACCATCATGTTGTCAAATATCATAGAGAATTTTGTGAAACCATGCCATAAATTACCTTAACCAACTATTGGCATTGACTACACATAATCAAATTAAGAATTTGAAAAACAATCTATGTATTTTATCATGTTCGAATATCTCCCAAAAAATTAGAAAATATCCTAGAAGAGCCTTCTATGTATTACAAAATTTCATTGAATATCCATATATGAATTATAGAACATATAAGAATAGCCCTATAAGAAATGAAATATATATGTAAAGATCCCTCTAAGAATTAAAATATATTTACAAACATGAAAAAAAAATTAGAGCTCATCAAATGTGTAACAATGCACCAAGAATATCATCACACTCAATAAAATCCATACAGATATCACAATACAACAATTCTCACATTTATTGTGCCATATAATAAAAATAACTAAACATATTTTAATAATATGATACTAAACAAAGACAATACCCAATACTACATTATTATAATATCATGTCATCAAGGTATCCAGTTCATCACGTACAAGGGTAAGATCAGATCATAGTTTTATAAATGTACAATCGATGTTCATATTTAACTAACGAGATCTCATGGAAGTTAAATGTATCATGATACCAATCAATAGTAAATTATCTAGTTATTTAGGTTTCAGACTTGACATGCCAACATGATTTCTATTATTTGTCATCATGGGAGATCTTAAAACATATTGAATGGATTTTTTATACTATATACCTAAATGATAAGAAGATATAGTAAATTTATAAATTTCCATATACATTCAGGTTTATTTAATATTTTATTGGAACCATGAAAATACAGAAAACAATATCCAAATATTGATCTGGTTTAGGTATTCTGGTCTAGGGTTCTCTGTATAGGGAAAATATATGAGGTGAGAATATGATTACATACTCTGAGGTTTGCAAGAAATATCCTCTATTGGAACATGATGTTCCATTGGAACTACTTCGGGATTGAAAATAAACTCTCATTCATCACAACTAGAATATTTGAAATCAAAAGAGGGATTTACATTATCAGAACGTATGTGCTAAAGATTAAAATTATGATTTCTCTTAACTCATGATTTAAATAGGGAATTTACATCATAATTTTTTTAATTCACATATATACTGAAGAAAAAACTACCAAGAAAAAAATACAAAAAGTGAATTTACATCATAAATTTATAGATTATGAAAAAATTGTATGATTTATGGATTGAACAATTAATTCTCGACTTGTGTTGGTTTACATAAATAGTCTAATGAATTTATGTAATAAATAAGGAATTTGAGGAATAAATTCATTCTAAAACAATTATTTTCTACATTTTAATATTGAAATTATTCAACTCTTGGGTCTATATGATACAGTCTCAATAAAAGGAATCCATACCCAAAAGGGTTTACTAAAAATTTAGGAGAGACATTCCTAGAAAATAAGTAATTATGCAACCTTCCATTCCAATAGTAGACCATCCTCAAGGTATGCTCAAAGAAATCATTGTGGGTAATGTAAATATTTTTAGGAATTATGTTTTCATTTTTCATTCCTTCTATTAGGTCTCATATTGAACATTACCATGATTCTATTATACCTTCACTTGAGGTATGGTTTCTCCTAGTTATTCTTATCACTATGTCTTATTATACGAACTAGATTCTCCTCAAAGGATGAATCAATGTCTAGAATGATGTCGTCAATATCTATTGCTTGATAAGATAATGATATTATCTATGGATCTGTTACATGTGAATCATAGTGTGTATGTCATTGTAGAACCATGGAAGGGATAAACAATATACCAATGGAGAAACACTTTCCACAATCTCAAATGGCCTAAATACTAGGTGGCACCATCCCTTTTTTCTAAAGATGACATTTCACCAGCCTAAGAGAATCCTATAGTAAAACATGTTGACTAACATCAAGAACTATAGGTCATCTCCCATGGTCAATATATGGGTTATGTTTTTTTCCCATAGTCACCAACCAATCTTTTATCAACTAGACATTCTCAGAAATCTCCCTCTTGAGACTGGGTCCAACAATCACTGAATCAGAAGCCTCGAAACCAAAAAATGGAGAATGACACAACCATACATACAAATCCTTGAAAAGGTCCATTTAAATATATTATTGGGAAATTTTATTATTGGTGAACTGTCTAAGTGAAAAGTTGTTCTTCCGAGAATCCATAAAATCCAAATATCAATCTTATGAAATATCATCCATAATATGAACCATCCATTCAAATTAGCTATCAATATAAGGATGATAGGTAGAACTATGAAGAATAAGAAATCCCAAATTATTATAAATAACCATATAGAACGAATATGTGTATCATGTATCATGACCAGAAATGATTCTCCTTGGAACACTGTATAGTCCAAAAATCTCTTACACCAAGAGACTACCTAGATTATTTATGGAGAAGGTCTCTATTATAGTAGATACATGGGATAACATCAGCATTTTATCCACAAACACCAATATGAAATTCTTCAAGTGGGCTTTCCTGGTTAATCATGTAAAAAACACATCATAAAATCATTCCAATTCCATTCCAGAATGGAAGAAGGCTATTATATCTCAATAGGCCTTTTATAATTGTCATTCACTTATTAAAAAATGAAACACATAATCACAAAATTTGATATCACTATTATCATCCATATCCACTTGTATTATCTACAATGATCATGATAAAATGTTTTCAGACCTAGATATACTACCCATTTATAATCATGAAACACTATAATCATCTCCTCATGAAAATTCATATGAACCCACATAAAAACATGGAAAATAGTTACATCACTGCTACCAATGGACCATCATGATGGTATATCCCCACCATACATGTTCTCCTTCTGATATAAGTCCTTCAGATTAAATAAAATCTCTATCATGATCCTGTCTAGAAGCACTGGTAAAACAAATTTTGATGATATATCTACTCATACCCATGACTTTATATCATTTAGATTCATGTCCAAAGGGATATCCATAAACATCCACTTATCACAAGAAAACCATTATAAATTCTATTTTCATATTATAACACACAGAATTGAAAATGATTTTTTTTTCTGAATGTACAATTATATAAAATATTGAATACTATATATACTCAACACAACTACTCTATTGAAGGTTTATGTGTCACTAAGAAAATATGTATATAATGATATTATGGTATGTGAATACCAAAATGATCTAAAAAATATATATATTATCTCAATCATATTTCAGTGTGTACCCAGGAAAATTTCACCAGATACCGAGTTGGGTAATTCCTCTCATGAATTTCTTGTAGTTTACAACCCTAAACAACCAATGGGTCCTCCTACATCATTACCAAATTGAGTCTAAACCATAATGTGTTATAGTATCTGATATATGTATTACCCTTCATTGGTATTTTGGGGATGAACAATGAGATCAACCTTCACTTTAGCACATGGAATTCCCTCTAACAAGAATATGACGAATCAAACTAAACCCCTTTCTTGAATAACATTGATATAGTATCTTCCATAAAATATAATTCCTTGATGAAAACCTAAAAGTTACATTCTAGATAAGGTGAATTATAAATCTCTATGAAAATAGTAAGTCGTTTCTATGATAGAATGTCTATAACCTTATTTGGGTCCCCAAACACTCTAGCCTCTGTGATAACATGATCAATGAAGTGAATTATTTCCATAAAAAAATAAAATTTGAATAGAATTTAATATACTTGATGCTCTCTCAGTGTACTCTATATGATATCAAAATTTTGTGCATGATCATCTACAAAACATGAGTACAAAAATATAATAACGAAGAAAACAACCACTAACAAATCTAAAAAATTATGGTATATGTGACTCATTAATTCCACGAATATTTTTGGTGTGTTCATCAGACCAAAATGCATCACTAGAATCTCATTAAATATATATATTATCTGAAAATTAGCTCATAGTATGTCTGATGTCTCACCCTCAACTAATGATACTACAAACTCAAGTCAATGTTGAAGAAAATTCACACACCAAAAAGATAATTGAATAGATCAATTTTTTTTGTGGATGGGGATACCAGTTCACGACCTTCAGCTGGTCCAATATCTGATAATCCACACATAAGCACGGAGTTCCATTATCCATATTGGCTAAAATCATAGTAGAACCACATAGATATGTAGTAGGTTATATAATTCTCATATCAATTGTATCTTCCAACATAACTTTCAATTCACATAGCTCCATTGGTTCTATTCAATATGTTGGGACAAAAACTGGTTCTAATCCCAACACCATCTCTGTCATGATATTGAGCTCTCACTTAAGTGGAAATACATTTAACTCTTTTGGGAATACATCCAAATTTTTTTTACCACTATATTAAATGTATCATGATTAATTTTACCATCATACAAAATATGGATTAATAAATTATCTATGAGATCATACAATATTCATTGAATTTTCCATACATGACTTGCTAGAAGATCCCACTAACACTATTAAAAGTAACATCCCCTTATAGAGATTGAAAAAAACATTCCTTTGATAAATATTGACATGATCATGGTTATGAACAAGACAATTCATAAAAATGACAAAATCAAAACATTCCATTTACATCAAAAAAAATTCCTTAGAAAGTGTTAGACACCAACATTAGGATAAAATTATGTGTAATGTTTACTATCCTTTGACCACTCTCCCAACATTATGTTAATGGTATTAATACAATCCTTTATTTTTTCAACCAAGCCTAATATGTTTTTAAAATTTCGAGATATAAAATAATGTAATTTTATTTTATAAAACAAATTAATGAAATAATAGATGACATAATAATTATTCCTCTTGGGATTGAAGGTTCTTCAACCAAAATATTCAATGTAGAAATCATATCATCTATCTAACTCAAACATCATCCCTTATAATTAGTTTGAATCCCTTTTGATTATTATTGTTAGTGGTTATGAGACTCCAACAATAGGGTACCACATCCACTATTTCATCAAGAATATCAAGTGGATGTCTAACTACCTATCTGCTATAGGGTAGTTGAGTCCTCTCCAGACTATGGTGCTTGTCCTAATCCCTAATCACTATGTTACTTTTGAATGTTCCTATAGAGCCTAGAGAGATGAAAAAACCTACCACAATATCAGAAATCCAAATCATTTTAAGGACACAGATGGAATCTATGTCATATATTTCCAAACTTGAAGAAATGAAATAGTTTTTTTAAATATCTACCTACATTCTTAGCTTCATTACCCACTATTACCACAAAGGAATTTTTTTATTGGTGATTATTTATTCTAGTAGAATATTTCCTACATCACCCTACTTAAATTATATAGCCACCACATGAGGCCTTTTTCGGTATCCTTTCATAAAGAGATTTTGTTTCATCACACTAATCTAGAGAAATACATTCACCTCTAATCTTATATTGTTGAGAAGTTTATCATGGTAAAATTTTTCCTTGGAAACCTCATCAACTTCCAAGGATGAAGGAAAACACTACTGGACGGTGATGTACATTTTGTAGTCCATCAATAATATGTAATGATATATTAGATGCATTAACTCAAGATCCATCTCATTCCTATATTTAACTAGATAAATGCGGAAGAAGAACATCACCACAAATTCATTCAATGAAATACCTTATTTATGGACAAACTTCTCTAGGATACCCCACCAATGCTTGGACAACCCTAAAAATGAAAGGAAAAAAGGCATTACCCTCATGTTCAAGGGTGACATTAGTTTCTTGGAGATCATCTTAACTAACTCAATCATTAACTCATCTTCCTATAATTCTCCCATTACAGTGAATATAGGTAGAATACGTAGCTATAAATCACCAATCAACTACAATATGAAAGGTAGATTGTGAATAAAATCTATTTCAATGGATGACATAATCATTAAGAAGCTTTTATGAAGATGATCATTGATATTACTATGTTGTGTTGCAGAATGTTCTGTATTGACTGCATTAAGTTAATACTAATATCCACTCTATAGATGTTCAATTCAATGATTATGATGTCACATTTTCTATACTAGGTTTAACACACACCTTTGAGAATAGGTTAAACAAAAATCCAACTACAGCGGGTGAAAATAATATAGGAAAACTTGTTTGAGGTTCATATATAATAGACTTTACCTATGATTTGGAATAACATTGTTGTTTTAGAGATTATATATATTTATGAATATCAAGGTATTTCATTTTACAATTCATATGGGAAAATATATCACATGAAATAAATGTTCTCCTAGAATAAATAAAATATGTCAACATATATCGCTATGTGATTATCATATAGAAACAATACTGATATCATTCCATACCATCCCCCAAATTAAACCACAAAAATAGTAACATCACAGTGCTTTTAAACCCCCCTAATTGTAATAGTTTCAATATCATAACAAGAGAATATCAACTAAATCAATGCAATTACTCGGACCTCATATTTTACCCCGTGCATGTGTTTGCAACTCATATGAATGTGATCTTTACCAATTCATGACACAATATTATTGAAATTTGTAACCATAAAGAGTAGATATTTAAAATTAAATAAACCCAAAACCAACTCCAATTATACTTTGTAAAATACTCGAATCAATGCTCCCTTGCATGACTGAAATGGGTTAGTTTCATGACCTCAAGAGGGCCCCCCCAAACACATGAGGTTGCCAAATAAAATGATGGGTCAAAGAATACATTTGGGAGACTATAACCTACACTACCAAGATACTGTAAAAATACAACAGGGTATAGTAAAATATGAAAAATATATATAATCAGAAGTCAAACATAATATAATAAATGAAAGCTCCAGAATACAATAATAGAAAACAGAATGAAATTTCAAGAAGAGATTTATCTAAATGAAATTTTTTTTCATAAAAATAAAAAACTATAATAATATATAAATTAAAAAAAATACCATAGTACCTAACTATATTTTGATCCAATTTCTAATCTCTTATCCATCTTGTAAAAAATAATCAAAAATAGGGTCCCTTTCCCTTTTTCATAATTGCATCCATGAAATATTCTAGGGTAAAAGATGATGTCGCAAATATGATGTGAGAATAACTCAGTTCACCACATTCAATTATGTCTAATGAAAAATAGATTTTGTTTGTGGAACATGAAATAAATTGATAAATTGATGTGTTATTTTAATAAATTAACAATGCATATGAAATAAAAAATCTGGACCTCATGTTCTGAAATGATAGACTGGGCTTTCCAAACATAAATTGGCATGATTTAGTAGATCTCAGTGCATGTAAAAAAACATACCTACCAAAACCATAACCCTACCAGGGTATAGACAACAATTATCTTACTAAAAATTATAAGAAAGCCTTTAGTATTTTATCTTCTTCTGGTAAAACAATCTATGCATTACATCATGTCTGAGAAAACCTGTAACACCCCAAGTAAATAAAGAATATGAAATTTTCATATTTATCCATATTTTTGAATAAAATATTAATATTACTCTAAAGTGGACGCTATTCTCGATGGCGTACCCAATACGCAACAACGAGTTTCTTGGGAATCTTATATGGCACTCTAATTATAAAATAATATTATTTTGAATGGTAGTTAATGCCTAGCCATTATAATGGCGGGAATGAATGGAAGTAACTACAAAATTATTATATATGTTTGTCAAATATTATTACTATTATCCAATAAATGTTAGAGGCTTAAAATGTGAATGAATCCAATTTTAAAGCGTAAATATTCTAATATTCTTTAAAACGTCGATTAACCACCTTTTGATGGAGAACACATTTTAAATACACTTTTTGAGAATTTCATATGTTATATTGGACCAAATAAAATTATTCTTTTGAATCGGGACATAATTATTTACATTGTGTAAATTTTTTGGTATTTTTTCGATAAAGTTAACTTTTTAATGAGTAGTGAAAAATGTTGTATTTTAATTCAAAACCACTTTTTAATCTAATTTATTTATATGATTAAATTATCTTTTAAATTTTTTTTAAAGTCCAATTATAATATATTTTTACCATTTAATCCAATAGTGGTCGTTGGAATTAATTTCACTTCGAAATTGGACTTAAACTAGTGTCCATGTTTTAATAGATATTGTTTCTTAAAAACACGCTATTTGTTTTGACAGCGGGAATTGAATATTCAATGAATTAATGCAACTTATATGTTTTTTATTTTTAAAATTGACATCATTGTTGAATTTGAAATATCAAATATAGATTAGGGTGAATTTTTGGTAATTTTCTAAAAAACATCTATTGTTGAAGAATAGTGAAACCACTAAGTGCTAGTTAAAGAAACTGATTTTTCGTTTAAATGAAACATTACCACTTCTTTTATTTGAATTTCAAAAATCCTACATACATGGTTGTCATTAAAATGTAAAATTTTGTTCAATGGGATTAAAATAATTTTTTGGTGAACAGTAACTTTTATGTTTTATTAATCCTGATTAAAGGTAATTACTGCAAGTTAAGGTAAAAATAATGTTTTAATAATATTAAATGACCATTAAACATGTCCTATACTTATTTTATGAGTCATGGCCGACCAAGAAAATCCATGGGCCACCTTGGGGACCCCATGGAGACACTTTGGTAGGAATATGACAATAATACCTTTTTATTTAAAGTTAAAATTAAAATGTCACAAACATGTGTTGTTTTACTAAAACAAATTTTACGTAGAGATATAGAAGTCATATTTTTGACTATAAATATTCATTAGAAATCTAAAAAAATTCCCTCCATCATGATATCTTTTTTATAATTTGTAGACACTAAATAAATTAAATTATTTATGACACCATGATGATGGAGCGATTACCTCATTATTTAACGATTTAAATAAAATGAAAAGATAATGTAAATTATAAGAACTAAACTTTTCAAAAACCTATTGGATTAGTGTATTTATAAACCTTTATCACCTTATCCTCGAAATATATCCTTTTGGGAGCCTTAAAATCCGAAAATCATTTTATAATAAAGTAATATTTTATAACTTTACAAGACTGCCCCTCCTCTCCTCTTATAAATGGCCCCCACCTCTACCACCTAACCCACACATCTAAAGCCTTTGGCTCGGCCAAACCCTACCCATTTTGTCTCTAAACATCCCTCTCTTACTCCTAGAATCCTCACTTTGGGCAGAATCCTTTCCAAGGAATCCTTTGAGCTCAAATCAAAAAGAGTTACCCGATTTAAAGGTAATGTCTTCCCTAGTGTTCTTTTGTTTTATTTTGCTTCCCCAACCCCATAAAATCTTTTTATTTATTTATTTTGTAAAAAACCAGTATCATAAATATACTAGGATGTTTTTATGAGGAGGATTTTAGCTACTCTAACACACACCTCCGTCTAACGGTTAATGAACATACCGTTTCCGTGGATGGTAAATTATTGCCTCACGAAACGATTATTGTTCTATCTTCTCATACCACCTCTCATGGTGGCCAATATGATGGAAATATATTTATTTACTCTCTATGATTCTGTATTTTATATTTAATTTATACCTTTATGCATTTCATGTTGCGAAAATGCGATAATTTCATTTGAGGAAGTGTGGACTACCGCCCCCTCAAGTGATGTGACTCGTTCATGCAATACATGGAATGTATAAAGAATGAAATTGATGAACTTATGTGATCTATATAACATATATATTATAATGGAATTATATTATATATATCTCTCTAATTTATTTTTATTCCATTAATGTTCCAAAGAAATGAAAGTAGCATTCATGCGTACGTACGGCTTACCGTCTCCATGAACGGTACATTTCATTTCATATCTCCAAATGTTATGTACTATTATAAGTACATATATATATTGGATATATATTTAATATATTACATATAAATTATGGATATCATTCTGGAATTATAATATATATATCTCTCTTTTAACTTTAATTCCATTAATATGAAAAAAAAAATTAAAGTAGTATTCATGTGTACGTACGACCTACAGTCTCCATGAACGGTGCTTTTAATTTTTTTATCTCAAAATGTTATGGAATAGTATAAAATGAATATATACTGGATATATATGATATTTAAAACATATATACTATTCTGTATATGATGTATTTATAACTACATGGAAAATTCTTTTCCAACAAGTTAAATTTTTACTCATGTACCGAACATCGACAAAAACATCTGATATGAACTCACTTTATTAACCAATTATTATAAAATTATAATATGTGATATGAACTGAATTATAATATTTAAAGTAGGTCCTTACGCAATTATAAATTTACCTAATTTTATTATTCAGGATATTAAATAATGATCGATTCATGTCGGACACAAGGTAAGGGATCCAACCTCTCTCTTTCTTTTTAAGTACTCTGTTTTATGTAATTTCTTTTAAGCAAATATTTCTTATGTTTGGGGATGTTATTTTATTTCCTCATACTTTACTTTTTAATTTCGTATTATGAGAGACCCTATTTCATCTCATAAATCCAGTTTTTGTATGTTTTAGGTGGCGCCGTTAGGCTGCCGAGTTCTCGTAAGGGATTTTTCTTCTCACTTTTATTCCTGTGACATTTATTCTACATTTGCCACTATTTCCATTGAGTGGTGCATGTACTGCCAATTATTATACACTTTGTGTAGCATAATTACATTTATGGGTATTGACATCTTCATTGTGTGACCCTTCTTCCATGGGGTGTACGTTTCGAATGTTACCCAAATCGGTAAAGAAACATTTCGCCCTCCTCTTTTAAAAGACTTCTTTTGTTATGTCTTTTAATTTTCATATTATTATGTGGGGATATGTTCTTCTATATCATTATTGCCATAAATTTTATGTCCAAGTGATGTGATACCCTTTATCTCATTCATTAACACTTTTTCTAAAATTTAATGTGATGCCGTTAGGCTGTCGAATTTTACCAAGGGAACTTCTTAACCCAATTTCGATTTTTTTTGGTTCAACATGTAGTTATTGAATATGTCATCCCTTGAATATGTGTGAATTAACATTGATTGTTTTACACTTAAAATCCACTTATATTGGGTTTATTAATAATTTTCACCCATAATTATGAGATTAATTTATCCTTAATTAAAGGATACCATCTTTATAAGGGATTTCATCTCAATTTTCATTTCCATTGAGACTTCATTGTTGTTATGCACCAATTCACTAATATATTGTCTATATACTGTCCTTTGGAATATTATATCATGAATCCCTTTATTCTCTTGATATTATAAAGTTTTGATTAAATCTTATTCTTCAATTATTGAATTCAAGTGTCTCTCATTTTCTAAAAAATCCCTTTAACTAAAATATCGTTTTAAATGATTTAATTATTTAATATTATAAATATTTCTCATTAATATCCATGTTTTTAAAATGGTTTTATGTATTTATTTATATGGATATTAATTGTTTAAAATGTTAAAAGCTTCAATGTGGTATGGAAAACTTTGATTTAAAAATATCTTTATTAAATGTTTTAAATGGTTTTGAAAATGGTTTTTACAATGGATTCATTATTTCAATATCATAAAATGTTATATTGTTATTACAATGTGGTAATGTTATGTTTCTTTTGTGCTTAAGTTATGTTCTATGATTATGTTATGGTTCTTGTGCATTGATTCTGAATATGGGTGGTTCTATGATAAACTATGGGTGGGTGAGACCGATATAACTCTCCAATGCATTGGGTAACGCAAAGGTGTTAAATGATAAGGTTTCATCGAAGAGATTTAGGGAATATATTGTGATGGGTATTCCAAACGTAACCATGAGGGTTACTCCCTACATAAGAATGTTATGAATGACTCAAGTTACATTTATGAATTATGATTTCTATGAGTTATTCATAAATCTTAGGATTTCATGAGGTATGTTAATGTTCTTATGTTTTATGAGTAATGTATGATTTCATTGATGCTTATGTATACATGCACAATGTTTTCAATCCGTATTGTTATAACACTTACTGAGCTTTTTATGCTCATCCTAAGTTTTTTTGAAATGATTTTCACAGGACATAAAGTTGAATAGTGTCATGTTTGGGATCCAGGAAATGTCAGGCTATCTAAAACAAGGAACTAGACATGACTCATTTGTTAAAGAGTTTTTATTTTTTGAAAAAAATGGAAGCTGAGTAGATGTGTCTACCTTGTAATCATTGAGATGTAATAGTTATGTCCTAATTCTCTAATACTCTAAACTTGAAAATATCCTCAATGTGAATTATTTATTTAATTCAATAATAAGTAATGTTTAAGGCCAGGTCCTTATAGATGGAATCAGAGGTCGGTTTAGAGAACATTAGAGGTTAGGGTATTTTTAAGCATAGGTGACATTACCATAATGGATAGGATTTCAGAAAGAGTCATAGTTTTTAGATAAAGTGAATGAGTAAGTATATCTTAGTGATTATATTCTTCATTAGTACATGATTATTTTCTTTATATACTCACACTGACATTTTCGGTTTTATTAAATGGATGGATCTAGCAGGCACCAAAGTGACAATGGGTTTGAAATAAACTGTGGGGGTTCTCTGATTAAGAGACTGGATGAAATGGTGGATTCAATTAGAAATATCGTGGTTATTCTAAACCAACTATCAGGAGTCATGATTAACAACTTGAACCATGGTGAGTTCTCTAATGCATCATGCACGACAGAACCAACTAGCTGTGGACGTTCTGGTAATAATTATAAAGGTAACCATTAGGGGTTATATGATCCTTACTTTTGAGGTAATTATGTGTTATTATATGTTTTGATGGAATATGAACGACATGAGACAATCTTAAGTTTAAATTATTTTATGGTTAGTTTTTATGATTTTATTGATTTTGGGGAATGTTATAAGAATTATATAGTTTTGGAAAAAGGAAAACACGTAGACCATGTGAGAACCTGTCGTGTCTGACGAAGCTACGAGAATCAAACCCACAACCAAAGTGCAACTGGTATTTATCACCTACCACTGGACTACGTGAAGTCCCTGGTTAGATTGACTAATTCTTTTTAGTTAGATGATCTTACAAATCTAGAATATGTTGATATTGGGTTATCTATGGAAATTATTTACCTGTCATGGAGGATATGTGATTAGGTTATTTACTTTTTAGTATGAGATTTTAAGAGTAACTGATGTTATTTGGAGATAAATGTTAAGGTTTATCTTAGACGACTATGTGATTAAATCTTTTAGAGATTTAGGGTTTCAGTCTTAGTTTGATTACATTGAGGAATTTTATGAATAGATGTTTATTGAATGGTCTTTGTTGAACTTTGGGTATTTTATGACAAATTTTTTAGATTAATAATAGTTTTTTATAAAGGATTATCCTTTTTGGTTATTATCTGATCTCATACTAACCTTTTTGGTTATAGTTTTGGTTAATACATGGTAAGTATATAGTTGTCTTTTGCGGATTAGGTGATTCTCTAGAAGTTGATTATATCACTCTTAATGTGAACAAGTCATCCTAAATTATCATCTTTTGGAGAAAATATGAGTTCATGTAATAAATCTAGTAAAAGTTGAAATTCAACATGAAAAGTAAGTATGTTTCCTTATCTTTTAGTTAATCTCATAAATAAATTCATCAATGAAAAGTAACTTAAAACAAAAATGTTGTCTGTTAATTTTTCCTACTTGGGAATCAAATACCGTTTAACCCATCACAAGTGTGTGATTTTATTGTCGTTAACTTTCTCCTAGACATGTTTACTATCACTCTCCATCAAGAAATGGCCCTTTGTTTTCTCCTCCATATCCATATTTTCATACTTGGAATCCTAGTATGGGTTAACTCGGGTGACCATTTTACTTTTCTTTCTTTATTTTAATGTGATTGTTTTACTGACTCTTGTTCCGATGTGGGATTTGCAATGATGTTTCCAAGAACAATTTTAAAATTTTGTAGACGCAATTCCCAAAAGGGGGGAAGGATGTAACACCCCAGGTAAATAAAGAGTATGACATTTTCATATTTATCCATATTTGTGAATAAAATATTAATATTACTTTAAAGGGGACTCTATGCTCGATCGCGTACCGAATATGCAACAACGAGTTTCTTGGGAATCCTACATTGCACTCTAATTATAAAATAATATTATTTTAAATGGTAATTAACACCTTGATGTTGTAATGGAAGGAATTAACGGAACTAACTACAAAATTATTATATATGTTTTTCAAATATTTTTACTTTTATCCAATAAATGTTAGAGTCTTAAAATGTGAATGAATCCAATTTTAAAGCGTAAATATTCTAATATTCTTTAAAAGGATGAATAACCACCTTTTGATGGCGAATGCTTTTTAAATCCACTTTTTTAATAATTCATATGTTATATTGGACCAAATAAAATTATTCTTTAGAATTGGGACATCATAATTTACATTGTGTAAATTTTTGGCATTTTTTCGATAAAATTCACCTTTTAATTAATAGTGAAAAATGTTGTAATTTAATTCAAAACAACTTTTTAATCTAATTTATTTATATGACTAGCTTATCTTTTGAATTGGTTTTAAAGTCAAATTATAATGTATTTTTACTATTTAATCCAATAGTGGTAATTGGAATTAATATCACTTTGAAAATGGACTAAAACTAGTGTCCATCTTTTAATAGATATTGTTTCTTAAAAACACACTATTTGTTTTAACAGCGGGAATTGATTATTAAATTAATTAATGCAACTTATATGTTTTGAATTTTGTAAAATGGATATCATTTTTGAATTCAGAATATCAAATATAGCTTAGGGAGAATTTTTGGTATTTTTTGAAAAAAACTTCAATTTTTGATGAATAGTGAAACCACAAAGTGGTAGTTAAAGAAACTGATTTTTCAATTAAATGAATCTTTACCACTTCTGTGATTTGAATTTCAAAAATCCGACATACATATTTTTGATTAGGTTGTAAATTTTTTTTCAATGATATTAAAATAATTTTTTGGTGAATAGTACCTTTTAAGTTTTATTAATCGAGATTAAAGGTAATTAATGCAATTTAAGGTAAAAATAAAATTTTAATAATATAAAATGACCTTGACACAAGTACTACCCTTATGTTATGATTATTGTCCGACCAAGATAATCCATGGGTCTTCTTGGGGACCCCATGTAGCCACTTTGGTAGGAAAATGACAATAATTCCTTTTTATTTCAAGTTAAAATTAAAATGTCACAAACATTTGTTGTTTTACTAAAAAAAATTACATGGGGTCATATAAGTCATATTGTTGACTATAAATATTAATTATAAATATAAAACGATTTCTTACATCATGAAATTCTTTTTATAATTTTTAGTCGGTAAATAAATTAAATTATTTATGAGAGCATGATTATGCAGCGATTATCTTATTATTTAACATTTTAAATAAAATGAAAAGATAATGTAAAATCTAAGACCTAAACGTGTCAAAAACCTATTGCACGGGTGGATTTCGAATCCTTATCACCTTATCCTCACAATATATCATTTTGGGACCTTTAAAATCTGAAAATCATTTTATAGTAAAGTAAAAATTTATAACTTTCCAAGAGTGCCCCTCCTCTCCTCTTATAAAAGGCCCCCAACTCTACCACCTTAACCACACCTCTCAAGCCTTTGGCTCGGCAAACCCCTACCTATTTTGTCTCTCCACATCTCTATATTACTCCTAGAATCCTCACTTTGGGAATAATCTTTTCCAAGGAAGCCTTTGAGCTCAAATCAAAAAGAGTTACCCGATTTAAATGTAATGACTTCCCTAGTGTTCTTTTGTTTTATTTTGATTCTACAACCCCATAAACTCATTTTATTTATTTATTTTGTAACAAAAATAGTATCTTCAATATACTAGGATGTTGTTATGAGGAGTATTTGAGCTAAACTAACACACACCTCCATCTAATGGTTGATGAACACACTGTTTCTGTGGATGGTGAATTACTGCCTCACGAAACGATGATTGTTCTATCTTCTCATACCACCTCTCATGATGGACATTATGATAGAACTATATATATTTATGATATATATTATATTTATTTCCTCTCTATGCTTCTATATTTTATATTTAATACATACCTTTATTCTTTTCATGTTGTGAAAATGCGATAATTTCATTTGAGGAAGTGTGGACTACAACCCCCTCAATTGATGTGACTCATTCATGCAATACATGGAATGTATAAAGAATTAAATTTATCAAATTATGTGATCAATATAACATATATATTATACTTGAATTATAATTTATATATATCTCTCATCTATTTTAATTCCATTAATGTGCCAAACAAATGAATGTAGTGTTCATGTATATGTACGGCTTACCGTCTCCATGGACGGTACATTTCATTTCTTATCTCCAAATGTTATGTACTATTATAAGTACATATATATAATGGATATATATTTAATATATTACATCTAAATGATGGATATAATTCTTGAATTATAATATATATATCTATCTTTTAACATTAATTCCATTAATATGACAAAAAAATTAAAGTAGTGTTCATGCGTACGTACGGCCTACCGTCTCCATGAACGGTGCTTTTAATTTTTTATCTCCAAATGTTATGGAATAGTATAAAATCAATATATAATGGATATATATGATATTTAAAACATGAATAATATTCTGGATATGATGTACCTATAACTACATGGAAAATTCTTTTCCAACAAGTTCAATTTTTACTCATGTACCGAACATCGACAAAAACATCTGATATGAACTCACTTTATTCGCAAATTATTATAAAATTATAATATGTGATATGAACTGAATAATAATATTTAAAGGAGGTCCTTATGCAATTATAAATTGACCAAATTTTATTATTCAGGAGATTAAGGAACGATCGAGTCATGTCGGACACGAGGTAAGGGATCCAACCTCTCTCTTTCTTTTTATGTACACTCTTTTATGTAAATTATTTTAACCTCGTCTTTATTATGTTTGGGGATGTTATTTTTTATTCCTCACACTTTACTTTTTATGTTCGTATTATGAGAGACCCTATTTGATCTCAGAAATCCAGTTTTTGGAAGGCTTAAGTGGCTCCGTTAGGCTGCCGAGTTTTTGTAGGGGATTTTTCATCTCACTTTTATTCCCGTGACATTTATGATATGTTTGCCACTATTTTTGTTGAGTGTTGTATGTACATCCCATTATTATACTCTTTGTGTAGCATTATTTCATTTATGGGTATTGACATCTTCATTGTGGGACCCTTCTTCCTTGGGATGTACGTTTTGAAAGTTACCCAAATCAGTAAGGAAACCATTCACCCTCCTATTTTAAAAGACTTCTTTTGTTATGTCTTTTAATTTTCATCTTATTATGTTGGGTTATGTTCTTATATATCCTTATTGCCATAAATTTTAGGTCCATGTGATGTGATACCCTTTATCTCTCTCATCAACTCTTTTTCTAAAATTTTATGTGACGCCGTTAAGCTGTCAAATTTTACCAAGGGAACTTCTTAACCCAATTTAGATTTCTTTGGGTTCAACATATAGTTATTGAATATGCCATCTTTTGAATATGTATGAATGACCATTGATTGTTTTACACTTAATATCAACTTATATTGGGTGTATCTATATTTTTCACACAGATTTATGAGATTGATTTATCCTTAATTTAAGGATACCATCTTTATAATGGATTTTATCTCAATTTACATTTCCATTGAGACTTCATTGTTGTTATGAACCAATTCACTCTTATATGGTGTATATACTGTCCTTTGGAATATTATATCATGAATCCCTTTATTCTCATGATATTATACAGTTTTGATTAAATGTTATTCCTCAATTATTGTATTCATGTGTCTCTCATTTTGTTAAAAAGCCTTTAACTAAAAAATCATTTTAAATGTTTTAATTATTTAATCTTATAAATGTTTCTCATTAATATCCATGTTTTCAAAATGGTTTTAAGGGTTTATTTTTATGGATATTAATGATTTAAAATGCTAAAAGCTTCAATGTGGTTTGGGACAATTTGATTTAAAAATATCATTATTAAATGTTTTAAATGGTTTTGAAAATGGTTTTTAGAATGGATTCATAATTTCAATATCCTAAAATGTTATATTGTTATTACAATGTGGGAATATTATGTTTCTTTTGTGCTGAAGTTATGTTCTATGATTATTTTATGGTTCTTGGGCATTGTTTACGAATATGGGTGGTTTTGTGATAAACTAAGGGCGGGTGAGCACGATATAGCTCTCCAATGCATTGGGTAACACAAAGTGGTTAAACGCTAAAGTTTCTTCGACGAGATTTAGGGAATATACTGTGATGAGTATTCCAAACGTATCCATGAGGGTTACTCCCAACGTAAGAATGTTATTAATGCCTCATGTTACCTTTATGTCTTATGATTTCTATGAGTTAATCATAAATCATATGATTTCATGAGGTATGTTAATGTGATTATGTTTTATGAGTAATGTATGATTTCATTGATTATTATGTATACATGGAATAATTTTTTCTTTCCGTATTGTTATAACCCTTACTGAGATTTTTATGCTCATCCCATGTTTTTTTAATGCTTTTCACAGGACATAAAGTTGAATAGGGTCAAGGATGGGATCAAGGAAATGTCAGGCTGTCTAAATCAAGGAACTAGACATGACTAATTTGTTAAAGAGTTTTTATTTTGTGAAAAAAATGGAAGCTGAGTAGATGTGTCTACTTTGAAATATTTGAGATATAATAGTTATGTCCTAATTCTCTAAAACTCTAAACCTGAAAAGATCCTCAATGTGAATTATTCATTTAATTCAATAATAAGTAATGTTTAAGGTCGTTTCCTTATAAAACCCATCTAATAATTTCATTATATCCAGGTAGAGCCCTTTATATATTATAGTACATCTATAAAAATCCCTCTATGAATTAAACACAATCTTCATTGAGCCCTATAAGAATTATAGTATATCGAGAAACATAAAAAAACATTTTATGCTCATGAAATGTGGAAATACAAAAAGTAAATAATCAAATTCATTGAAACCCCTAAAGAAAAAACTATACCGTAATTCCATGATTAATTATTAAATTTAATTTAAAGGAATAAATGTATTTTAGTTCTATAATCCACATTCAATAAAAATACTAACACTATGTTATTCAAAAATTCTTCCATCAAGGAAGAAAACTCATTAACATCATGGGTAGGCTCACCTCTTCGGTGGAAAAAAGTCTGGATTCTGCACCAATGTCCCCAAAATATCCAGTGGAATGTCAAAGCATCAAAATTATCCTAAAAAAAATTATCCAGTTATTGAAGAACCAATCATTGTGTGCTTATGTGATTGTAGTTATTTCACATTCTCAGAGATCTTAAGATATGGAATATGGAGTTATTATAGACCACATACCTCAAAGTAGGTAATATGTAATAAATTACCTAATGTTCAAGGTAAAATTTAGTTACTTATTATTTTCAATGGAACTTAGAAAATAACGACCAAAAATATCTAAATCTTGATCCTATTTAGGTAGTCAGATTTAGGTGTCTTTCCATGGGGAAAAAAGACGAGATGAGAATGGAATTATGAACTGCAAGGCTTGCCTATAATTTATATTTTTGGAATACCATGATAAAATTAAAAAAGATTTTAGATCTTAGAGTATCTCTCAAACATCACCACTAGAAGGTTTGAAATCATGTGAGGGATGCTTGGTACTTGAAGGAAGGAAATGGAGATTGAAATGTTTGGTGCATCTAATTTATGACATAAACCGAGAATCTACCTTATATATTAAAATGTACTCACATAAATTATAGAACCTATCAATTATTTTTAAAAACAGAAAATAATCATATTTTGTGTCATGAATTTATAATTTACAATGTCAATTTTTGAATTATGTAATGCTTGTTTATATCAGTTATTGTACCATTTTTACGGTGTCAGTCAAATGAATTTACATTGAAAATAATTAATTTATTGGTAAATTTCATTCTGTAACCCTAAATATCCTCATTTCAAAATTATAAATCTAAAACTCATAGTCTTATGACATACATGATCAAACAAAAGTCAAATGGACCTAAAAATGATCTAATAAAACTTAAGATGAGACCAATCTAGAAAAGGATTGGTCTTCAAATATGGAGACCTTCATTGGTTGGAGGTATTTGTGATTCAACATTATGATCTTTAGCAATCATATTTTACAGTTTCAAGAGCTGTAAAGGGAAATTCAATTTCATCTTCAGTGTACAGTATGCTTATTTACAATACCTCTTCATTTCAGTTTTTATACAGGTTATATATTTTCATGTATATTGATCCTTTGATAAAGGGTTTTAATTTTTTCCAATATTTATAATAATTTTCATTAAGATCTAATAATACCCTTTTTTGGTATCAAGAGGTTTGTGTTTTTATTTTTTAAATAATTTATGAAATAAAGAAGAAACTATAAAAATAGAAAAGTTATTAATTTTCTAGAAATTCAGTTTCATAATGGGTTTACAGATATGTATCCTGAATATATAATGTCAATAAATACCATACCATTATGTTGTTGAGGTGAATAAGGTCAACGGAGGGATTATATTTTTGCATAGTGGGATGTTCAAGGGTCTTATAAGATTATTGTTACATAAATTTCTATATATACTGGTCATCACAACATTTCTTTATGGAAATTAAGGGATTTATAAAGGAAATATGTTTTTAAAATGCATTACAAAAAAGTAACTGATTTCATCTTACACTTTTGTAATGAAATTTTAATTAATTTCAAGCCATTATGTTAATGTATATGTAAGTTAAACCACATTGATTCCTTTAAATACATTTTTTTTATTTAGTACCCTTACATAGTGGTACTAGGAGGTTATATAAAGGTAATTAATGATATAACTATATGTGAAGCATTCACATAATGGAAATCTCTTATGTACACTTATAAAAAATTTCATTATAAATATAATCATGGTATTAATTTATTCCACAAATTATAATTAATATTAATAAATTTATGTAGTGACATAACATTATGAAATCGATACGTGAAGACCTTCGTATGTGTATAAGGCTTTACCCCTTTGCAATAATACTCTTATTCTCAAGGGTAATGGGATGTTTTTTAAATTTATATTATTTTTTAATATATAAAATTATTTATATTGTTTATATAATTTTAATAAACCATTAATAAAGCTATTTTGTGTTTTTTTATAAAATATTTTCAGATAAATTATTTATATTTTTTAAATTAATAAATTATTTAAGAAAATATTTATTCTAAATTATTAAATGTTAATATCTGAAATATCATTTACATATTTAATGGAATAAATTATGATCTCGAAATAAAATATTTATTTATAAATCATAATTTATAATTTATAAAGGGTTATAAATTTTGAAATAAGAAAAAAATATAAAATTTTTATATTTAAATTATTAACATTACATCATTAATTATTCTGAATTGTTCAAAATTAAAGGGGGACTTATTTGGGTATTATTTAAGGCACAAAAAAATTGTTTTGATGATTTATTTTATCATGGATGAAATGATGATAATGTATATTGTATTTAGATTATTTAAAATGTTTACATAATATAAATTGAGTCATAAGTTATTTATTAATCATATAATATAATATATTTATAATGAAAATTCTATATAGGGAATAATATGAATGAGTTAATATTTGAATGAATAAAACTTTTTTATATTTTAGATTATTTAACGTCCATATTGTTATGAATAAATTATATATGTTTTTATAATAATATTTTTTTAGCTATTTTGGAATGGTTTTCTCCTGTTTTAGTATTTTAATTTGTCTATTACTCAATATTTTATTCCGAAATATATTCATGTTTAGTAAATTATTAAAGAAACTATAATATTTTTCTTTCATTAGTAGAAGTTTTATATTTATTTTTGATAGATACTTTCATTACATGATCAAAATTCCAATATAATGAATTTTAAATTTTAAATTCCTTAAATTTGGATTGTAAATAAATTTATGGAATCTAATTTTTTGATTAAATATAGTTTGTTAAAATTTTATTTTATCATTTTGATCAATTTGATTCTCCAGTGATAAATATATCCCTACGTTGAGGGACTAGGGGGTCAGACTACATACAAACATAGAGTGTTATTCCTTGTCAAGGCTAGTGAATGGGGTTGGCTATTTGTTTCTGGAATCTTACCCCTTCAATAAAAATTGATTAATTTTTTTCATGAAATGTTCATGTGAATTATGAAGTTTATGAATTTGGATATGTATGAATATGTTTGAATTTATTTTTTGGTGAGTAACATAGACATATGATTTCTACGATGATTAACACATCAGTATTGTTAATACATATAGATTAGGTGGATAGAATAAGATTCCAAATAAATCACTAGAGGCATAGATACATAAAAT
Source organism: Viscum album (assembly GCA_963277665.1). Lineage (NCBI taxonomy): Eukaryota > Viridiplantae > Streptophyta > Magnoliopsida > Santalales > Viscaceae > Viscum > Viscum album. Next base: position 1,888,533,763 of record OY728137.1, on the reverse strand, counting down.
GGAATAACATGGAATAATATAATGAGATTAAACCCCCTTAAAATACTAATTTTATTATTTATTCCATAAAATCCATTTCCATGACTATGATCATTAAACTAGGTAGGGTTTGACATAGTAGGATGCCCTTGAACTAACCAGTGTATGGTAATAAAGTGATAGAAAATAGTAGATCATCCTTGAGTAGGTTCATCCATAGTTGGATGAAATGAAATTTATTCTGTTAGTATGATATGAAAGAATTTTTTTGGGGTTGAACTCATTTTTTAAACCCATAGGAAGTATACCAAAGGAATATAGTTGAGTGAAACAAATGATGGATTTGGATTAAGAGTTACTTTTCCACAATCCAGGATTCACAAAAATCATGAATGGAATGATTCAATACAAAAATAATTAAGTGATTATAGATCCTCCCTTGATGAATTATTACTTAGTTAAATATTGATCATGGACCACTAATGGATACAAGGGAAATTTAAATGGGGCCATCATTTTAGTGGGATCCCATTTATTTGATGTCCCCATCAATTGGATAATAATACACAGTACTCAAAATATAAAAGATTCTATTTTAGTTATCATCATCATCATCATCATCATAATGATAAAATATTAATTAATCATTGTGAAGGTGAAAATAGATGTATGTGGTTCTTAATATTGGAAACATAAGAAAATTTTATAAGTATCACTACTGGAAATATGACCAATCTTAATAGTTTCAAACTATTGGGATAGGCCCTATAACCATTGGGATAACCTATCCCAACATTTTCTGTAGTCGTTCGCATGCGGGCCATCAGGGTAGCCCAATAACAACAGTATACATTGAACCATTACTATAGTTTAGTTGAAAATTCCATTCTCCAACAATTCAATGTTAACTATTAGGATAATGGTATCTCAAAGGTTTCATACTACTGGAAATTCTCTATACCTATGGTTCAAAATGCTAGTAGAGGTTATCCAAATAGATTAAAATTATTGGGCAATCCTTATATGAATGGGTCATGATGAACCATTGGTATAGGATACTACAATTATAATTACCCAATGGTCTTAGAAGAACCATTGGGATAGAGGTATACCAATAGTTTAGAACCATTGGTATATCTTTATACCAACAATTCAAGTCAGTGGTAAATATCTATCCCCAATAGATCATATCATTTGGGTAATTCCTACTTAAATTAAAGGTATAAAAATGGTTTGGAAGACATTGGTATAGAACCCTCCAAACCCCCTAACACATGAACTACTGACTCCCTACACCTGTAATCAATTTCAACTACAATCAATCTAAGTGGAACCTGTAATCAAATACATCTGCAATCAAATAATTTTGAAATACTAAATAACTATATTCAAACCCAAAGACATAATGGAAGTGAAAGCACCATAAATAAAAGTAATACAAACAAAACTATTACAATAATGTGAAATCAAACACACAAAAGTGCTGCAATGAAAATAGAACAATACTAGTACTAAACAACCCACAATAAAACAAACAGAACAACGACAATACATAACACCACTAGTCCTCATCATACATAATTTCTCAACACACAGAACACACAACGAAACCAAAACAGTATCCTATAAAGTAAACAACCCAATGATGATGTATCTAACCAATGATAACAAACAAAACATAAAAAATATCTCATATATTTGTTCACACAAAATCCCCAGACAAAAAAATCATAAATATGTGTAAAAAATGTAACATGTTAATATATACCTCATCATCATCACTATCTTCATCATCATGTTCAGTGTCTTCCTCAACTTCATCCTCATTCTCATCCTAATTATCGTTTTCATCCACATCCTCATCCTCATCCACAAGATCTGATCCACCCTATTACACACCATCAGCCCCACCTTATTCCCCTCCATCGGCCCCACTATCTTCCTCACTATAAACCCTCCCATCATTAAGAGCTAAATCATCCCAACAAACACTTGTACTAGTACCAAGTAAAATATTAAACATATGGATCCTTGATATACAAGAATCATAGGATTGTATAGTCTCTAGCAGAAGTGATGGACATAATACTTCCATAGGATTAATAAATTTATTATTCTCCATTGCATCCCATTCTTCCTCATGATTGGCCCTTTTTCAGACTTTTTTACCATTACCTCAGCATGTTCTACCCATTCCAAATCCTTTTTACTAGAACATGAACCTAATGTGGGCTAATACCTCATCCAGACTATACCCTTCCCAGGTTGGCAGTGTACTCCGTCATGGTGCTGATCTCCTAAAACATGATGTCTGTGATCATTTGGGAAATATTTGGTAGTATAATGAGTATTAAAGGCCCCCAAAGATCACAATTACAAATATAAATATATTATTAAGATAAAAATAGATATTAAATATTTCACTCAACAATGTAAAACATAAAATTAACTATAGTGTCAATTTGTTTATCACACTTCCATATTTTTTTATTTGTTCTCGAGAAATGAAGAATTTCTCGAGACATACATCCTTTAGTATTTAAAACATCTATCTGTAATAAGATTGTAAAATATTAAATGATAGGAATCATCTTAAAATTAAAATTATATAAAAAATTCATCTAATAAAATGTTTTCTTGTATATAAATTATTTCAATGAAATGTATTATGAAGAATTATGAAAAAAATATGTTCATGCAGGTCTCTTAGAGGTGGAATAACCCAATAAAAGTCCAAAATTAAATCCAGATACAAATAAAAATGTAGCAGAGGTAACAGAAACTGATATTTAATAGTTGAAGAAAAATAATTTAAGTGAAATTAAAGAAAAAATTCAGCCATTAAATAAGTAATATCTAAAGGGAATCATTAAAAATGAATTATATTTTTCTTCTCATGTGGCTTTAAAAAACCAAATGATGGGATTTTTAAATAATTTGGGTTGATATGATGTTGGGGTATCCATGGGATAAAGATATTCCCTAAAAATAGAAAGATGATTATGGGTGTGGAGTTGGATATATTGAACTCACATATATGATTGCATTACCTTTGTAAAGGTAAATCTGAAATTCTTTGACCAACATATAGGTAAGGTGTTATACCATGTACGAGTCATGTAAATCAAAAAATGTCCCATGTTTTGTCACCATGTCATATAACATGTAATCTTCAAACTAGAGTGAATATATATAATGGTATATCAATTCATTCTTAATGATGGATATTAATTACTTTGGATTCGTAATTTTTGATCCCAACTCATGTCATGTTTCCAAAATGGGGAGAGAAAGGAGTCTATATTATGGTTGTTTTCGTTTTAATATGAAATTTTTCCAAAGATAAATGAGGAATCTAAAATGAGTATAATAAAGGTTATGGTAGAATTATTTGAGGAAATTTATTGGCGGAATTGTTATTCACTAAATTTTCAAGTTGATAAGGATTAAATTATTTCACCAATCATGTCGAGCATTGGTTTTCCAAGGAGGAAATCAAAATGGAAAGTGATAGTGGTGTTGGGTGTGTAAAAAGTAAATTCTAAAAAAATTAACAAAACTATGATGTTAGGAACAAGGTTTTTTGTAGGTCATATTGTTATATTTATGTAGGTTGTGAGTGGTTTTATATTTTGTTCTTATATTACTAATTGGAAGTTACGTATTGAGCATTAATGATCCAAATTGAGTTCTATGGTGATGATTTGTTGGAATAAAATTTAATGGATGGATATGAAGACAACCCATCTAGATTTTATATTGATATTTTAATTTGAAATTTTAAATTAAAATGGGACTCACGATAAATAGAAGAAATGTTGTATGAGAATTTTTAGAGAGAGTAATGATGTATATTCAAATATCAAGAGTGGATTTTCAGATGAATGGATGGAAAGAAGAAGGAGAATGTTTGGAACCCATTAATGATTATACCAATGTATAATGAGGATGAAGAATAATTAGTGTGAATTTATGTTGAGAATTACTGAACTATACATGAAATAAAGAGGAGGTTCCATGATATATATTGAAAATATGACAACATTATACATATAAGAGTTTACAACTTTCCATTAAAGAGTAATGAGTGGAAAGAGACAGCTAAAAAATATTTAAAAATAGAATATCACTGAGAATATAGGGGATCCATTATTCAATCATTGGGATAAAATAATATGAAATAGAGAATATATTGGAGAGAATGATAATGATAACACTGTAGAGGTAGGAACCAGAAGTTTTAGTAAGAGGGAGAAAATATAATATATTATACCCTAGTTACTAAAACTATTATAGTTATCTTAATGATTAGTGTTTTTCATTATGTTCATTATGATTATCACATACCATCTATATTTGGATCTGATGGGATATAATACATTATACGTAATTCCTTATAATCTACCAAAAATCTAAAAATTGAAAAGTTAGGTGTCTCTCTATTATGGTTTTAATAAATAAATTCAAAACTATTGATCGAAAGAGAATAACTATAGAAGGACAATAGAAATATGTAATATATTTTAAAACTGATTGATGAAAAAACCAATTCTTATAGTCACTACATAATTGTAATAAATTTTAGTAAAAATTGAAACCACACCCCTATTGTCACCTTCTGGTCAGTTTCCCTTACACCAGTTTTATCTCCTTTTTCATCATTGATTGTCACTATTTCATAGACCTATTCCATTTTCATTATAATATAGAATCATTACAATAAATCTCTATCACTTTTATTAGTTGTTACCACTATTTCCATAGAAAATGAGATATAATTTGAGATAATTACTTTGGATATACTTTTATATATATTCAAATATGGTGAAGGGATTTTTTTTCAAGGTTGTGTAAGAACTAATTGTCTATAAAAGATTGGAAATGAGTGTTAAATGTTTAAGGAAGCTACATGAATGATTATGTACAAAATTAATTTAAGAATATTTAAGAATTTTTAAGGATTTTATGTGTCGATAAGTGATCCGTAATGTATTTTTATTTTTGGGCTATATTTATTTATTAGGTAGTTTTTTCTAGATCTAAAGTAGAGAGAATGTCAGTTCTTTCATCTAACATAATCAGTGCAAGGATAATAGGTTCAAGTATATACCATTTTCTATGACACATCATGATAATAAAATGGAAGACATTTTGATATTATATAATAACTATTGTTCACCTTGGTCAAGGTCCTATATATTAGAGGTAAACCCCATGATCCCATCATATCATTATTTATTGTTTTTAAAACCTATATATAATATATGACTTAAACCAAAAGGCATAGAGAGGCAGTGAGAATCAATAATATAGTGTCATACCTACTTGATCTCATGGCCCGACATTGTAGTCCACCCAAAATTATGGAGGTATGTCATAACATCTTGGTTTTCTTAAATTTTCTTGAAATCCCTAAAACAAATAATAAAAAATAATGTATTAATGAAAATCATAGTAATTTTCATCTAAAGCCTCAAACTTTATTATTACCTTAATCTATGTAGTCATCAAATGAGTAATCATTTTCCTATCAGATTCTTCTAGGAAGTCATACATGATTTTTGTGGCCTATAAATCCATTCCATCTCTATCATGCCATCTATTATATAATACAATCTTATTTATTATCTAGATATCATGTATTTCAATAAGGTGGGCTGGCCTCACAACCTCACCATTGGGGAAATTAAAATGTAGCTCAGACCAAAATATTAATTCATATAAATTCAATAATAATATAAAATAAATTCCAATTATTTTTACCAATATTTGTACCCATGAATTATACATTATTTCATTTGGATGGTGTCACTAGGATAGTTGACATATGGTAATGATGTTGGAGTATTGTAAAAGTGTTACAAAAAAAACTCTCATTTTAATTTCCTATTTTTACAACCACCTATTTTTCATCATTATACTCCACCATCAGTGGTGTGCTTCAGTTTCACAATGCATGCATGTATGTAATCCTGCAACACATATTGGTAGATCTAACTATTAAATAAGAGAAAAATATTGTATCAATAAATCATATAATTAAAATAAATTATAACAAGTTTTTTTTGAAGGTTATATAAATATACATGAGGCAGCCTAATTAGTGGGAATAATTGAATCCTCATGCACTAAAGGAACATAGACCTGTGTAAATGTTTTGGGTCTAAGTGTTTTCTCCACATGGTCAGAAGGTGTCATAGTGGTAGTGGAAGAAGTAGGACTATATTATCCCTGGGAGATGGAATTATAATAAAAAGAATATTTCACATATGGAAGTAAAAATTCATAAAATGGTTGAGGAGTTGGAATCATCAATGAAGATGAGAATGAGATGTAGGGAGGGTATGATGAAAATGTAGGTTCAAACAAGGGTGACCTAAATATACCAGATGTCATTAATGACACTGAAGGATCAAAAATTGCGGTAGATGGTACGTTAGGAGGATGGATAGGGCGTGATCGAGCATGGAGAATGGAGTGCAAAGTTGTAGAACCACCCCTTAAAATATCTATTATGTGCACTAGAACCACGTGGCGGGTCAGTGGACAACTGGAACCCTGGAGGTGGATCTTGATTAAAAGTAATTAAAAATAACAGCATGACTTTATATGTTATTGATATATATTTTTGAAATAAAATACTGAAAATGATAAATAATGGAGGGATGAATATCTCACTCATTTGGTGAATTTTGTCTGCATTATTTTTTACTTCATTTCTCATAAGTGTTTTAATTTTAGTAAATTTGAGAAAATGGATTTAATTAGATTATACATAACTAATGTGTAAAATTATAAATCATTCACGATGGAAACCATAACAAATGAGAAGATTAAAACAAATCAGGTAAATAATGGAAATGATCTTACCTTGGGAACTAAAAATTAGAAAAAAATATGAAAAGAACATTCCATAAATGTATGTGAGAAATGAAGGTGAGTTATTTTTGGGGAAAATGTGAATGTTGAATTTTATTTAACACTAACCCTATAATTACAAGAATAATTATACACCAACCGTAAGAACAATATAAATACTTTACAGAAATATTACAAACACCCGTAATTTTTAAAATATTCCATGAATATTTGTTTTAATGGATGAAATATAGAAAGGAAGTTATGATCTTTCGAAGATAAAAATGAATGTACATAATATGTAAACTATCATCGTTCTTTGAAAACATTCATTCATTTAAGATATATTCCATTATCTCTCCTAAATACATATTTCACTTGATTTATAAATAAAATTGAAATTAAATAGCATATTATAAATCATGTTGAAGGTGATGAATCTAATAAAATAGTGATGAACCAATGATGAAAATAATTGAAAAATTTTATTCACTTCAAATTTATAAGGGGTATATTAGATAAATTTAAAAAAATCCGAAAGGGTTTATTTGAAAAATATTTGTTAAATAAGATTTCGGTATAGATTGATTCTAGACTTTTGAAATTATTTTGATTCTAGGGTAATTGAGATTTTTGAGTTGTGCAAAATATGGTTTTATAAACCTAATAATCATTTTTATTTTTCCATTTGTTTGATTATAAAAATCAGTTTCTGGTTTTAATTTATGAATGTTTGAGGAAAATTTTGAGGTGTTCATTTTTGTTTTATGGAAATATATGTTTTTTCATACATTAGGTTTTTTTTCATAGTATTCTTTTAAAATTGTTATAGGTATCACATGTTGATTCACAGATAAATTTAAATCAGGGAAATTTAACCTTTACTTGAAACTGAAACTATATTGATATTTTAGTATTCCCGATTGTGTATTATTCAAACAAAAAAGACATGATAGTTTTACCTTCATTTTCCATCTATACATCATTGCATAAGATAGAAAAATAATTTATAATCCTCATAAGTGCATCACACATCTAAAATATGGTGTTTAGACATGAATCATGTATGTGTACACCCATATTACAATGTTTCTTCAACAATTTTATTAAATGTTTCATGTGTACATATACATCATTTTGGGGATTATAAGGTCTATATATGAGTATAATCATGAATGTGAAATGTTTTATCATAAATATCCATTTAATAAGGTTATAAATTTGTATAAAAAATGGCCAGGGGATGTGAGAAGTAAGATTCTTCTAAAAAATATTAAAATTATCACAAAAATTTTCCAACCTCATATAAAACATATTAGCTTAATAATCAGGATATCAACCATCAAATCCCTGCCATGAAAATCCATCTATTGGGTGAACCAACTCATCATTGTTATTCTTTATCTCGACGTCATTGCATTACATTTTTATTGATATTTCATTTGACATTAAATGATTCGTGATTATGGAGATCAATAGAATATTCCATGTTACATTCTATATCACACGAGATCAGGTTCCATCATATTTTTTCATTTATGAGAATGTCACATATTTTACACAATCATTTCGTTCTGTAATTTCCTCCCTGAATATGATGTAATATTTCATAGAAAGATGGATATTTTTTTTAAAAAAAAATGTTCCTCAACAAACATCCATTCCATATAGTTATTTGAGGGAATATTAGAATCATCTATAAGTAAGTCCCTCAAAAAGGTATGAATATAATCAAGGAAAATATTATAAATCCAATACATTAGTTTCTCGTGAATCAATTAGATTAAAAATTAGAACATCATCATTTTACAAAATTTCTAATATAATTGAGGAGGGGAACCATCTTTTAATTTTTTCATCATATAAATGTCATTATTTTCATTAGATGCGTCATGTTTGATGGTATCAAAGTCATCTTGTCCCTTCCTTCTCTTGGTGCGAAATATACAGAAAATGGCCAAATAACAATTTCTTCAATTCAGTTCTTTCATTGAGATCATGATCATCATGAGATCTATTTTATCGCCATTGTCATACCACACATAGTAGTCTGTTTAAAAATTGTATCTGGTTATATGATAGCTAATTTCATCATGTCCCAACCAAGGTCTTCCAACATAATGATAACATGGAATATGCATGTGGCCAGTAACTGAATTATTGTAGAAAACAATTTCAATAAATCCCACCAACGTATTTTGAAAATTACTTGATATCTGAGTAGTTTTATTCATCCAACTTCTATCCATTCTATAAAAAAATTATATGACCTTTCATGAAAGAAATTAAATAATATGGATGTTTAATTGAAAATATATTTAATTAAATGATATGTCACTCAATTTAAAGGAAACCAAAACAGAGACACTAATCTATATGAGAATCATAATATGAAAGAAAAAAATATTATATATATAAAAATAATATTAAAAATTTATGAGGCATGAATGAAAATTAGATTGATGCCTTAGTGACCATCCCATTCATTTTGGTCTGGTTCAAGTTAATTTGATTCAATTTTTTTTTGTTTTTTAACTAAATTTAATTCGGTTCATTTAATTTCTGTTCTAGTCGGGCTGGGTAAGTTATTATTGATTTGAACTAGTTAATTTGGATCGGGTTGGGTATTTTTAGTTCTATTTTATATGGTTTCGTTCAATTTTATTTGTTTCAGTTTGGAATAGTTTTATTTACATTTAATGGGTTTTTTTCTAATCAGTTTTATTAACTTTTTTTCAAATTATTTCTATTTGGTTTGGTTTTGTGATGTTTGATATGGTTTGATTAAATATAGTACAACATGGTTCTATTCAATTTGGTCATTTATATTTTTTTATGATTATTGAAAAATCAATAGATATTTTACTATAAGATTACATAAGGGTTGATGTCTCATTTATATTGAGTAGAATATATGCACGAAGGATTAGAGGAGAGAACCAAATAGAAAAAGTGATTCACATCGATCTCATCTACCACGGGGTTAGGTTATCATTCATAAACTAATTCAACTATATATCTTGATAATAGGATCACTATAATCTATATTTTTCATTCAACTAACCATGATCACATTCATAATGTTCAGATAAGAAGTCATTCAATACCATATTTAAATTATGTCACATTATTTCATATATCATGTCACCCTTACCTATTTAAAAATATGACACCATTTTCTAATATCCTCTAAAATATTCTTCGAAAAGGTTGTTTGAAATAATGGTAATGAAATATCACATCATGTTGTAACATTGATTATCAAGTCACATTGGTTGTTAAGCATCAATTTTTTGATATGGATGATGGAGTTCAGGATACATCTTGTTTCAAAACAACATTAAGTTATTCATAAGAATAACGAAAGGGAATATAATAATAATCACATTCCATATAAGATTACTTATAGAGACACTACGTCCTAAGAGTATATTCCACTCCATAACCTATTCAATGTATGAATAATTTGGAGTTCGAGATGATTTTACCCACCATGATGTAACATACAAATCTATAACTTGTCTTTAATAAGAGTATCCAAATGTTTTATAAGAGTCAACATCAGTTGGCATCAAAATGGAAACAACACTCCATGTTAAATTCATAAATTAAAAAAACATTTTTATAATTGTTTGAAATATAATATCTAAAATTATGTTTTTATTACATAATCATATAATGTTCAATAAAATTTGCATAATAATTTTATAAATCATATATTATGTTTTAATTAAATTAAAATATCACAATGAAAACACATTATTAGGAAAAAGCTTCCATTAATAAAGTTCACAATTTAGAACAGCTTTTTAAATAGTATTTAAAATTTAGAATATACATATACATTAAAAATAAGTTTATCAAACAAATACAATGGTCAAGATATAGTAAAAAAAAATTTAGAAAAAAAAAGAGGCTAATAGTATCAAAATAAAATAGATGAAGAACTATAAAATAAAATATGTTACCTAATAAATCACAATATTGTCAAAAAGGATAGGGAAAATAGATCTTTGACCTGTGAATTTATTAAATAAACTACAACACTGGACTAATGATGTATTTAGGTCACTAGATAGTGGAATCACGTATAGTATGATATAAGGTGAAGTTGATGATGGTTTACCAATTGTTTTGAAGATATAAAAAAGTAGTTTTCATATTATATTACATGATTTTATATATGATTCGGTATAAGATTAAATGAAACATAGTTTATTAATATTTAGTTAATGTGGGATATTGATGCAGATATTCAATAAAACACATATAAATAATATATACTTTGGAATATATTTGAATTATGCATTTTTATTTTTATTTATAGTTTATTTATAATATTTTTTGATATTTGGTGGTTAATTACAAATATATATTAATAAGTATAATTTTTAATGATTTGTGAATGAGAAATAATTTTTAATAATTTTAGACTTATAATATAGTAATTGTTCATGAATTTAATAATATATATAATTTACCTTACTTACAGTTGAATTGTGTTTCGTGAAGGGTAAAATATGTAAGATGTTTTTGGTTAATTGAGAAATAAAAAGATCACATTTCAAAGAAAATTTCCATTACAATTAATAAAAATGACAAAAAATATGTTCATCCCATGATTTTAGTCCAAGATTGTGGGCATTATGTGAAAATAAAGTTTAAAAATGATCAAAGACACATCAAGGGAAAACAGAGGACCCATGTGTGTGGGTGGTGCTATAGGAATAATATTTGACATAGAGTGGGGAAACTCTATATGATCAAAGGCAGGGAACCACATGGGAAAAATATCCTAGATAATAAAAGGTGTTAAATTATAAAGACGATGATAGAAGTATTGAGGATTGTATGTAATGTATTTTCCACATCAATTTTTTGATATGTGGAGACATTAGTTTCTATAAATTGTGAAACACACTACACTACTTCCCAATTCAAGTTGGGTATCTAAAAACCATTGAATCAAGTATATAAAAGATTTGAGTTATCCATCAAAGCATTATTACCTAATTTTACAAAAATAAAACCTTACATATTAGTTCACCATCTCTGTTACACTCCTATTATTAATATCATTCAACATTTCATCTATTATCAACCCACTAATGGTGTATATATATATAAATATATTCATGGAATGATCGTATGTTGGGGGATTGGAACAAATCCAATATAGGTTATTTGATCCAAGTACTCGAGTATCCCATGATGTTCGAATGACAATAATAACCATCGAAAAAATATTGAAAAAAATCTCTAACGAATTCGATTGGTATCAGATTCATAAAAAATCATTATGCTACCAATGGTATATCTCATTCAAACCCCAAATAAATTTAAAAATAGAAATCGAAACAAAACCAAAAATTGATCCATTGAAAATTCGTCAATGTTTTGAATGATAAAAGACAAAGGTATAATGGGAATAATAAATAATAGCTCTAGAACTCACCAATTTGTAATATTTTAAAACTCAGATAAAAATTGATTCTTCAAGATGGGTCACCGCATCTGGGAGAGAGGATGGAAGAACTCCTACGACAACTATTGAATGAAATTTTAGGGGAGGGGCACATGAAACTTCATGATCAGAATGAGATCTAGACACAGATCTAGATGGGAGTGCTGCTAGTGATTGGGTTGAGAGTGCTACATAGATTGGAGGGATCACAAAGTGAGGAGGACCCACTCATGATGGTATCACGATGGGAGGAGGGAGATGCGTGCTAGGGATGATGATGAGATGAGGACAGTGGGGTTGTTGGGAGTCAGGATCAGTGAATGGGAATCACGGGGGGAGGATCTGAGCCACATGCTAGGGATGGGAATGGGGAGAGAGGAGTGGGACTGCTCTGATACGGGTTGAGGGAAGGGGCAGTGAGAAGGGAGAACATGTATTATGGGAAATTGGGTAACCCATACTTCAATGATTTTAAAAAACCATTAGAATATTATTATTTTTCCCAAAATTTATAAAATAACTATTGGGACACCATTCTATATAAATGAATATCACAATGGTTTGGGAAAACCATTGAGATAGTCCCATTGGGAAAAATCAACATTCTAGTAGTCTGTTATCAGTGATTTAAAAAAATTCGAATGAAAATTAAATGTGCTTGAGAAGTTCCTTCCTCAGTAACCAATTGGTGACATTGTTCGACAAGTGAATCTAGATTCTTATAGAAGTATAAAATTATTAATTTAAGGTTTAAAATGAATTAGATGAAAAAATACAAAAGGAATCACAGTTTTTAATCATATATGTAATAAAATTAGGTGTGTTAATTATTTAAAGAATATTATTCTTATATACTCAATATGATTGAGAATTCTGAATATTTAGTATGATAGAATGTTAGAATAAATCGATGATACTAAAGCATTCCGTAAAAATTTATTGTTTATAGAAATAAATTCATTTATTATGATATATATTTGTTATGAAATGTATGATTGGAAATGTGTTTTTAATATATGGAAGGTCATAATTTAAGAAAGATTTAGATATTGATGGTTTATTTCATGTAATATAGTAAATAAGTTTCTACATTGATTACATGGATGCTTCAGGATTGGATAAACATGTCATAAGATATGTATTTTATCTTATATTTCTCTTTAGAAGAGCATGTAAATAATGGTTGTTTAAATGAAATGAGATGACTATTTTAATACACATGTTTTATAATTTGTTAAATTCTATGGCAGACATTAAGGAGAGCCTAAAAATGGAATTTTTTGGTTAGAAAATTCTTACTATTGTCTTCTTTTGAAATTTTCTGACAATATGATTGAATAAAAATAACATTTACTCGATATTGTTAATGTGTTAGGTACATATATGAACTATGTCTTTGTTATAAAATAATATATTTCAATAAATTAATATTTTAAATTAAATGTTTTGTTAGAACATATGATACTATATATTTTATAGTTTATTTAATTAATTTTCCGACTATATGGAAATAAATATTATTTTCATAACATAAAAATGGGTTTTTTATCGTACCAAGATACATAAGTGTATATAATCTAAAACAGGCCGATGTGAATATGTTTGGACATAGTGAATTTAAATGTGAATAAATAATTAATTACAAAAATATATGTTTAAAATAAATTTTACTTCATATATTAAGAGAGTTGGGATATATTTATAAATTTTAATGTGAGTATTTTTATTGTTTCATGTAAAATGTTTGATGGATTATGGTTCTAGGGATGATAATGATGCACTTATAAAAATTTATTAGTAGAAAAAAAAAATTTCAAATCATAATAGTTGATATTGTGATGTTTTTTTGATTGAATATGTTCATGAAATTGAACTATTTGGAGATTGATTCTTATATATCTCTATTACTCACACTTGATTACATCATAGATGTTTCCCACTAATATTAGTAGTGGAAGAGTTTTGTCATATGGTAAAATAGGAATGTGATAAGAATTGCATATAATGGAAATTTTTAACAAAACCTAGATAGTGCAAAAAGCATAAGGCTTATTTAGTATTTTATCATATATCACATGAAAAACTTTTTCTTATGCTTTTTTTGATAAAAATTCATAAAAATCGTAAGAATATTAAAATGTTAGATATTAAAGGAAGCCAACTTTTTATCATTCTTTCATGTTATCTACATGAATTTATATATAGATATTAATTTCATAAAGTACATTAATAATTGACATCTCAATGTAAAAATTCGTGTTATCTCTTACTAGTATTTTTCATGGATAATTGTAGGTAATTAATAAATGTTAAGGTTATTTTGAATAGGATTCCTATATAGATATATATAATATGATAATGATGCATAATTAAGTGAATAATTTTTTTTCTTTTATTGATAACCAACTTTTTATTCCACATAGAGGGTCATAAAGATGTCTTTGGTGTATAAGGGTTTCATGAATCATATTGGGGTCCCCATTACCCTAGTCTGGTGAGATATATTGCATGAGAATATTTATTATTTTATACCCTACCTAAGAATGTCTATATATTGAATTAACTAATATAGGGAAGGTTGGGTGTATTTTTTATCATTTCATCAGTAAGATATTAACCATGATGTTATTTATCAACTCCTATGAAGAGTATGAAATCTAGGACCTCAATTGAGAAATGATACTGGAGTCTGTGTAACCACTTGACCCACTGAGGTACACTAGGCTTGCAGAAGACTACACCACCACAAACCCAATCCAACCTATATAAGCTAGGGCATGGTTACTATAACTACAAGGCATAACTAAAATGGGTGGAATCTACCAAATGTACCTATATGTATGAACCCAAAAATACAAATGAATAAGTTTGATGAATAATATAAATGACAGTAACATCTAGAGTAAAAACCATGCATGTAATAACCTCTAATGATTATAATTGACAGTGAATGTGAAATACAATAAGTAAAGGTAAAAATAAACTCCCATCAATAAAATATGTCCCACTATGATATTAACTAGAAATGTAATTTAGAGAGAGACTAGCTCATGATCTCAAATCCTGACCATCATATGATTTCTATAAACCTTATTATCACTATGATATTTTGATATCTCCCCCAATATGTCTACTATCTTAATAACAGATGACACGATTGAGAAAAGGCCTTGCTATTGTGAGTATAGAAATACCCAATATGATGCCCTCGAAACTAAAGAGGGAGAAATATGATAAATTATTGAAGTAGTCATCATTACCCAATGAATTTGGTAAATGAAACACCACAACATATATATATATTCTTATAAGAAACTCGTACGTGGACAATAGAGGATCTCCATCTCACAGCCCATCCCAAGATGATGATTCTACCTATAGATTCAAAATTACAACATTGATTCCTAACATCTTGAGTGTCTATCTGAATATGTAACAACATGGAGAACATAGATCTCACTATTGTACAGTACAGTCTAGGGGGAATGTTTTCTATATAGGGGGCACACAACCTAGTACAACAAGGGAGTTCCACTTAGTAAATATAGGTCCCATTCCCTAGTATGTTAGGATGGTACCATTTAGTAGGTAGATGAATAAAACCCTAGTCCTTTCTTGGGAACTAGTAAATAGGTAGAGGAACTAATCCCATGTTCATAATTTAGGTATTCCCCTATACATAGAAGACCCCAACATTGTCCATCAGGGGTTCTACTAAGTGTGTACAATACCCATTCCTTAGTCCATCAGTGGGTACCACTTATTTGGTTGGGGACCCACACCATAACCCATCTTGTTGGTACCACATAGTATGTGGAGGACCGACACACCAGTATTATAGGGGTTACCAATGAGTAGGTTAAGAACCCATTCCTTACCCATCAAGGGGTACCACTCAGTAGGCAGTGGAGCCACACTCTATTATATCATGGGTTTACTACTCAGTAGTAGAGGACCAAAACATTAGTCGGTCAATGGGTACCACTAATTATGTTAAGGGACTATACCGCAGTCCATTAAGGAGGTACCACTTAGTAGGTAGATGAGTTTTTGACAACCATTCCCTGGTATGATAGTGGGGATTCCAGCCTTAGCCTTTATATGAATATCCCCACTGATAACTGTCATCATCAGGAATTACCTAAATATCTTTCATTAAGAAGTATATGATGTGTAAGGGGGTCGTATAACATGTGACATCACCTTAACCCCTATGTATTTCTTTTCCATCATGTATGCTAAAGGCCATATAGAAATACATGACAAGTCGTGGACTACTGGTGCTAAGTAGTGTGCTCCTCGTTATTCTTATATTTGAAAATTTGTGCTCATTTACATGGTAGTGTTACTATTCACTCCCTTGTACCAGATCATGCATGTGTACTCCCAGAGTACATTGCATTACCTCTCACATAGGGTCATAGGTGTGTGTAGATGGAACACCTCATGTATTCTAGGGGATGAATAGACAACACATTCCCCATCCACATGGTGTCTAATATTTATTTTTTCCAAAAACCATTTCCACCATAGATGGGTGACTACACAATTCATGTTCATCCAAGTACAAGTCATGTAGTAAATATTTTGATAGAACTTAAGTTCCCTCACATAGCATCCTAATCCATTACACCCACTTCCATACCCACTTTATTCTACCTTAACTCTTTCTAAGATCATGTGTAATGATTCAAAATGTTAATTTCCTGGCCTCTAGTTGTTGGAAATAAACAATCTAGACACATGTAGAAGTCTCATAGTGTGTCTCGCAAACTACCCATGATTCTTCCATCATTGAAATAAATCTTGGATATACTATACAGTCACCATTACCGACATTCATTCCCAATCAAACCAGAAATGTATAATCTATTCATCACATGATAATATGAAAAATATCCCTAGGTTTGATTACACATGATGCCACTAAAAAATAATAAAATATGACACTATAGGCCATTGTTGAAGATAACGATGTGTAATCTAGGAAAATAACCATAACAAGGGCCATTAAAATCAATAACATTGATTTCTCGACAAACTATTTCAATGTGGGGAAATCCAGGGTGATATCTTTTCATAAGAAAATATAAAAAAATAAATAAAAATTATAATTTGAAAACGGGGATCATGTGAAGGTTGTAAAATTCCCCAAAAAAGATAAACAGATCAAATCCATGCTTTACAAATTTAACCGATAATTATTAACAAACAATTGATGAGTCCTACCTCATTATTGTATAAAACTATTATAACGAACACACTCACTAGTGATGGGGATGATCTGGTGTGTTCATTGTCTTCCAATTTACCTCGATAAGATCCTCGAGCATCATCTGATCTCGATCCTCCAATTATTTTCATCCCAGATCCTCTTAAAAACCTCATAGTTATATGATACTAACACTGGTGATGTTTCAAAATGGCATATTTATAGATATTTAGATTAATTTATTTTAAAACAAGATAAAAATAATTAATCATTTGATTTAATTTTAACGCAGATGACAATGGATGTGTCATTAAAATGTTCTATTCTGAACAAAATTATGTATTTCCTATGGTAAAACACATGCTTTAAATTTAATAATGGTCTAAAATTTATTATCAGAGAATAAATTCAAGAGATATTTTCTTTTTTTAAACTCTTCATTCATAAATAAAATAAATTTAATATTTTTTTGAAAATTAATTTCATGATACTTGTGGTTTAGGATCATGTTTCATCTATGTCCATAGAACAAAAAATATTACATAATATATTTCAAACTCTTATAGTGAATAAAAAGAGTCTCTATATTATTCAATCCTTCAAAACATTTCATCGCCAAAAATATCAGTCATAGAAAAGAAGTGCGGATACTGAGCCAGAATATAGCTCTCTTGCACCTAGGAGATCTCTTGCATTATCCTATGTTGCCACAACAAATGAAAAAATGGTGTATTCCATCCACAAAGCATCCTATCCTAAGGATCGATGATCACCATGACGTACTCTAAAATGGTGGATCCAGCCTTTATTTCTAGATCATTGCATTCATAAAATGGATATGATCATGAACAAATCTCTTTAGCTATGGAACATGGATGATGTTATCCAACCACTCCAATTTATTAGGCATTTATATGTGATAATAAAACTCTACAAACCCTTGTAGCTTCATGAATGACTAAATGAACCTTTGGGACAAATTTAATCCTTGTCTAAATCTCCACAATTCTCATTTTGGTGGACTCTTAGGAAAATGTGGTATCCTTGCACGAACCCCATAGTTCTACGAAGTTGATCGACCTAAGATTTATATTAGCTCTAGGATATCTCTATCCACTCACTAATATCATGACTGTTATTTTCCATCACCTACACCATCTTTGTACCAACAAGATATCCCTCACTAGTATCAGTACAACATAAGGATGACCAGTAGTGTCTGGCATAAAGGGCTTCAAAAGGTGCCATGTTGAGAGTTTAGATATAGTTATTGTTATAAGATCACTCCAGCAATTGTTACTGATCCTCGTAGATTTGAATAAAATAAAAAACAAAATCTATCATCATAGCTCGTACAAATAGATAGTCCTTCTAGTCTACTAATGCTTATGTAAGAGAAAAGGAGTGTGCATACTCAGTATGGACCCAAATAACTCCTTTAAGACTCTCCATAACAAGGATTTGAATGGAAATAATATTCAAATTTTAGTTTCAAGGTCACCCGATGGGGGAGTATGATATCATATATAAAAAATGTCCCCATAACTCCATGGAACTCTACCATATTATAGTAAATAAGTGATATGACTTGGTAAATCTGTCAACTACAACCTAGAAGGAATCCTGACCTATAACTATCGATGAAATTCCTACCCCTATTGTCTATGGATATGATGTACCATTTACACTATGGGATATCATAATTCTTTAAAATAGAAGTCGGAACTCGGTGCTCAACATTCACCTCTTCAAATGTGAGACACCAAGAGATGAAATCAGCCACACTCCACCCCATGGAATCCAACCAATACTACCACGAAAGTTCCATATATATCTTCAATTCAAGGGTATGTATAACCAATGTAGAATTGTGAAACACACTCACCTCCTCTGCTTTTTTCATGACAATAACCACCATCCATTTTGGGAAAAGGATGATGTGATTCCCTCCTATAGAGAATCCATCCAGTGAATTCATGATGATATCTCATTCTATAGTACCTCATAGATGATGTATCATAGATGATCCTCACTAAATAGATTGAGAAGTGAAAAATTCAACATCATCGATCAAAGATTAATTACACCCCTATCCTCTACCACGATCACCTTCAAGGAATACAACTACATAGACACCGCATCCACTAAATGAAAAATAGGCTTACTACTAAGAGCATCTACGAATACATTGTTCTTCCTAACAGTATTGTCATTATAAAGGTCATATAACTGAATGAACTACATCCAATTCCAATGTCTTAGGTTACAATCGCACAACATGAAGACATACATGAGAGTCTAATGGTATTACTAAATAAAAATGTTCTCCCCTATAAGATAGTGCCTCCACATCATCATTGAAAAGACTACCGCTACCTAATCCTAGTATTGAGTCATGTAGTTCTTCTAATAGGGTCGAAACTACCTCAACCCTTATACAATCACTACCTAACTTTGTATCAAAACACATCAATTCCCAGATCCATATTCATCAAAATATACTTTGTACTCCACATCCTCATCTAGTTGTCTGAAAAAGGAGCACTATTCATCATTATCCTAACCTCTTCAAAGGCTATCTAAAAATTTCGAATCCAGGTAAAATAATTCACATGCCATGGTTGGGTTTTCAAAGGAGTTGTAATCTTAGATAATTACTCCAAGAACCACCTATAGTACCCTAGAAAATTTAAAAAACTCTACACCTCTAACATTCTCTTGGGGGTCCTATGAAACCACTACATCAATCCTAAATGGGTCCAGAACTAATTATTTATAAAAAAGTACATGACCCATAATGGGAACCTATTGGATATAAAATGGTCACATTGATATATTTCAATAAAAATGGGGCTCTTAATGATATTCTAGGATCATCCTCA
The DNA here is from genome assembly GCA_963277665.1 of Viscum album. Lineage (NCBI taxonomy): Eukaryota > Viridiplantae > Streptophyta > Magnoliopsida > Santalales > Viscaceae > Viscum > Viscum album. The sequence goes on along the minus strand of OY728137.1, from coordinate 1,888,513,368 downwards.
TGTGCTCAGTGTGCTCGTCATATAACCTAGAGTGTATGAGTATGTTATAAATGATCAAAACATGGAATCAAACCAATAATTCCAGAAGATATATATCATTACAGGTATAAATACAGTAGGGAATCCTTCATACAAAAAATACCCAGAAATTCATTGAATCAATAGAGACAATAGAATTACATCTTTAGAATATCATCCTCATAAACCCTCAACTGGTGGTATCTCGACCTAATATTGAACTATTATAACAATATCATTCCTCCTAACTGGTCAAATATGACGTCATTCCACAATAAGGGGTACCTAATATTTATGATGGTATAGTTCTGGTGATAATAACAAACAAGAATACAAATTTCTTATAGAACCTCATCACAAACAACAATGTAGGTACATAAGGGGACACACTATGTTTGACGAAACACTTTTCTAAAAGGTTATCCAACTGCACCCTCAGCTATTGAAACTCAGTATAGTCTATATGATATTCTTTAAAATATATAAGAGTAGTCCTAGGGTGATAGTTGATAAATTATTTTATCTTGACTCATAGGTAGTCCCAGAATGTCTTCTAGAAAGACGTCCATATAATCTTCCACAACTAAAGAAACCCATATTATTGATGAGACAACTACTATAAGGGATAAACTCGCCAACTAAAGGGTGATGGGTCATATATTCCATCATTCCAGACCCAACTGATCCTATATGTTATCTCCATCACCCAAAAATGATAATATCATCCCATCCTTCTGAAATGATTTGAATCATTTGTGGTGAAGGTAGATATTGGATCAAACAATGGACAAAAATTACATACACAAGATGACATCATAAGGTATCATCGTGATGTCCAAGTGGTCTCATGAGAAACTCTATCCACCAAGATATAGTGTTCAATACTAAGAGATTGGAGACACAAAAAACGTTCTCCCCCTATGAACCTCAAGAAAAATATGTTGTCCCAATATCTCATCAAGGAGATATAGATATCTAAATATATGTAAGTAAATGAAGGAATGACTGAAAAATGATTCTATATTTACTTAAAAAGAGTATAATAAACAATGATATTACCTATAATCATCTTGTGAGCTACAAGCTTATAGGAATTCATAGACTGCAACTTCCCATGACCCTAACTGTTAGCTCCTAGAGCCTATCCTTAGCCTCCTGTTGGTGATGGTGGAAGAAGATCATAAAATTTTCCACTACTAGAATTTCCTCCTTTAAGATCTCTACCTATTCTTTTTCAAGGACCAGCTACATAGGGGATTCCCCAGATATGCCTCCTAGAACCATGATCAAGACTCTGCCTCAACTATGGCAGTCCATCTACTATCTTCATTCCATTCTCCACATGTCAGTTCAGGAAGTCATGTTCTATTTGATCTCACACATCACATGTATATCATCTCCAATCTCCAGGATACCCTAGTCCTATTCATGGTTCTAGAGCCACATGACCATGTGCCTGAGTCCATCCATTAGAAGATATCCAATTCTAATACCCTAAAAAATGGTTCCTATAAGAAGCTCTAGAGAACTCATCCCCATGAAATTATTAGAAATATCATGCTACATGGTGCCCCTTCGATAGGAAGATCTCCATCATAGAGTAGTGTTCACGAACTCCTATATGTGTAGTAATTAACAAGCGTACTACACAAACACTTATGTTTCTATGGAAATCATTCTCAATCATCTACAACCACAAGTGTCCATCTAAGGTCCTATTAATGGAGTATTTTTTTAGGTCATTTATCCTCATAGAATACTCACAAAAATTTATCCAACCCTGATGCATATCCAAAACATGAGAATTTTAATTGAGTGTAAGAATGATGAGTAATACCCTTCAGGAAATAAATGTTGTAATTCAGACCATGAGAGTGTCAAAACATCCCATGTATACATGACTAGACACCATCACAGCACAAATTCTCCATGAATTAGATTGGGTTCCAACATAACTATTTAATCATATAGTATCAATATATGTTTCAATTCATGGATCACTGACTCCTTCCAATCCATCACTTCCTAGGGATACAGATCACCGTAGAACCTTAGGGGCCTTTGGAAATGAATGTCCTAGAGTTTAATAATCATTAAACATCCCCAACCTACTCTATAGGTATAATCTACTACTCAATAGGCGAGGGTGTGTCCACTTTCTCACCAGGAGGAAATATCCAATGAGATGACACCTGAACTGAGGCCTTGTCACTCATGTGATCATAATTATGATCCAAAATTAGTAACCCAGCTTTCTATCATTGAAGAGGTGTCCTACAAATTAATAACGATGTCTTACTGTTAGATGATAATATATATATGGGGATCCATATTAATAAGGATAGTAAAATTAATCCATCATATATGATTTATGTACCAACATTCCATATAAAAAATGTATCAGTATTCGAAATCAACATGATGGTAGTCATGGTTTTGTTTAACTGATACATCAACCTCTTCACTACCATTTGGTTCTTTATCCTGAAACCCACACTTGAGACACATTTAAACCATTTATATATGTTCCCAACAAAAAATAATATTGGAAAACTCCCAACTCTATCCCAATGATGAACAGCCTTCAATACCAATCAATAATGATCTGAACCTCTGGGGACCACCATTCCAATGAAAGACAGGGACACCATAACCCCTATAATTCCTCTATTTTCTAAGGGATAGCAATATGAACTAAAATGCCTGATTAATATTGGTGGATTATTCCTAAAGTACCAAAATGCATGTACCCAAACATCTCTAGGTAGAAGTGATATAAAACAAAAATAAAATACATTAACATATAAATTTAAAACCATGATTGTCATAACCATCAGGGAATGCAATTTAGTATGACTATGCACTACAAAAAGAAAATGAAAAAATGACCCTGACTAGAAAAGATGTACAAACCTATAAATAACTAGAATGATGTGTTGAGAGTTATTTCATTCATCTCTCTAAACCTGAACACCAAATATAATCTATGCACTAGAGTGTCTCTTATGTCCTATAATATCACCATTGACCAATCCAAAATTATCATAATACACAACACAATGGGTAAATCAAATAATGTTTGTGTATTTACATACTCGGTTGGACATCCTAGAAACTGAAGAGGGATAAATAAGATAAATGACAGGATTATTCATCTCAACCCAAATAAGAAGGTAAACAAAACCCAATAACATATATATATATATATATATGATCCAAATAAAACTATACAAGGAAGATATGGGTTCTCTATCTTATCACCTTTCCTAGGATGATGAGTATGCCTATAACTTTGAAAGGCCATCATCAATGAGAAACATCTCAGTTGCCTTTCCAATGATGCAATGCCATTGATAACTCACACCTCGCCATTATATCCCACAGTAGAGGTTCAATGATATCTATGTAGATCACCCACACCTTAACTCGATAAGGTGCTTCCACTTAAAAAATATATGAACCATTCCTTTTTTTCCTTTAGTGGATACCACTCAATATTTAGTGGAATCATTCCCTAGTCTATCAGGTGGTATCACTCAGTATGTAGAGTACCCATAGCTTAGTATGCTAGGGGATACCAATAAATAGGTAGAGTACCCACACCATAGTCATTGAGGGGGTTGGGGTACCTATTAGTAGTTAAATGACTAACTCCCTAGTCTGTTTGGGGGTACAACTCAGTGGGTAGATAACCAAAACCCTAGTCCATCTCGGGATGCCTCTATGTAGGTAGAGGACCCATGCCCTAGTCCATTTGGGGGGGGGACTATTTATGTAGAGAACTAAGACACTGGACTTTCAAAGAGGTACAACTCAATAGTTAAAAGGACAACATCCTCTTCATTTAAAGGGACACCACTTACTTGGTAGATAACCAATGCCCTAATATGTCTTGGTGGTACCACTATGTAGGTAGAGATACCACACCATTCTTATGTTGAGAGGTACTAATAGGTGGGTAAAGGACCCATTATTTATTCATTTAGGGGTACCAATAAAAAGGTAGATGAGTATGGGGTACCCACACTCCTATAGGATAGGGGTCTTACAACCCCAAAGTCTCTCTAATGATCCTTCCTGATCACATCCATCGTTTAGTGTCACCTAAAAAAGTGTTAATCTAGGAAAATCCTGCATCATAGTTCAAAATAAAATACTAAAACCACCATCATGTACTACATTGAAAAAAACTATAGATATGTGACTTTTATGCCAAAATATTAGTGGAAAAGCCTATACATGATAAATAATTTCATTTAGAAGCAAAAAACATGTAAGTGGGTTACACGACATGTGATGACACCTTACCTCCTTTCCATGTCCTCTCCAGCACATGGATTTATATACGTGTAGAATTATACTGTGTGTATGGGTTTTGTACTTTGTGTCTCAACCTCCAGTGGTTGGTCCATGAACTCTTATCCATTCCAATGTCTATCAATCCCTGCCCGTGTACATGGATACATACTTTTCTATGTCTGAGTACTAGCCCATTCATGTGTACTTCTAGATTACACACTGTGTCCTTTCACACAGGGTAGTAGTCATGTGCAGCTGGCACATTGCTTTACATTTAGGGGAGGGTCACACAACATGTGTCGCAGCCACATGGTATGTGATCCCAATGTTTTTACCAAAACCCTATCACCCACAACAAGGTGACAATACAATATTTTATTTATCCCAGTACACGTCGTATAGTGTGGAATTTTTTGAGAACTCTCGATCCTTCATGTGGCTTCAAAATCCACCACTATCATTTCTTAATCTAATCTACTTTTCGTTGAATCTCATTAAAATAATAATAATGATTATGATAATTCATTTCCTAGCCTCTGTTGGTTGGAAATTCGAATCAAAACACCCTTAGAAATGTTATATCATGCCCTACATGTCACTTGTTCCTCTTCAATCATCACATTAGATCTAGGACCCACAAAAAAATAACTATTAATCTCAATAAATCATTATCTATGTACAAATCACCAATAAATTTATCACAATTGAAACATACAATGAATCCTAGAATTTTATAATACTCAAACATTCCAAGAAAGGTGGAACCATGAGCTGATATGCCAACATGTGAAGAACACATTGAACAATTGGGGAGTAGCACCATAATATAAGAGATAAAAAGGTTTGGCCAGTTATTTCAATATAGGAAAATCTAGTCTGAGATCATGGAATAAGAAAACATAATAAATTGAATAATTTTTTAATTTGAAAATGGGGCTCATGAGAAGGGAATGATATTTCAAAAAAAAAGATTAGAACATCAAATAAAAGATTAAATAATTTAATGAAGAGGTTTAATGCTATGTTTTATTGGTCCTAACACAATATTGGATCCATAATTTCTAATTATAATGTTTGTTTGTAACCAGGAAGATCAACTGTATTCACTATCTATCAAGTCCCCTTGATCTGATTGTTGAGAATCCTCCGATCTCGATCCACCAATGATGGCCTTTAGATATCCTATAAAAATCATCCAAGAGATATATGATTAATCATGGTAAAATTTTAGAATGAAATATTTACATGGGATTAGATTAAATTCATTTAAATTAAAATAAATAAATTATTCATATATTTTCATTTAAATAAACTGATCAAAAATTTCCAATCCAATCATCTGTTGCTGACCTAAATTTGGAAAATACTAGGGTAAAACCCACAATCCTGATTCACTTGTAAAATTATATTTCAAATTTGATTCTCAATTTAAGAGTTAATTAATTATTTATGAAAAATATGTGTGATTAATTTAAAATATATTTTAAATTTTTTTGAAAAACAAAAATTATTCTAGGCCCACCAGGCCTTACATATCCTCATCATCTCAGCACATGGATTTGAAAATACCTCTCAAGGTATTTCAATGTCTTTCAATGAAATAATATAAACTATATAGTTTAAATATACTCCTAGAAATTATAAATATATATATGGATAAGGTACATGTGATGTGATTATCCGTATGAATGAATGATTTATGATGTTTCATTGATCATATCAGTCAATGCTTAAAGAGTCTAGAACAAATGAGTTGGATATATATTATTGATGTTCTCTATATCCCACGTTCACTAGATGTCTTAGATAATGAAAAAATAAGAAAATTTTAATTTAGATATGATATATACAGGTGGAAATAGTTATAGAGATATGTGTGTTTGATAGAGATAACGTCAGATGCCTTTATAGATTGAGTGTCATTATCGCTTTTCTGGAGGCCACTATTTATTTAATATATTGTTCTAAATATTATAATTTGTTTTTAAGGATATTATTGAATGAGGGGTCAAAATTTTTTTTTGATAGAATATATATCAATTTTGACACAGAGATCTCCACTAAAAGTGTTTTGGATGCCTATTCAAAAGGTATTGCATATGGTATGATATAAGATGAATTTAATGATTGCTATCCAAAAGTTTTTTGGAATAAATCAAAATGAATTATTGGATATGGTTACAAAATATATCATATATGATGAAGTATAGAATAACATATTAGGATTTTGTACAAGTTGGAGATTGATGGGAATACGAACTAAATACTTATATAGATATATGATATTTATAAGCAATATCTCATTACATGAAAATAGTGATTTTTATTCCAATGAAATTTATGTTTTTTAAAAAAATGGTAAATTTATAGCCTTATTGTTTCCCCTAAAAATGATATCATTAAACGATATATTATATTAGTTGCACTATATATGAGTTTGTTCCTAAAATATTTTCATGAGGTTGATGTACCAGTTTCTCTTTGTCACATTGCATGAGTAAATGTGACTACCCAAAGAAAATCCTAATATATAAGATAAAGACTACCATGTGATGGTGGTGTCTGTATTATAGATTTAGGCATGTTTGAAACTTCTTCTTCCCAAATATAACTTTCATCTTAGTTCATTTAATGTAAAGGTACGTGTATTCCATAGAGAAACGGTGAACCTCATCCAAATATTGGATGATCATTCTTCTTATGGATACCTATAATAGTGGGATGATTTATGGATACAAATCTATGATTATTATCAAGGATTTTAAAAGGTCCCAAAAGGTGTTAAAGATTACATAGAATCTTTTTTAGAATAAGTTATGATTATTTACAATACTATAATATTTAATATTGTATTCATGTTTCATATAATCTTGCATGGTGATCCGTGAAAAATCATTTTTAATTGAATATTCTATTTCTAATAATTTTTATTAGAGTTTATTATAACCATTCAAAATTAACTTCCTAAAATTATAGTTAGCCACTCATTTTCAATGCAATTATGATAAAAATGTTTCCACTTAAGTTAATTTTTTTTCATATATCCCAAATATCCCTAAACTTCCTTTTCCTAGGTTATATAGTGTCTTTTAGTTTCATCCATCTCAAATTATCGAATCATAAGGATTATTTATTTATCATGTATATCTACCTTACCATTGTGATTTCATTTTATATGGTTATGAAAATTATAGATTCAAATCCTTCATAAGGATGTGTGTTAATTCAAATGAATTATATACAATAACCACACAACAAATCTTTTCTTCCACAAATTTCTACTTCAATATTTATGTGTTATAACATGAACCATGTAGAATGAATCGTGACATGATTATTACACATGAAATCCTAAAAGGGAATGATCTCAGTAGGTGTGGAATGAACTAGGTGAAGGGGAGATGATAATCCCTACACCATCATTTCAACCATGAGATCATGTATCTTTCAACCATGAATAATGACCACATTGTCCATATCAGACAGAAAATTTTTATCCATGATACCTATCATTTATTATCCACAATATTCCTTGTGGGTCCATCGAACTCCAACAGAGCCACCTCGCTCCACCACCGCTACTCCCTTATTATGATCCACACTATGGATCTTACCCACAAACAAACTGTGCTCTTCATGCTTTTGATTAATCATGTTGTCTCTCAGTACCTCTATTCCAACATCACATGTCCTTCTATTGAGCTTGTCCGTTATCCCTATGTTGGTTGGCTACTCAGTTGGTTCTATCTTGAGGGATGAGGGTTATTTAATTAATTAAAAAAAAATTCATTTCCCTTAGGAAGTATTTAAAATATATTTACTTTTATTATATTCCATTTTCATTATCCATTATTCCATGCTCCATAAGTAAATTCCTCCACCACAGATCTCTTGGAACTATTCACATAATTCAAACCTTCTTCAATTCACCAAGAAAACTATTTCACACACTAAGATTTTTCCAAAATCATATTTGAGAAATTAAATTATCTACATACACTAATTTAATATGTATAACAAATACCAAATAATGTTGTAGTTAGTGAGTTAGTCTTTTTTAACACTATACACTCATCACACATAATATTATCTCTGTAATTTTAAGACATAAAATTAATTCATAATAATATCTAATTATCTCCAACAAACACTTGTATAATTATCATACATAATAAATCATTCAAATATTACATATAATATTTCTATTTGACTTCTCGTACTCTATCTCTAATATAATTATTCAAAAATCACTTCATAGTGAATGGAATTTCATGAATATCCAATTTCTAAACCAAATTTATTCACATACACATTTTATACATAAATAATGAAAAAATATCATGTAGGTAAGATCCACTTGTGTCTTTAAATCCTCATTTTGTATTCACATATTCTTGTTAACTTTATCCTTCTCATTCTTCATTATGGTTGACTACTCTAATCAGCTTTTTTGTTGTTTCTTTTCACCAAATATTAACATCATTATTATATAACTTATGATCAATGGAACATGTACATATAAATAATAAACAAATTACAACAAAGGGTTTAATGATAAATAATTTTTTTTGGATTCAAATGAATTTCATAGTAGAATGAATGGATACACTAATAGGGGAGATGTTAATTAGCGTATGTCTCTTGTTATAATTCATATCTTTGAAATAAAAAATTATTGTTGTTTATGACATGTACCTTTAGTAAATACAATACTCAACATCACATGATAAATATGATAGAATTAATATTTAGTTACACATATTTTTTTAAAATTTTCATCCACAATGTGCATGCTCACTCTTTTTTTACTCGGTTGTTATCCCATGCTGTAAATTTTACACTAATACGATGTTATCTAAATTTTGGGGGATATGTTAGTTATATCTTAATACCTTGATTACCAGAAATTAATCTACTATATTATGTTCCATTATCTCCAAATATTTATAAATAAATATAGACAACACCATATGAGAGAGATATTCCTTTAATTTTAGGTTTATTACCAGAAAGGTTAGTCTAAGGAAAATCCCCTAACCATTTATTAAATAAAGGAAAAGTTCAAAAAACAAATGCATCATGTCGTAAAGATAAACTACATACCATCAAATTCCAACCCATCACCACCTCCATGAACCAAATATCATCCACATTCACTATTTTCCATTCGGAGCTTTCTCATTTCTTGAGGACTTTAAGAATCTTTCTCAAAAGATTCATTTGTTCCAAAGAGAGGAGTTTATTTGTTGATTTCTATAATTTATTAAAAGATATGGTGGGAATTGTACTTGATAGATAAGAGTAGTCCTTCCTTGGAAATCTTTGTGGCGATGCAATCATATTATCCTGACTCCAAATCGACACCTTCTTCCCTCCCTGAACAACATCTCTATATGAGGGTCTAACCATGACACTCTCATTTTCATTGTCGCTATCGGATAAATACCCCCATTTAATCCTCATATCCTGATATATCTCCATTATGGTCTGACGCAGCTATCAATTAGTTTCAATCACGGCTAAACATTTTGGATTTTTCCGCACTTCAGTGCCTTCACAAATCCCTCTTTCACAACTCTTATACAATGCAACCTCCTCCTGCTAAATTCTATGGTCTTGTATGTTGGCATCCTGCAAGACCTCCCCTATATCCTCCTACTCTAGTCCCTGAAACTGGTTCCCCGTGGGAACAGATACTAGAACACCAGCATTTCAATCAGCCATACCCTAAAACCCAATAGCACAGATCTCCGCAATTCCAACTGTGGGCCGATCCTCACATCCAGCAGACTTCAACAGTCCCACTGTCTCAAAATTCTCATCTTCAGCCCACTCGACACCCTTATTGTCAACCCACATCCCATCAAAACTAGGGGCACCCTAACCTACACCACTTTCAACTACTTGTTTCACACCATCCTCTACCCTCATATGATCTTTGAGTCGCTCAAAGACAGAACTGACCAGCGTATTGGAAGGGACCACCACCTTTGCACCCATTTCCACTGCATTTTGCTTCCCACAATCAGACGTCTTTCCCCCACCGGGCACCTAACTCTACCCCTAAACCACCCTAGCCATATGTGTAAATAACTGTCTCATCCCATCAACATTGAACTGCGACACCAGATGCCCTAGAAGATGACAATTCGAACAAAAATTGACCCAGGACTCAAACACCACAGCTTGCCTCTATCTAAACTCTGTTCCAATAGTAATACAAATCCAATCTACCGGGGGCTTTGATAAATTCAACTCAACACTGATGCGTGGATTTAAGGGTGACATACAGCATAGTTTCGGAAATCTGAGAATAAGAAATAGCCAACCTTAATGCCAATCATGCGGATAATTGTGGGACATTGAAATGGTAAGGGTAGGTGAGGAAGACTTACCCATGCCACGGTAGAGGGAGGGTCGCGGTTCATGCATAGATCGAATGACCAGTGAAGGAGGAAGAACTGGAAACCACTGCATCGATGAGGAGTATTGGACCATGCCCGAATCAGGTCATCTTCTATAGACAACTAAATAATCAGATCTCGCGTATTAAGAAGCCCAACTATTGCATGATCCTGCAAATCCCATTTTCTGAACACAAATCGATCAAATTAGTCAACCGAAGGCTGCCAGTGATTGAATGGGAAACCAAGGTTAGATCCATGAGGCTAGATAGTTCTTGAAACTCTTACTGAGAAATCACAAGATGAGGACCACCATGATGTTGTTTAGGGACTTTCGGGCTTAGCGATATCGTCGGGAAATCCTGGACAATTTTAGGATAGGAAAACGACATGAAATTCATCCTTGCGAACAGAGGCAGTCGCACAAACTCATCCTCCCCCCTCCCGCCTCGAGAAGGGGGGGGGGGTGACCTCCGCCACAAGCATTTAGTGTTTCATCACTGGTCTCGAGGAAGTGGAATCCCAAACACTTGTAGGTTTATTCTGAAATAAATAAATCATATTATTTTCTTATCCAAAATAATATTATCTATATAATACAATTGAAGTAATTTATGAAAAACTATATATAGAATATAATTGTCTAGTAAACAATTATGTTCTTGGAGTTATCAACTCACTACATGTGAAACCCTTTTCAGAAATGCTTTTTTGTATGTTCTCACAATCAGTACTGAAATATTGGAAATGAACAAATTTTTAAATCCAATCAAAATTGAAATAAATATCAAAATATTCTTCTTATAAACACCAAAATATATTTTTTATACATAATTATATATACTTCTTACATAAATAACATGTATTTATTCCTCATTATCACTATTATTTCACACACACATACCACAATTCACTATAGAAATATAATATTTTAGACGCTCTTCTCAAATTTATATCAAACATGATATTTCCAAAAATTAAAATAATTATTTTTAAATAAATCACATTTCCAATATTGATAGATCATTAATATCTCTATATTTTTTAATATAAATAAAATTTTATTTTCTAATATATCTATATCCATTCAATCAAATATAATTATGAGATTAGGTTAATATTTTTCAACCATGATACTTGTTCAAATTTTACCTACCTGGTAAGAAGATCAACCTCCAAATTTCACAATTATTTTACCCAAATAATCATTTTCTTATTTTCATTAAATAAAAATACATTTATGCTATCATATCTATCATCAATTTATTCAACTGGATCGAGCTCATATTTTTATATATCTCTATCTTGCAGATAACATGGAAAAGTATCTTAGTCTCAAAATATTCTAATTTTTTCTATCTAAATGAAATCACGAAGGAAACACATGTGGAATAACAATAGTAATGATCACAACTTCTTAATAACTCAAGAAAAACATAGATTAAATGACTACCATTTTTATATATAAATTATGGATTTTTTTTGAAAAAAAACATAATTTGACATCAACTTTTTTATTGAACATATAATTTCATTTTAACATCATGGATATGTAGAGCACTATGTTTTACCATTTGAAAATTTTGATAGTTATGATATGGGGACATCATAATATTCATGTTTCTTACCTCAAATTTTAAATGTTTTAATTTATGATTGAATAATATGTCATCTGTCACCTAGTTTTGGATTCATTAGAAAATTCTTCTGGAACAAATAATGCTATTAAATATGATGTAAAGAAAAATCTTTAGGGGGTGATTGTTGTACAGATGGAATGATGGGATTATAACACACGTGATTCTTATGAATACTAATAGATTTATCTCATGGTTCTCCTTACTAGGAATATATATTCATTCTTACAAAGGCCAAAATAACTTATACACAGATTGGTCTCATTCGTATAAAACACAAAATTCTTGTTTACATAGTGAAGATCATGTTTACACAAATAAACATAATGGGTAATCATGGGAGAATGATGGTTACACAAAATTAAATATCATTCTTATATAGTCATTGGTATCATTTTTACACATAGAGGACATTAGACTTTTTTCTTGACCTCATGATATCGAACCCCATGAAATAGGAACAAAATTATTTAAAATTATTATAATATGTTCTCTATCCTAATCAAAAACATATTAAATAAATCAAAACATTTCAATATTATCCTCTATATTATCCATTGAATTTTTCATTTAAGATTTAAAAAATAAAAGAAATTAAAAACTTCCATTTGATCATCAATCTATACATTTATATTATTTATAAACACATTATCAACTTTTTATCATCCTTATAAACTCCATATCTAATTTTAGAAAACCCACTTTATAATTATTATATCATAAACAATATCATTTAAGATACATCTCAACACCAAAATATATGATAATGCTATGTTTTTTTTGTATAATACCATTCCTTATAGAAATTAAATTTATTTCCTTGTGATTCAAATATAATTTTCATTTATCCATCTGAAAAACTCAATTTTTGCAATAACAATAAAAATGATATACCAAAATTTCACAGTAAAATTTGAAAATATTCTCCTTCTTTGACAAAAAACAAGTATGTAAAGTGATTTGAATATTTTGTCTCCCCCTTTTACAACGTAATAAAAATCCATGTTATGGTGAACTAATTTACATTTTTATGTGACAAGGGATGGTTGCATCTGACCCTTTCATTGAAACTGAGATAACCATTCCTTTAGTGATGCATTAGGGAATATATCAACAATTTCTTCCATTATTCCAAAATAATAATGATTTATGTCACCTCCTACAATATTTTCATTGCTAAAATGATATATATGATCAATATGATTTTATCAAAATTGTTGAACCAAATTCTTAGAAAGATATATAAGACATTTATTTTAAAAGGAAATGTATATTGGCTTCACAAACAACACTCTCATATATTTTATTTCAACAATAATCCAAATAATTTTGGTACAATCATGTTTATCTATGATGTAATTGACTGTAGAAATAGTAAATGGAACTAAAATTATATTCTTACTATTCCATGACACAAATATCTCGCCAAGAAAGAATGTAACGACTTGTGTTGACTTTCTATCAGTATAATGTCCAAAATAATTTATATTTCTAAATCCCCACTACATAAAATAGGAATTAATTTTCTATATAGTGCCACAAATCAATCAATTCCTTACATACATTATAATTATATCATATTCCAACATGATAAATTCCATATGTAAATTTTAAATCAAGAACAAAATCTCACTAAAAAGAAGTTAGATTTGGATGATTATATATATATAATATAACTAACCATTTTACAATAATCCTTAGGTCTCACAATAGTTCCAGCCTCATATTTAATTAACATAGTACCCACAACTATTAGTGTAGAAATAACCAGGTATTCCTTCATTCCAAACCTCATAAAAAATTATATAGAGTATTTTTTATTGGGACTAAAAAAATTTGAACAACCCCTTAATTAATTTTCATTCCCTAAAAATATAAAATATAACTAAAAATAGAAATTTCAATGTTAATATTATTTTCATATGAAAAGTATTCATAAATATTTTATTTCTTAACCCGAAAAAATTATTCCATCCATATAAAATATGATAATGAGAGATCCTATGTTTATTTTTTTGATATAGTGATTACTATCAACTATGACTTAAGAAAAAATTCATGCTTTTTATGCCTCTATTCATTGTGGAATACCCCAATCTACGTGCCAATTTTAGTCTACACAATTCGTTTTTATTCAGCATACCATGATACCATATTTATCATGATTAAAATCGTTAGTTTATTAATTAACATACCTATTTTTAATGATATCTATTTACGATATAAGATATCACATACATTTGATAAATATCACAATGTATGTGAGTTGAAACAACCAAAAGATAATAGTGGGCACATGTCTCAAAAATTGGAATTTTTTTGTAGTAAACTTCTTTTATTTAGAATAACCCTTATATACCATCTCTTCTTGATTCCTTGTGATTTAAAATATATCATTTCAATTATTATTGAAAACCCACATCATGACAATGCTGTTTTTCCCATGACATGATATAATTCCCCATGTAGATTTCATTTCACTTTGATCAAGATCTTCATTAAAAATACAAATTTATTATCTATGTTCAATTTCCTCATAATAAATTTGTGGAATTTCTTATAAAATAAGATTAAATTAGTTCTTTTACCTAAACCTACTTTTACATTAAATAGAAGAATCATTTTAAAAAATAATACTCTAAAAATTAAAAAGAACCTTTAGTCATTTTACTCATATATATCTAATTCGTGGCCACTTCATCATCATGGGTAATACCTAAATCAATATAAACCACAACAACCACATTTATATCTTATTTAATAGTATATTTTACTTGAATCTTTATTTTTATAGCTCTATAAAATTTAAATTCATCTTTAATACATTCATACACTTTAGTGTGATTTTTTATTATATTGTAAAAGAAACCATCCACTACCATGTGTTTATTTATTCTACAATACGTTAGCCATTCTCCTTGAAAAAATAGCCTAAATTTGTCTTCTCAAATTCATTCACAAAACATTCCAGGATTTATCTCTTGTATCATCAAGTGAAATGGGATCATAATAAAATTAATGTTTTTTATCATTGTATTTTTGTTGTTAAAATACCATATGGAGTATTGTGTGTCACAAGACTCACTATACCCTAATTTTTAATATGCATAATAGTGCACAAACCATCCCTACAAATGAAATATGAATCAATGTATTCAAAAATCATATATCCTCCCACATTCAAAATACATATATTATTTCTTTTAGTGATAATATTTTTTATGAAGATTTTTTTGTGATATAATGATGATTTATTCCATTATTTTCCATATATATAAGTGAATAATTATATGTGTGATTCTTTTAATATTAATACCCCACCTTAATGGTATAAAAACAATTTTTTCTCATGTTTTCTTCAACTAATTTTAAAAATTTGAAGTGCCATTTAATTTTTCATTATGAAGAGAATGTTATTCATTTTGGTTCATTCAAAAATTAATTTAGTAGATTAAATATCACCCTTGAATGGATTTTTCCCCATGGGACAAAAAATAGATGAATATATGGGGTAAAATAATTTAATAGAGTTTATTATATATCCTTTTAACCATATTCACTTCTATAAAAATTTCACAAAAAAATGCCTATCCAATTTTTGTTTGATATGGTCTCACACTAAAATATTTTTTAAAATATTGCATATTTTTTTCTATCCAAGATGGCCAATTCTTATTTTTAATAAATCATTCTCATATTTGTCTCTCATGTAATGCCAATTTTTAAGAAGTTCTCATTATTATTTTTCCTCTTGTAATAATTTTTATATGAAATAAATTTTTAATGATATAATAGTGGTTCTAAAAATGAATTAATATCCCTCATCAAACTATAGTGTAATGATGAGGATATTATTCTTCATCCCTTCCAGAAACAAATTTTTTTTTATTTGAGTCCTATAGTACATATTTCAACAATGTCTACTACATTAATACTTAAGAAACTTTCATTTACAAATGAAAAAACACTTATTTAAGGTTTATGAATGCCTTTTATTATTTATGAACATTTTAACATACAGAAAGATCACCCTTTATCAAGGATCCATGGTATTCTTTTCTTGATTACTATTACTTCCACTTACACTATGAGAAATTTTTCATCCTGATTATAATGGTAAAATCATTTAAAATTTTATTTATAGAATAACTGTATAGAAATTTTTTTAATTCTCTTATAATCAAAGTGAAATAGTATATGTTACATTATAAAATCTTCATTAAAAAATTTAATGATTCTTAATATTTTGGATTTTGGAGCAATTATTCACATCCTTATTCTTAAGTGACTCATTATTTTTTATCTAAGATACATTCAACTTTGTTTCATGACTTCTGATCGGTAAGTGAATTTTTTTATATCATTTTTAATATTTTTGTCTGAAAATACCATAGGCTCAAAATTAGCCACTAAATATGAATATTCAATTTGTAATATAATGTCTTCCAAAAATAACATTCCATAATCTTATCATTCAATATTTGTCTTCCCTTAATTTCATTTTTATTCAAGATCATATTTTTATTACATTATAATTTCTTTAGTAGAAAAAGAAGATAGTTTCAAATCATCATTAAGTAAATTTGTAATTAACTATATTTAAATATTATATAATTAAAAACACCAACATTCACTTTGTTTTTAAGAATAATACATAAATTTATTGGTTATATTTTAAAATATACCTGATGAAAAATACTAAATTTCATTTTTAATGTAGTGTTGAAAGAATATTTGGGGAAAATGGATATAATAAGAGGGGTGTAGTGAATCATTTCACCCATACATAAAATTTATTTCTTTTAAATATCCATATTAGTTGGTTCATATAAGATCCTATCAAATAAATTGAACTCTTCTTCATCCAAATGACCTGTATGATTAAAAATAAAGGTACTCAAAAGATTTTACATTGTGTTGCGACTGTAAACTTTATCAAGGAATATAAGGAATATATGATGAATTTATTAAATCTAGAATCCAATTGGGAAAATATTCATGGAGTTAAAATTGGAAAAATTCCCATAACTGCAATGAAACCCATCCCTTTTATATCGATAAAACGAGATGTGGGACCACCATTCTTCATGGTGTTCCCATAAAAATATTTTTAATGGGGAGAGGTGGTAATTTTGTGCCCAAAATGTGAAATTTTCATTGTATCCCAAGGTGTGTGTGTGGTGAATCTAGAAGATGTATTCCATTTTGTGGGTTAAGGTGGTAAAATTAGACTCCGTGAATTTTTTTTGTTCATTTGCAGTTTGAGGCATCCTTTTCGAAGCACCCTCAAACAAAATATCTATTTACAATGTTCGAGGGTCAACCTGATAAATTGAAATTAAAAAATAATTTATTATAAATAGATTTATTATTTGGCCATGTGGAAGTAGGTATGCATTAAGGTCAATCAACCATTTAAAGAAACAATTATTTACTATTCTCTATAAATACTTGGTTATCTTTCCAGAATTGAAAAATGCAGACAAATTTAAAGACAACAAAGAATAATAAAGAATAATTTTGTATTCAAATCCCCTACTGCATACCATGAGGAGTATAACATAAATACCCACAAAGAAATCAATCACAAAAGAACTTACCCAGACCCCCTCAATGTGATTCCCTTACACCCGTGGAATAATCCCACCATGAAAGAGTCCCCTTCATCGATGGATGACTTTCACGATCCCCCACCATACATAAAAAAATGATATATGTGGAATTTTTTTTATCATTTGTTGAATATTAACAATTAGTTTTTTTTTTCACCACATTCCTTTTGGAGTGTGGACCAACATTGGCCCATTCCTGAACTATCCAAATGAATTCATGAGCTCCATAAAAAAAATTGAGAATTCTATCATTGAGACCTCCCCAATGGATGCCAAATTGTGTAACCCATGGGATAAGATAGAACAATTTTCACCATCCAACCAGGCATTACCATGATAAAATTAGTCCAATATTTAACCTCTATATTATGTGGGCTCCTGATAATGTTTTTAGTTATGCATTCTAATGGTAATGATGATGCCATTCTTTGGGATTGTGGTATATAGATTCTATGGTTGGGAGATGAATTCTGTTTCATGAAATGTGAATAGAATACTATTACATGTGTTCATTGTCATATATAGGATCACCCTCAACCACTCTTCCACATGTTGGAAGGGGAAGAATGTGGGAATCTCTTTGGGAGTAATCCCCTAGTCTCACTTTCATGACATATCTTTCCCTTCCACACATTCTCCCTCGTCAACCAGCGGTTAAAGGAGATTTTGAAAAGTGCGAGATCATTCAATTCATCTTTATTCAGCCATTATGCATAAATAAATGCTCATCTATCATAGGTTTTGACCCCAATAGTTAAAAACCAAGTGATCAATGATCCCGATTCTAATGGGATACGTAGGAATCCTCTATGAGGGTTTAATGAAAAAAATTAAAACTATCATATTATTTATTGGGATATATTACCAATAAGATAATTTTCCAATCTATGTGGATATATTACTTTTTACTCATACGAACTGTATCTTCATCATCCTAAATACTCAGTGTATGACATTTCATCACAAGGGTATATTCCCTACCAGATAAACCATAAGTGTCCACTGTAGCCTATTTCCCACACAATTATTTTCTAGGAACATTATTCCTTGATTTTCATTGTATTTATCACTAAAATAGGTGGTTTGGTTAATTTCACAAGACATTATAAGGTATGAATTTTTATTTAAATTGGAACCAAACTATGTGGGTTCTAATTATTTTTCAAGAATACAAAAGAATCCCTTATTTTATGACCAATCCCATCATCAAAACCCCAAATTCCACCCTATAAAACAAATAAATTCCATAACATCTTACCCTGATGCTTTAAACCATGATACATTAAATAAATAATTACCAACTGAAAAATAAAATGAGATGGGTAACCTCTGAGAAAAATAGGGGGATCTATCAATAGAGAACCCTGGATTCGAAAAAAAGTTTCCATTGATTGAGAAACATTTATATATACATATGGTTACTCCTAAATGTATATTTTATTGATTTCAAATTAAATGGGAACAAGTAATATTTTAATGTTAATAAAATATTGATGAATATCAAATAAATCTACAAGAGAGTCATATAGTGGGAAACAATTACCCCAAAAATGGTGTGACGAGACCAACCTTTCATCCTCTCAACTATTGTGGGTTATTATGCATCATTAGGAATAAATACTCAATTAAAACCGTCCATTGGATTAAAGGTTCATAATAATTATGGATATAGGAAATGTTTAGTGTTTCTGGTTCCACACATAAACCACATTAGAAAACTCCCAAAATAGTCTATGAAGTGAATGTTTTAGTTCAGTGTAAACAATATTTCAACCATAATCACCCACACAATAGACCATCTAGCCTTCATGTTCTTGTTATACACCAGAATAGTGAAGAAGAAATTTATCCATTGATCTTCCAAAATAATAATGTCATCTACATGTAAGGTCATTTTTTACATTCACAAAATGAACGTGGTAAAACATGGATCCCCTAAAAAAATTAAATTCACATGCACTCATTTATTGTAGTAATCATTTGATGGGTTTCCTTTTTTTTTGTTTGATATATATATATATATATTCAGTTTCAATATAACTCTCTTCAATCTAAATGGAATCCTATCTGTTAAAACCATGTTATAATTTGGTTATCACACAAGTAGTGTCCTCATCTAGCCACATGATATCATCTCTAACCCAGAATCTTCTATGTTGGGTATCCCATATGATAGTTAGGGAGTTCCACCTCAATGATGCCATACTAATCCATGGATGCTTCACATGAAGTCTTTAAATACATGGTTCTCGACTAACTGTCAACCTTACAATGACTAGGGGTAAATAAGAAGATGGAATTGATCACTAAATCAAATTGTTTCGTCTACATTTCCATAGATGATAAAAAACTTCAAACATTAAGTTAGTGAGGTAGATCATGAGGTTTCTAGGGGCCTCATCTCTACACCATAGGATTCAGTGTAAACAGACCCTTCTAGAAACTCCCTCCACTAACACCACATGGTGTCCGGTTCTTATTATGATTAGGATACCACATGGAGAGATTGACCATAGGTCACATAAACCAAAGAACCCAAGATAAAACATAAAGTGAAATAATCCATAAAATAAGAACATTTTCACATCAACGATCGAAGGGTAAAATTACTCTATTAAAATTCAACAATAACACAAGAGTAGTCTGACATACCTTACCAAGTACATCAAGACAACTGGGAAAGTTTTGTAGAAACTGAAGAAATATAATGGCATGCACCAATAGTAAATAGGGTTAGACCCATATTACTTCCCCCACAAATGATGATTGTCTGTATACCCCATTACGAATCTGAGGATAGGAGATGTGATACATCCCTACTACAACTATTAAAAAGGAAAATATTACAGTAATAACAAAAAAAATTAACCCCTTACATTCTAGATGTTATGGATGGTATGAATCAATTAATTTAAACATTCTAAAAGTCTAAAAATATATAATTATTTCATCAGAGAATACTAGGATTCAATTACACAGCACTGACTCTACAATGGAAGTATCCCATCAACATGATATGAAGGGAACTGAAGAATATAGTCATATTCCTGTTATTATCCAAGAGGGTTGTGAGAAAAAATACCATGATAACTGAACAAAATGTGTGGGGACACACATCGATTTTAACTTGATATTATTGGTACACATCATTGGACACTCTTGGGTAGGATTATATCATTGGAAAAACATCATAAGACTCTAATTATGTTCTAGAAGAAGCATGATAACTTCTTAGTAAAGATCCCATACATGAATGTCGGTAACCACCGAAGGCTACTTGAACTACCCAATGAAAAAACATATTAAAATTTTCTGAATAATAGAAACATAAAATCAAAGAGTAGTTCCACAACCCTTCTTTAATGAATTATTCCATTCATAAGATCATAAAAAATCTATCCACGACGGTTCATGAGTCTTATTATTCATTAAAAAATGTAATAATTAGCTATAACAGTTGTAAAGCTCCTCCTCATAGCATTAATGCAAAAAAATCTAGGGGTGATCCCAAGATTGTCTAACATGAAATACTACTTATTGTTTATGTAATAATCGATCATGAAAACCAATCTATTTACAGGTTCTATGAAAACCCGCTTCATGGTTAGAAGTTAAAATGAATTGATGTTACACCCATTTCTATTGACAACCTTTAATATTCTCCACATGGTATTTGTCATACGATTTATCCCAAAATTCGACGGTCTATCCAAAGTGTTACTCATCAACATAATGTTTTTCATCAATATTCTTCCACTTTTTGATATTTTATTTCAATAATAATGTCTTCCCCATGTCGAATCAATTGTCAGAAAGCTCTCATGTTGTGATGTTCTTTAGCAGACGAGTTTACTCTTTCCTAATTCATTATCATTAATAAGAGATATCCTTTATAAAATAGGAGAATAAATTAGGAAATAGTTAATATCCAAAATAACCATGCATTATATTCTTTAAAACATGAAAAATAGAATTCACCCTAGTTCGGTTATTTACAAAAAGAAATATCACAACGACCCGTACATTCAAAAAAGGTACAGATAATTAGTTTTTCAATTTCAATACTTTGAATGAACCTAATAAAGATTTCAACTCTTCTAAGAATGTCTCAAGATTTTCTAGTGATTGGTTAGATCTTAGATCATATAAATGGGAAAACAGACTGTGTCACACAACTTTTCTTCAACTCGGTGACCCAGGGCGCATTATCATGTACCAAATTTCAGACCTAGGATAGAGACATTCAGTATTTTTTCACAAGTTTTCTCAAACCACACACCTAACCATACAAGTTTCTTATTATATATGGAAAACTATGCTTGATTGGTTCATAGTTTTTTGATCAAGTTCCTAAACAACTTACATGTATATTTTGAGGTAAATTCTTTTACTAGTATTTTACGTTATACGATTTTTTTTCATTGGATCTCAAGTATCTGACACCCCTTATCATCATCCATTGATATAATGATCACTATCACCTAGGAATTGATCATTTTTATCTATTCGGTGTATGTTATTCTATTTGTCAGAAGTATTGGATCTTTCTTAGTAATATCCCATAGTCTCTCAACTCATATCAATGTTAATATTAAAATTCTATAAAATATTTAGGGACATACTCATAGAACAATTTTAGTGGTAGTACATACAACCACAAATGAAATTAGTGCTGAATAATACATAGTTATCACAAATATAAGAGACATAAGAAAAAACCCTTACCTTAAGTCTTCAATTTCATCGTACATGTTCAATCCTCACCTTCTATTGGTAACTCATCTTTTTTTCACCCAAGGTATTCCTTGGTTGGATTTCATCCCAAATAAAGGAATCTAGGATAAATAGAGGGATGTTGGGAGGATATTTAGGTAGGGGTTACCTGATCGAAATGACATGAGAGGTGTGAGTAAGTGAGGGGGTGGGGTGGGGGGTGAGTGACCTTTTATAATGGAGGAGGAGTGAAATCTTTTCAAATATAAAAATATAAACATTATTTGAATGTCTCTCTTACATCATGTGCCTCCAATAATATTAAATTTTTTGATCCATGGGAGGATATAGTCAAAATATGTATATCCAATAGATTTTGGACACATGTCTAGGGTATTTGGCTCCTTAAGTTAAAGTCTAACCACTAACTAAACTCATTTTACCTTAATAGTTGTAATTAATTTTAATTAATTTCACCATTAATTTTGGTTAAAAATTAATTTTACTTATTAGAAATTATAAATTATGTTTGTTAAAAATATATAATTCATTTTTCAAAATTCTAATCAAATATGTGGTAGAAATTAATTTCATATTAATCCCAATGACATGGTGAGACGACACATTTTTTGAGTAAAAATTTCTAAAATTTGGAAATATTTATATTAAAATGTTATTTAAAATCATTTAATATGAATTAAATTTGATTAATTGATGTATATTTTACTAATTATATTATAAAACAAAATAAAAAATAATTTATCTATGAAAAAAATTATACTCAAATGTAGTTTTTAATTAAAAATCAATGTTTTTCACTATCAATCAAAAAATGAAACTTCTGAGAAAAACACTAAAAATTCAACCAAAGTAAATTTTCATATTACTGTTTCAAAAAAAAATTATTTCTTTCATATAAATATTAAAAAAATTTCAAATATTAGAATTAGAATGGGTTATCTATTAAAAGATGGTAAAATTAACTTTAAGAAAAATATAATGTTTTATCCATATAATTTGATTTATTTTTATCTATTGACTAGAAAAAATATATGGTGAATGATAAATATTAGACTGAATATTATATACATATATTTCATTAAAATAAATTTTCAAACGATTTTTAATTAATTTATTAAGGTAAAACTTGTTTTATTTCATAAATATATTTTTCTAGCAAAAGATATCCAATATTTTCAAAACTGTTATATTTTTTCTAGTTAATTAATCACCAAATAATTATTTTTATAAAGATTTATATACCATATTTTCATAACGTAATTTATTCTATTCATAAATCACATTCCTATGGATTTGTGATAATAATAATATTTTAATATCAACATTAACAGTATATTTTAGTTCGGTAAAACTATACCATGAATATAACACAACCTATAAAAGGAATTCACTATTGTATGTAGAAAAACGGAGACATAGTTTTTCATTTACCATTATCTAAAAAATTTCATTTGTATAGGGAAATATTCTGTTCTTGTTGTGAATAATGACATCTAGTCTTAGTGATTTTATATAACAAAATATATATTTTCTGTCATGTAAAATAAAAATACCAAAAATATTATATTAATTCAAATAAATATATCCAAAAACATATAAAGGTTACATTCTACCATTTTAAAATGAATTTCTCTGTTGAGATTTTTCTAGGTTATAAAAGTTTTAATACATATAATTTCATTTAAAAAAACAATAACATTAAAATTAATACAAAAAATTCAATTAAAAAGTATCTTGAATCATAACGTTTACTCAAAGTTACTCATAACTAAGAATAAATACATGATAAAATATGTGGAACCTAAAAAAATGCACACGTAAGAGAAATATAACAACCATGTTCTGATGTATATTGATTTAGAACATGGTCAAGAGAATGTTAATGATCACAAATCCATAACCAAAAGAGTCTTAAAAATGGTCATTGATATCATAAAAAATGATGATAATACCATATCATTTTTTTCAAGACCCTTTTCCTCATATTTAATAATTTACATAATAACATATAATTAAATATATTAGGACAACCATAGCCTCAATTTATCTCTTATTCCATGAAATGAAGGTGAATTTCTTATTATTGAGCTTTAAAAGATTATGAGATCCATAAATAGAATGATAGGTCATCCATATGTCATTATCTAAACATAAAGGTTAGTACTTTTTATCCAATAAGCATAAATCATCATATAGATAAATAATATCTGAAATATCTAAAACATCATCATATGATTAATATATAAAATTTCATAAATGTTAACCTTAAAACCCTTCTAATATATAATTCAAACAATATTCCTTAAATAAGCTCAAATATTATACCAAAAACAGTTTTACTGGATATTTTGTTCATACTTACTCTAATATAACAATAAAAGAGATTTTTTTATTCCAAATCATGCGTAGAGGGATATAATAACATGATGTTTCACTAAAGGATGAACAATGATATTTTCACAAGACATATTCATACAAAATCAAACATGATATTTCTAAAAAAGGGGGTGGATAAAATTTACCCAATTATCATGATTCACTTCATCCTTTGTGATCGCAATAGACTTCTCTTTTACCTATTTCCTCAGAGATTGTTATTTATTTTGTTTTATATTAGCCCATGTATTGAGGAATTTATTCTCATAATTCCTAAATCCCATATACCTAAAACACCGAAGTGTGGGTGCTATATTGTTTTGATATTTCTCTTTATTAATTTCATTGATTGTCCTATTCTCATATCATAAAAATTACTTTTCTCGATTGTTAGGCTTCCCACACTTGAATCACCACCGTGATCCTTTCACGAACTCACCTATGTTTTCTTTACATTATTTATGGAATGTTAGAGTCTGAAGATTATTTATCTCTCTGTGTGACATATCATCAGATCTTCCATGGAATCCCATTTTAATTTTCTTATCGATATAACCAAGAGGGATTACAGCTTTCATTTCAACATTAAGTGAACATCAAATAATTTATTCATGGAATTCAATGTACCTTATAGCTAATGCCCTTTAGAGAGTTGGTTTTGAAGCACTAAATAATTGGTCATTATAACATTCAGAATTAATTATTTAACTATAAGAGAATCATGAAATTTTTTTATTATTTTTTTCATAATAACCAATATATTCATCACCACTTCTTGTTCTCTAGGAGTTCTTTATCAATATTCATACAAATAATTTGAGGAAATTACATTTTGAACAATATGATATTGAGATTTTTCCGATCCCTAGATTTAATTAATTATTGTGGCCTTGTATTCTTGGTATGATTCCACCATTGTTCTGCCTCACATTCTATATTGGAGACAACCAACATGACCTTTTCATTATATGAACAATAGAGAATATAAGATATATTTTCAGTGGTACTAATAGAACTTTAGAAACAAACATTCCAATGGAACCACTAAAAGAAAGTTCTAGATGCCTCGTGTAGTAATCAATATATCATTGTTCTCTCCTTTTCTCGGTTGGATGTTATCCCTTATTCTTATCTTAAGAATGCATAAGAAAATGTTATTTCACATTAACTCCCACGCAATTTAGTTTCTTAGGAGGACAATAATTGAATTCTTCATTATAATAGTTCATTTTGGTTCAATCCTTTGACTAAATAAAATCATAGTGTGAGAAACACTTATCATAATAGAAAAAAATATAATTATGACCAATAACTTATACGCTGTCACAATTATTAAAACTTCTTTTGAATATATGACACCTTAGACTTATCCTTAGAGACATCCCTAAAAATATTCATAGATTTATAACTAGGGATGTTGTTAAATGTTTCTCATTCTATTTTTATAATTTTGATTAAATATTTCCTTGGATAGAAACTATAGATAACCATGCTTAACATACAAGGATATTACAACATTTTAGATGAATATTTAAAAAAATATACAATTACATGCTCATGGAACATAATAGTTTGGGGTCTTTGGAAACATGTATCACATTTTCTTACTTTTTGAAATATTGTCATCATCTCTGTAAATATCTTCCTCATTTGTATGCATAATTGAAAAACATTCTTCATAACCTAGGGGAAGGAAACATAAAAAAGTGGTGATCTTATGTGCCCAATAAGGGTAAACATAAAGATATACAGGCATAATCAAGAGGATAAGGGTATGAGAACATGATCAAATCATTATAAGAGCACACCATTAATATCAAAGATCATAATCAAGATTCATTGCATACATATTTATAATTAATAATACATGAATGATAATGTTATGGAGAGAATAATAAATGAAATTATAATATAAGAAGAAGACATAGAATTGTTCCACACACATTATTTTATGACATTGTGAACATGTTTATATAGAAACATATTCACTCATTAAGCTAAGGACATAAAATTAGGCCATCAAAAAAAGATATGGACAAGAAACTAAGTCTATTCATAACATTGAGAACATGTAATTAGGTTCACACATAGTATTATGAACATGTAATACGGATCACACATAACCTTATAGATATGAAACGAGGTCTATGCATATCATTTTGAAAATGTAATAAGGTTCAAACATATCATTTATTTCATTCAATAAGGTTCACTCATAACATTTTAAACATGTAATCCGGATCAAAGATAATGTTATGTACATGAAACTAGGTCCATTGATAAGATTATAAACTTGTAATCAGGTTCACGTATAAAATTGTGAACATGTAATTAGGTTCGTGCATAATATTTTGAACACGTATTCCGGATGACCCATTATGTTTCTACTCACTAGTATTCCATTGTTACCAATTGCATTGGAGGAAGATATAGGTCCCACCTACAACATAATAAAATCATACATATACCTTCCAAAAGAATATGAAAAATAAGTATATAATAACCCATGAAATGAAATGGGTTTCAAGAAAATATCATAATATAATTAACATTTTAAATGAGATATGTCTATGTAACATCTTGAGTTTTATGAAAGAAACATTATGATCAATAGCATATATGATATGCTACATGAATCATACACGAACAACCAAATATAATAATTTAAATGTTACCTTTATAACAATTCCATTGGAATTGAGGGAATGAATATAATCAATTTAATTTCAAAAATATGGTTTACAAATGTTTAAATAATGATTCATTGGTTACTTAATTTATATGAAATGGAAATAAAAACAAATGGAACATAAAGGATGTGTTTTAATGAGAGCATATTTAAAAAGTGAATAAATGTGTCTATAAAATCATATAACCCATTATATATTTTTATTTAATAAAAAATATAAGTTATATATTCAATTTAATGAATTAAATTAATCTGATATGTTTTGTTAATATGATATATGAACAAATTCAATTTTTCGGATAAAAGAATTAATTTCTAAAAATGAAGTTTTACTGCCTTTTGATGGAAACCACTTATTAGATTTAGTCATTGAAATCACGATATGTTCTACTTGAAAAAATATACTTCTTTTTTATAACAGTGTCATCGAAATTTACATTAGATTAATTTTTGATATTTTTCTGATAACTATCAATTTTGATGAATAGTAAAAATACTCTAAATTTAAATTGAAAATATATTTTTAGATTGAGTTATTTAATATGGTTAAATCATATTATTTAATGGTTTTATAGTATAAATGGAATATTTTTTTATCATTTAATCCAATTTTGATCATAAGTAGTAATTTTACAATGAAATTGGATATAAACACATGTCAATGTTTTGGAAGTTTTTACTTCATAAAAACACACTTTCTAGTTTCGACAATGGGAACTAGTTTTAAATTAATTACTGCCAATTATGTGTTTGGAATATTAAAAATGGATTCCATATTTTTCATTATAAGGTCATAATTGTGTTAATACATAACCTTTATTTACATGCATTATGAATAGTAACATTAGTAATTATTTTTATTTACCATGGTTAAATGGTAAATCAGGAAAATAAGGGTAAACAATAATATTATAGTAATTTTAAGCTACCCTAAAAAAGTACTAATACTATTGAATGAGTTATGTCTGACCATAATCACCCTTATGCCGAATTTTTTTCTTTTTAGAGCCACTTTGATGTGAAAATGACATGTTATAATGATTAATTTAAAGTAAAGAGAAATATAACATTAAAATGTGTCTTCTGGAAAAACAATTTTAATATGGATTATATAAATGATAAATTAGAATATAAATAGTCATTAGAAATATAAAAATATTTCCAAAATCATGGTTTTTTTATGAAATTTTTTATACTATATATCTATAAATTTATTTATGACTAAATGATGATGCATCAATTACCTTATTAGAGAATGATTCAATGAAATGATATTATAAATGTAAACATTAATGAAATTTTTTCATTTTGATTCAATAAAATAAATTTATATACTATTATGAAATATTATATTTGATGTAATGCCTTACTTTTTTATGTAAGAAAGTTTTCATGACATTAACAAAAATCAATTACTAAATAGTGTCAAAATTGACCTAAACGGGGTTGTAAAACCAATACTATATTATTAAAGGATATAATAGTCAAAAAATTATATTATTCAACCAACTAACATATATAATGTTTCCAATGATATTAATGACCCACTTATGGTTTTTTGACATTTTATAGTATCTATTGTAACCATATATTATGAAAATACATGAAGTCATGGTAAGTGTTACATTTTTAACTAATGGTTGAAGCTTAATGATAAGGTTATTTTTCTAATATAAAAATGTCTAAAAACATCTGGCTATGTGTATTTAGACACATAATATTCTTTTACACTAAATATATCACTTTGAAGCCTTTATAATTCGAAAAAATTATAATAAAATAATATTTCAAGACTTTCCTAAGGTGATCCTACTCTCTATTATAAATGGACAACATCTCTACACACTTACTCACATATCTCAAGACCCTTTGATGGAAAAAATTCAACAAATTTAATCTCCTAACATCCCTCATTTAATCCTATAATTCATACAATGGTCAGTAGGATATTCAAGAAATACCTTTGGCTCAAATCAAAAGAAGTTACCCGATTTAGCTGTAAAGTCTTCTATCAAGTTCCTCTCGATTATTTTTCTTTCTACTCCATATGATCATATTATTTTCGGATTACATAACAAAAAAATTATCCTAAATATAATAGAATATTTTGATGAGAATTATTCTATCAACACTCACACACACATCCATCTAATGGATAAGAACATACAATTTTTGTGTATGGTGAACTACTTCCTCACAAAACAATGATTGTTCAGTGTTCCCATACCACATCTCATGGTGGGCATTATGATGGCTCGGTATTTATATATGATAAGTATTATATTTATTTTTTCTATATTATTATGTAACTTATATTTACAACATACCATTATGCTTTCCATTATGACTAATTGTGACAATTTTATTTGAGGAAGTGCAGACTACAACCCTCTCAGAGTGATATGACTCCATCATGACATACATGGAACGTATAAAGGATGGCATTAATGAAAATATCTAAAATATATAATATATATATTATAATTATAATTATAAAATACCTATATATAAATTAGTTTTTATTCTTTTAATATGAGAGAGAAATGAAAGTAGCATTCATGCATACATACAACCGACCGTCTCCATTAATGGCACATTTCCGCATACTCAATCTTGTTCATCTTCTAAAGATGAAGAAATATTGGATAATAATGTTAATGAAGAAGAATTATAGCTGGATTTCTATCACCATATTTCACATGAAAGGGTGATTTCTTCAGTTAACTGAATGGGTAAGCATATCTTGGTATCAAACTCTTCAGTAATTTTTAAATCGTCAAAGCCACCAGTGGATAGTGATGTATTTAAAATAGTTTCCAATAAGTAGAAAAAGTCTCCAATTTCCACTTATACAGTGGTTGAGAATTATATTTCATAGCACCATGAGATTTTGGACCTTGATGAAGCAATGGCCCTTAAGGGAATGATGGCACCTTTGAAAAAAGACACTTCTCCTGAAAAATGTTAGGAACGAAAAGAGGACATCTCTAATTCCGAAAGAATTAATAAAGAGAGGTTTTGAAAAGGGATTAAATATCTTAATTCAAATAAGGGGTGATCATGAGTTCCAGGAAATGGTAGTGTAAGGGTTTACTAGCATGCACTTCAAGAAGAAGAATGGAGGATAAGTGCACGACTGTGGAAAATTATCGGCAAGTAGTTATTAATTTAGGCTTTCCCTTGTTTTCCAGTAAAATTCTCAGACAATATATTTTAAATTATTTTAAGAAAAAAGGGTAAGCCTCTATATTCAATAAAAAAAATATACTAGATATATATGGTATTTAAAACATGTATAATATTCTAGGGATAATGGACTTATGACCACATGGTTAATTTTCATCAAAAAAACTTCATTTTTTACACGAGTACAGAACATCGATGAAACGTCCAATATAAACTCAAATAATTAAATAATTGATATAAAATGGTCATAAGTGATATTTAATAAAATTTATTAGAGTTATAAATAATATATAAATTAACCTATCATTATTATTCATGAAAATAAACAAATAATATGACAAGTCGAATTCAAGGTATGGGAACTTGTTAACCCAATTTACATTCTTGGGGTTAGTAATCTAGTTCTTGATTATGTCATTCTATGATTATGATTGAAATAAATTTTTACATCCTATCATGTACTTTATTAATTATAACTTATAGTTAATATAAATAATCAATCTATTTTAATAAAAATATTATCTTTGTAAGGGAAATCATAACTCAATATCATTTCATTGAGTTAAATCTCCATTTCATTGGTTTTGTTTTACCTAGAATACCTCTGAATGAACTATAACTATTTTACAAAAAATATACACTTATATTAGGTGTATTTATATTTGTAACTCATATTTATGTCTTTGATTTATCCTTAATCTAAGGATATTATATTTTTAATTGATATCGTCTTAATTTACCTTCCATTGAGACTTATTTTTTGTTATTAACCAATTCAATTTTATATGGAATATATTATTCCCTTTCACATATTATAACAAAAATCACCTAATTATCATGATAATATATGATTAGTTTCAATGTATTCTTTAATTATTTTTATTCATGTATTCCCCAAGTGGAAATGGACTCTTTAACTAAAACATCATTATAAATATTTTTAAGATTTCCCCTTATAAATATTTATCATTTTTGAAAATTTTTTCAAAATGTGTTTAATGATTTATTTATTTGGACAGGATTTTTTTAAAGGGTAAATACCATTAAAATGTTTCAATGTGGTATGGTACACTTCTATTAAAGATTAATCTTTTTAAAATTTTAAATAGTTTTGGAAATGTATTGAATGTTTCAATATCTTGTATTTATATCTTGTTATTGATAAGTAGAATAGTTACAGTTTTAATCTTTTATGTGTTATGATTATGTAATGGTACTTGGAAACATGACGGGTTGTAACATGATAAACCACATATGGGTGGTTCCATGATAAACCTATGGTGGTTGGGCCCATGATAGATCTCCAATCAATTGGTTAACATGATGGATGTAAATGATAATCTTTCTACCAAGAGATTTATGGAATATACAACAATGGGTATTCCAAACATAACATTTAAGGTTACTCCCTATGTAGCTATGAGTTGTACAATGTAAGTAAGATATATATTCCACAAGTACTGTTTATGTTTTATGATTTATTTGATTTTTTGTTGAAATATTTTGATTACATGATGTATGAAATGTAGATTATGATTTATGGGTGAAAAGAATGTTTTTGTGAAAATGTTTTCATTGGTTTTAAATATTCATGGAATAAGAATTTTATTAATAATTTTATATTCCTTATTGATCTTTTTATGCTCCTCCCTTGTTTTGGAAATGTATTCACAGGTTATAAGGATGGGTAAGAGAAATAATGAATTCAAAAATATTTTTATCATGAAATGAATTATTGTTTTCAAGGAGTTTAATTATTGTCAAAAAATTGGATAGATTAAACCTATCTACATTGTAATATTTCAAATGTAATGTAATAATTATGGCCAAATTCCCTAAAACATTAATCCTTAATATCCTTAATGTGAAGGAAATTAAATTCTTAATAATAATTAAATATTAAGTAATGTTTAAGTCATGTGCCTTAAAGTTTGTATCAGAGGAAATTTTTAGCCAAATTTTAGTATTATAACTTTGGATAAACACTAGGTAAATCTTTATGTCCATTATTTTAGGTAAATATTTGTTTTATAACTTTTTTAGATCGAGGAATGACTGTAAAAAATGGAAGGAAGAGGATCTCAAATAGCATTCCTATCTCTTTTAGATGACATGCTTGCAATAATTATTGCGAAGTCTTATTCAAATGATTATGAAACCTTTTCTTACATACAACTCACTTGAAAATTGTTTATTAAGATATCAAACAGCTCCACTACACCTTGATACAATCGTGGATAATGGGTTGTATTTGATCAAATCCTATTTTCTAGATATTCTATTTTTTTCAAGAAATTTAGGTATTATCAAGGCATTTCTAAATATTTTACCTTATCACAATATTTTAATGAATATAATGATTTTGAAAATGGTTTTGAAAAATGAGACCCTTGCAGAACATATTTATTTTTTCTTTTAAAATATAGTCTTTTAGAACATACTTATTGTATTTTAAAATTCCATATATTGATCGTTTCAACTCAAACTTGGTATGACTATTTTATAAAAAGAATTTTTTATCAGATGTTTTAAAATTATATGTCATACATGTTTATTTTAGAAATAAATTTTTCATGGAACACTAATATGATCTGTGTTGAACAATGTGTATTTGGATAAAAGAAGCAAATGATTTTGAAGGATCTTTAAATCCTTGTTGCAATTAATGGACCTTATATCTTTGTGACATAGATTATGATAAAACCAGGTGAATGCCATGATCAAGGTACGATGTTATTTCGATGGTAATAGTTTTATTATATCATTTGGACATGAAATTAATAAAATTAAAATATATATATGACTTCATGAATTAATATGTCATGGTAATTATGATATGGGATGAAAATGATATGTATAAGAAAACTATTAAGGTTAAACCATGTTTGGTTTAATTTTGAGTCTTATAAAAGGTACATCCCACAATATGGGTAACAACCCCTCATGTCCAGCAAGGCTAAAAGAATCAAATTTTGACTAATTTTTTTAGTTAAATAATTTTATAGATTAATAATAACATGATTTTTAGAATATATTTTTAATTAAATATATATCCTTATTATTGTAAAATGATTTGGTGATTAGGTGATAAATGTTATTTTAGAAGACATTCACTCTTTTGGAAACAATATATTCCTAAAAAAATTGAAAAACAAAAGGATTACATTTGAGGAGTAATGATCTAATTTTATATTATAAGAATCTATGTTTTTATTGTCGACATATTGAAATTTGTGTTACTTAATGGAAATAATTAACCTATAATGGAGAATATGTGATTATGTTAATTACATTTAGTTTTGATACTTTAAGAGCAATCGATGTTATGTGCAGATAAATGTTATGATTTATCATTGAAAATTAGGTGATGAAATCCTTGTGAATTTTGGGTTTCAATATTAGTTTGGATTATATTTATTAATTTTATGAAAAATAGTTTATTTAATGGACTTTGTTTATATTTGGGTATTATTTGTTGAATTTAGAATAATAAGAGTAGAATTTTTTTTGAAGCATTATCCTTTTTTGGAGATTATCTTATCTTATACAAACCATTTTGGTTTTGGATAATGTCTAATGATATGGGAAATATATAGTTCATCTTTTTTGAATTTTGTGATCTCTAGAAGTTGATTCTAGTGCATTAGGTGTGACCACGTAAACTTAAATACTCACAATTTGATTAAAATATGATTATTCGATTGAAATATATTAAAGGATGAAACATTACATTTCATGTTAGTATGTTTTCTTATGTTCTTTTTCTAGGTAGAAAAATATTTCATCAACTTTTTGAAATGAACATTAAAATAAAAATGTTTTCTCTTTACTTTTTCAATTGGGAAATCAAAGTCCATTTAACCCAACAGTAGTCTCTGGTTTTTGGTTATTAACTTTCTCCTAATTATATTTTCTACCGATCTTTATCAGAACATGATAATTAGTCATTCATCCATATACATGTTTTCCTACTTAGAACCCTACAATGTGTTATCTCGTGTGACCTTTGTACTTCACATTCTTTATTTTAAAGTGGAAGTTTTATTAACCCTTTATTCGATGTGGTATTTATTAATGAAGTTATTGAGACAAATGTTAAAATTTTAAGGATGCAATTGCCAAAATGGAGTAATTATGTAACATTATGAGTTTTAAGATTGAAACATTATGTTCAATAGCATATATGAATAGCTACATAAAGCATAAATGAACAACTTAATATTATTATTTAAATGTTACCATTATAACCTAGTCATTGGAATGAAGGGAATGAATAGTATGAACTGAATTATGAAAATATGGTTTAAAAAAGTTTATATAATTATTCACTAGTTGGAAAATTTATTATAAATGGACGTAAAAACCAATTGATTATAACAGATATGTTTTTATAAAAAAATTTATAAAAAGTGATTAATTTTCATTATTAAGTTATATAACCTTTAATGGATATTTATTTAATGAAATATATATGTTATATATTCAATGTAATTATTTAAATTCATTTTATATGTTTTCCAGATATGACATAAGAACAAGTTAACTTTTCTAGATAAAAGTAGTATTTTTCTAAAAATCCATTTTTACCGCCTTTTTATGGGGAACACTTATTAGATTTTGTTCTGACACATTTATATGTTACATTTGAAAAAAAAATTCTTCATTATGAAAGGGACATAAAAATTTTCTTTGGATGATTTTTTGATATTTTTCTTGATAACTATCATGTTTTGAGGAATAGTAAAAATACACTAAATTTTAATTGAAAAAACTTTTTCCATCTGGATAATTTATATGGTTAAATAATATTATTTAATAGTCTTAGATTATAAATGGAATATTTTTTTTTCATTTAATCCAATTAAAATTGTTATATAAAATTTCCCATTTAAATTGGACTTACACCCATGTCAATCTTTTGGTATTTTTTACTTCTAGAAAACAAGCATTCCAGTTTTGATATAGGGGATTACTTTTAATTTAATTTCTTCAAATTATAGGATTTATATTTGGAAAAATCTATTCTATATTTGGAATCAAAAGGTTAAAATTGTGTAAATAGTTACCTTTTATTTTTTGGACATTATGAATAGTAACAGCAATAATTATTATTTTTTACCATGGTTAAAGGGTAATGTTGCTGAATTAGGTAACAAATAAT
Source organism: Viscum album (assembly GCA_963277665.1). Lineage (NCBI taxonomy): Eukaryota > Viridiplantae > Streptophyta > Magnoliopsida > Santalales > Viscaceae > Viscum > Viscum album. The sequence continues at coordinate 1,888,477,252 of OY728137.1, read as the reverse complement.
GTTATAATAACATAATACAACCGTAAATATTCCATAATCCTATTGGATGAGTTTTGTCCAACTATGATAATCCATAGGCTGAAATTTTGGCATTTTATAGCTACAAGGTTGTGAAAATGACATGTTATAATAATTAATTTAATGTAAATTGAATTGTATCTTTTACTAAAAAAAATTAATTGGATTATATAAATGATATTTATAACTATAAATACTGATTCTAAGGATAAAAATATTTCATACATCATGAGATTTTATTTATAATATTTATACTATATATATATATGACACAATGAAGATGTAGTGATTACCTTACTAATAAATGTTTCATATAAATGATATTATAAATATTACAAAAAATGTCATTAGATCATATTTATTCCATAAACAACATTTCTAGATTTTCATGACATATTATCTTTGTGTTAATTCATTTTTTATAGAATCGATTTGTTATGACTATAACAAAAACCAATTATTAAATAGTGTCAAAACTGACAAAAATGAGTTTTTAAAACAAATATTATGTTATTAAATAATATAATAGTCATAAAAGTATATTATTTAACAAAATAAGTTATATAATGTTATAAATTTCATTAATTATCAACTTGGGTTTCTCTTATAATTTTATAGGTAATGTAGTATCATTATATTATTAAAATACAAGAATACATGGTAAGACATAATATTTTTAACTAATGGATAAAGCTAAAATATAAGGTCAATTTTGTGACCTAAACTTGTATAAAAACAACTTATTGAGAGTATTACGACCCAATATAATCTAATTCAATAAATATATGACCTTTTAGCCTTTATAATTCTAAAATATTTTTATAACAATAAAATATTTCAAGACGTTTTTAAAGTGCCCCTCCTTTCTCTTATAAAAGTCTACCAACTCTACCCACTTACTCACACATCCAAATATCATGGCTCATCCAACTTCCCTATAAAATAATATCCCAATATTCCTCCTTTCCTAATAGAAGACTTACCTTTGGAATAATGTAATTTGATAATGCCTTTTGGATCAAATCATAAGATGTTACACAATTTAGTGGTAAAATATTCTATTAAGTTCATTTTCCATTATTTTCATTCTATACTTCCTATGCTCATCTTATCCATTGATTACATAACAAAAATAGTATCCTCAATATACTAGTATGTTTTTTAGAATTATTCAAACTACACTCTCACGCACATCCATCTAAGGGATATGAATATACAATTTATATGTACGGTGAAATTCTACCTCCTGAAACGATGATTTTCAATTTTCTCATACCACCTACCGTGGAGGAAATTATAATGGAACTTTACTTATATATTATATTTATTATATTTATTTTTCTATATTATTTTGTAATTTTTTAAAAAAACATACATTTTTTCTTTCTTTAAGGTGTTAATACGATAATTTTATTTGAGGAAGTGGAGACAACTACCCCCTCAATGTGATATGACTCATTCATTCCATACATGGAATGAATAAATGATGGTTTTAATAAAAATCTATAAAATATATAACATAAATATTATATTTAAATTATAAAATACCTATATATCATTTTGTTTTCATTTAATGAATTTGTCAATGAAATCAATGTATCGTTCATGCGTACGTACGACCTACCGTCCCCATGAATGGTGAGTTTCATTTCTTATCTAAATATGTTATAAACTATTATAAATATATATATTCTAAATATACATGACATTTAAATCCTGAATAATATTTTGGAGATAATCGAATCATGAACACATGGATAATTTTACTCAAAACAATTTCATTTTTTACTCAAGTACTAAACATCAATTAAGTGTCTGATATGAAATCAAATAATTAAATAATTTAAATAACATGGTAATAAGTGTTATAAAATAAAATTTAAAAATGTTCTAAATCATTTATAAATTAACCTAATTTTATAATTAAGGATAATAATGAACGAACATGGCATGTCAGATTCGATGTAAGGGAACTTCTTGACCAAATTTCCATTCTTTGGGTTAATCATATACTTATTGATGTTGTCATTTTATTTTTATGTTAGAAAAAACTTTTTACAACCCATAAGTTACTTTATTTATGTTTATTTATAGTTAATGCACATAATAAGTATATTTTATTATCATAACTATCTTTGTATGGGAAATCATAACTCAATATCATTTCATCGAGGTAAATATCCATTTCATTAGTTTTGTTTTTCCAAGAATTTTTTTTATTAAACTATGATTGTTTGTGATAAATATAAACTTATATTGGGAGTATTTATATTTATCAAACATAATTATTTAATTTATTTATCCGTAATCTTAGGATACGATCTTTGTAATTTATTTCATCTCAATTTACATTCCATTGAGACTTATCTGTTGTTATGCATTAATTCACATTTATAAAGTGTATATACTTACCTTTGAAATATTATATGCCAAATCTGATTCTTCTCATGATCTTATACGTTTTTTTAAATTTAATACTTTAATTATTTTTATACACGTAAATCGCATGTGGTACGATACTATTTAACTAAAACATCATTTTAAATGTTTTCAAGATTTTTTCTTCTATGTATTTCTTATTAATTTACATTTTTTAAAAATGAATTTAACGATTTATTTATATGTACATGTGTGTTTTAAAGTGTAAATTCCTTTCATAATATTCAATGTGGTATGGGATAATTTCATTAAAAAATAATCTTTTTAAATGTTTAAATTGTTTTAGAAATGTATTGAATATTTCAATATCATAAATTTATTTCCTGTTAATGACAATTGAAATGATAATAATTTCAATCTTGTAAGGGTTATGATTATGTAATGGTACTTGGATATTTGACAGATGGTTACATGTTTAAAAATATATGGGTGGTTCCCTGATAATCATAGGGTGGGTGATCCTGTAATAGCTCTCTAATGCATTGGGTAATGAGGCAGTGGTAAAAAATAATGTTTTTTCAAAGAGACTTTCAGAATATATTGTGATGGGTATTCCAAACGCAGCCCTAATTGTTACTCCCTATTTATCTATCAAGGATATAATGTAATAATGATATGGATTCCACCAGTTACCTTTATCTTTTATGTTTCATATGATTTTTTGTAGTAATTCGTAGATTACACGATGTAAGATAAGTAGTTTATATTTTATGGGTCAAAATTAGTTTTTATAAAAATGTTTTCATGTGTTATAAATATTCATTAGAAAACAGTTTGATTCCTTATTTTATATTCTTTATTGACCTTTTTATGCTCATCCAACATTTTTATTGTTTTTCACAACATATACAAAAGTGAAGGAGAATGAATGAATTCAAAATGATTTTCATAAAGAAAAGAATTATTGTTTTTAAGGAGTGTTGTTATTGTGAAAAAATTGGATTGAGTAGAAATTTCTACATTGTAAAATTTCTGATTTAATGTAATAGTTATGTCTGTATTCACTAAAACTATAAATATTAAAATATTCTCAATTTTTAAAAATGAAAATTGATCACCAAAAATCAAGATTATGTAATTTTTAAGGCTAGGGTTTTACAATCTCATAATTATTTAACTGAATCAAAAACCATAAATAGAAGATGGATTTTAATTCTCATAACTCATGCAAGGTAAATGGTTTTCATAAAAATCATTCCATCATAACATAAATCCATTAAGAAAGAAAATGATGGGCATTATATGTTAATATCCCAAAAATGGCATGAATAACACCAACATATGTCATCTTTCTGGGGAAATAATTTCAAAAGTTCTTTTGAAATCATTAACTGAGTAAAATACCATCTATTATTTTAATAATTTCATTTAAAACATAAATTTTTTTGAAAAACATTTTTTCCAAATTAAAATAAACATGAAAACTATTTAAGGAATACTGACTTTTTTTGGAATACATTTCCTTTAAAATATCCTTGAAAATTTAAAATTAAATATTGAATATATTTCAAATTTTTTTTCAAAATATATTTAGAAACATTTAATTGAGGAATTGAAAAACATCTCTTGAATTATATAACAATTCTGAAAAACTGTTTAGTTTTTAAGTCACTTTAAGAAAAATTAAGGAAATGAATATTTGAGATATTTTTTTCATAAAAATAATTCATTTAATCTTTCAAAATATTCATCATTGAATTATTATCCTTATAGAAGATAAATATGTACATGATAAACATTCATTTTTCGTCATAAAAATTTTAGAAAGTGTCTCGATTGGAAGATGACTAAAATATTACTTTTTATACTATTTTTGATTAAATAATAAAAATCAGTATAAATGTAAATAAAATATCATAGGATAAATGTATAATATTTATTTAACATATTAAGAAAACTTGGTTTTGAAATAACAGATATTTATAACCTAACATAGAGATGTCGTCAAATTTAGTTAAAATCACATTGTTAATTATCTGATGTACCAATTATAGAAAAATTATTCGAATACATGAAGATATAATGAATAAATATGGAAGAAAAAAAATTAGTTATGTTTCTTGAAATATAAATTTGGATGTTTCACCAATGGAAGCATAATCATAATCAATCTCGATAAAGATTGTGATTATAATAATAAACTGGAACCACTTTGGTAATTTTGAATTATAATCCCCAAGAAATAATAACATTACTCAAAGATTAAAATATCATGAAAATAATGGGATTCATGATATAACATGTAAATGCGAATTATATACACCACATAGAAAAATATTTGTATATTACATGACATGTTTCTCTATAAAAAAGAATTGAGAGAGAAATTTTCTTACTGGATTTTAAACTCTTGAACCACAAACCCCATGAAAAAAAACATCTAATTGATATGTAAATACCCATTAATTTGGGAATAATAATAATATAATACCTTCATTGAAGGTATATAAACCAAAAAAAAAATAAATTAGGGTTGAAAAAGGAATAAGTCTCATAGAAATAAAAATTAGATGAGAAAACCCTTAACTTAATTCTTCTCATTCATCATAAACATTCAAACATCATCTTATTTGGGTAACTCCTCTTGGTTTTGGAGAAAAGGGATTCTGTGATCATCTTTATAAACAAATAGATGAATCTAGTATGAAGGGAGGTAATTTTGGAGGATATTTGGTTTTGTGTTGGATGATCCAAAGGGTATGAGAGGTGTTAAGAATGGAGGGAGGATAGTTCTCTTTAAGATAGGAGGTTTGACATTCTGTTACATATAAAAGGTAATCACTATTAAGAATTTCCCTTAAATATTATGCCTCTAATAATTTTACATTTACTATCCAAGAGACAAAATGGTGTAAATATTGATCTCCAATGGATTTTGGAAATGTTTTCAGGGTATTTTTCCCCATAAGTTAATGTTTAACAACTATGTGAACTATTTTTTACATTCACTGTTGTAATTAATTTCAATTACAAACAGTAAATATATTTTACAAAAATTATTTTCAATTATATCAAATGATAAATTACGAGTCGTAAAAAATATAAAATTCATTTTTCTAAATTCAAAAAACATATAAGTGATAGAAATTAATCTAAAACTAATCTTGCAGACAAGACTATATAAAGAGTTTTAGTGTGCAAATTTAAAAAATAATGAAATGTTTTTATAACCAATTTTGTTTTAAAATTTGTTAACTAGCCTAAATTTAATTAATATATGTAAAATTGATCTAATTAAACTTTTAAACAAAATTAATATATAATATAACTCTGTAAATAAATTAGACAAAAAAGATATATTGTATTAAAACATAATGTTTTTCACAATTCGTGAAAAGATGAAAGTTCATAGAAAAATACAAAAACTTATCCCAAATTAAATTTTGATATAGATATTTCATAAAAGAAAATTATTTTTCCCAAATTAATTTATAAAATTTAAATTTATTTATTTAAAATGGGTTCTCTATTAAATGGAGGTAAAATTACAATTTAGAAAATATACATCTTTTTATTAAAAAAATTTGATTTATTTTCATCATTTATCATGAAAACATTTAAGATCGACACTAAATAGTTGAATGAATAATATATATATATACATATCATTAAAATAATTTATCGAAATTGTTTTAAATTATGTACATAGGTAAAACTTGTTTGATTTGCATAAATTTAGTTTTCCAGCAAAGGATTTCCTGTATTTTTAAAAAGCGTTATATTTTCATTCATAGTAAATTGATAACCAAATAATTTATCATATATACATATTTAAAACATTGTTTCCTAATTAAACTATTCATGTTCATAACTCTTATTCCAACAGCTAGGTAATAACTGTACTTATATTTTAATAATAATTTTAATAGTATAGAATAGTTTTTTAAAACATGTCCTAGTGTATAACACAAGATATTCAAGGAACTAATAATTGTGTGTAAAAAAATCCAAGTATATATTTTCATGTACAACAATATAATATTCTCCTTGTGTGTCACTACAAAATAATTATATTTTTTCAACAGGGGTATATTTGTTGGTAAATGTGTATTTTCTATTGGTAAAACGTTTTACCAACAAAAAATGTCCTCTTACTAAACTGTCGGTAAAAACGCTGTCACTAAATGTTATTACGAAATATAAAATAGTTCTATTAAAATTAAAATAATACCAACATATAATATATATTTTTGTCAAGGTGTTTAGCAACAGATTCATTTGAAATATATATCTGTTGGTAATAATATTACAAACATATAATATTTCTTTATACATTACACCTAAATAAAAATTATAATTTTTTTTTGCTGGTAAGATTTCATATTATATTTATTAATTTATCATTTACAATAGACCTATTTTTATTTTCAAATCGAATATGATTTTCAAACATGTTCAAAATTAGAAAAAAATTAACTATATAAACAATATAATTTTATACAAAATGAATCGATACATAGTTGAATTTATTGATTCCTAAAATGATCATAAAAACACAAAAGCCCAAGATCCATCTATGCAAAACCGCCGCCCCATTGGCCACCCCCAAAATGAAAAAAGGGCACTCTCTCTCTTGGTTTTATTCGTCATCCACCCATCATTGTAGAAGAGTAGTTCCACCAAAGATCTATCATCACCCCCAAGTAGGCCATTAAAATAAGAAACCAAGTCAACTCCAGTAATAGTGAGGAACCTCCCGTATTTGTTATCTAACCCCCTTCATCTCCATGATATACACCACCCAAAACAACAAAAACATACCCACAAATCAATGAAAAATATCTACATGAATTGAAAAAAAATGAATGTACAAAATTATGACCTGAATGGAATGACAATTTTTCAATCATCAACCCACTTGACATCTCAAAAAATCAAGTTACCTCCAATACCAGAGAGGATCCTCATGTTGCTTAGATTCCACAACCTTTACATCGAGGATCTACACCAAAACAACCAAGGAGCATTCCCACAAATTAGTGAAAATTATTTAAATAAATTGAAACCAAAACAGAAATAAATGAAATTATAAAATAATGATATACATAGAATGGTAATTTTCCACTAATTGTCCCTATTATCCAAACAATTACTTCATTTCACCAAATGTATCTCAATAATGTTATAATCATTGGTGACAGAAAGAAATTCCAATTTTGTTCATAAAAAACCGAAAACAAAAATGGGCATATCAATTCTCCAGAAGAAAAACATATTCATTCAAGGTCTGCAATTTACCAAGATCCAGCTTCTTTTACCTGCTACGTGGACACTTCTTCGCAGTGAGCATACAATAATAAAAATCAATGATCCAACCTTGCTGTTGCTCATAATTCATGACTTTATCCTTTCTCACTCCTAGGAAGAGGGATGTATCAAGGATTCTATGTGCTAAATAAGAAGATTGTCGTAGATGAAATATTCATTTGGTATAAAGTTCTAAAAATGAATCAATGAGGCCTTGAGCTTCTTAACACCAAAAAAACACTTCAACGGCCTCGTTCACTTCTGCGTAGTCCCACATAAATATCTTATGGACAATATTTCATAAAGAAACCACTTATTTCATAAACATTAGTGACAGAAATAAATTTCATTTGTTTTGTAAACCAATGGAAAACAGAATAGGGCATATCAATGCTTGAGAAGGAAAATATATTAAGTCACGTTCTGGAACATACCAGGATCCAGATATTGTTTCATGCTACTTGGCCTCTTCTTCGTGGCGAGCCTCTGTGAAGAAGGGACTATGATCCATCATTGTTGTTGCCTATAGCACACAACACCATCCTTGCATATTCATTTGGAATAGGGATGTATCTGGGATTCTAATTACTGAATAACCAGATTTCAACAGCTGAAATATTCTCTGGGTATAATGTTCTAAAAATTAAATAGTTATTCCTTGAGCTTATTGACTCCAAACAAACTCTTTAATGGACTCGTCCATTCCCTCGTAGTCCTGCTTCCAAATCCGCTAGCCAATCTTCCATGCAACAACCAGTTGTTTCATAAACATTAGTGACAGAAATAAATTTGATATGTTTCATAATAAAATGGAAAACATAATAGGGTATATCAATGCTCATGAAGAAAAAAAATAATTAGTCAAGTTCAATAACTTACCTAGATCCAGATTTCGTTGTCTACTACTCGGCGGATTCTTCATGGTGAGCCATTGAGAAGAGTGGTCTCTATTTCATACATGTTTCTGCACATTATTCACAACATCATCCTTTTTAATTCATAGTAAGAGGGATGCATCTCAGATTCAAATTACTGAATATGTAGATTGTAGCAACAGAAATATTCTGTGGCTATAAAGTTCTAAAAATGATGCAATGAGGCCTTGAGATTTTTAACTCCAAACAAACTCTTTAATGGCCTTTTACACTCCCTCTTAGTCCCACATCTAAATCCTATGGCCTATCTTACATGAAACAACCACTTTTCAATGGTTATCTTCGACTACCCAATACATATTTTATTCATCCACCCACAACTCAAACTTCAAGAACCAAAAATGTCACCCAAATGAAATAGATAACATCTTTATCCTGAAATGCGAGTGAAACTACGCAAACTTCTTATAGGTTCTACATGTACTTGATCCAGGATGAAAATGAAGATAAGAACAAGAACCACCATAAAAAACACTACAACATAGGACACCAGTGCAAAAGGAAATGTTAAGCTGAAAAAATAAAAATGATGCCAATAATTTCAGATCATAACCCAAGCAGGCATCATGTTAACAAAATATAACATTAGATCCATAATGATAACAGTTAATAGAGGAGTAAATATTTTAATAGAGAACATTAAAGTCATAACATACCTCTACACATGATCTACTTTCAAATAATTATTCTTGTTATCAAAATAATATATAAGTAGGAACATGTTGAGAATTTAATTAATGAACAATAGTGTTCCATCATAAGAATCCATCATAGATCAAGATTTCAAGATCTATGGACATGGTTTTGTTCTTTTTCAAATTGAAAAATTGAAATATTCAACCATTAGAAAGGGGATTCACCGAACTAAACTGGTTTTTGTATGCAATGGTTCTGGATGGCCTCTTTAAACAATACATCATATGGGAGACTATGATAATCCTGAAATTTATTCCAACTTTAATGCATAACTACAAAAAATTTCACAATTAATATGAAAATGAACACATTTTAACATAATATTTTTCATCATTTACTAAAATTTTGTTATTGTATATTAACAACGAATATATCTTTCAAATAACATATAGGTAAATTAATAGTAAATAATAAAATAAACTATGATTATTTAACAAGAAACACTATTACTTTATGGACACATAAATACATCATTATGGTGCTCAAGATATAATTAAAATTCAACATAGATATCAACTATTATATATTGTCCATCTAATTAATATTTGAAAATAAGGAATGCATTGTAGAAACTCCTTGAAGTATAGAGTCTCAATAACAAATTCAGTAGTACACTAAATGATTAATTTAAGAAATTTTAGGTAACAGGGAAATGGAACCATATATTAATAATGAAAACTCACAATATTGTAGCATTATACATACCGAATCAAAAAATTTATTGTAACCAGATTCAAAATATAAAAACATTAATCACAAAATTATGAATTAGTCCCTTTATAATTAGATGATTTAGGATGAAATCTTCTGCTAAACATTCAATATACACTAATTAAAGGTGTAACATTTCAATGTGGATTATATGTATTATGAAAACATAGAGAATAAAATCATTTATGTTCATTTAAAATGGAATTTGTACCTAGAATGAGACTTAGAAAGGAGTTCGGTTAGTCTAGATTTCAATAAAGAACCATTCATCTTCATGGGACCCCTACTCCTATTCAATATAAAAGGAATTGTGAAATAAGTAGTTTTTATGTTTAAAAATTATATTTTGATTGGGGAAAATATATAAATATTATATATACTGTATAAAATCTGTTCATCCCTTTTATGATGACTATCATTATGTTTTTATTGTGATGAAATTTAAAATAGAGGAATTCAATCAATAGTCAATCCAAAAATTGGGTAATCATGAATAAAATTTCTCAATTTTTCACTTCCAAAATGATTCTCGCATCCTAATTCATCTATTTCTCAAAAATATTTTACTTTTTCACTTGATTCATCAGATTAAGTGAACAAGATGATTGAGTATGAATTTCTATGCTAACAAATCCATGAGAGAATTATTCCCATCCAATGAATGAAACGTTCATTTGAGAGAACCCAAAAATTAATTAGAAGGTCTACCTTTACTACTTCTTATCCAATCAATCATGAAAATTTATATGTATGGCATCCATATTTTCTTCTTCTCCGATCAATCTCATCTTGATATGGGGATTCATGGAGGAATTCTTTGGAAACTAGGGATATTTGTTTGAGATAGAGGAATTGAGAGTGATGAGAAAAATGGAATGTAATGGATGTGGGGATGCTGAGATGCATGGATTCAAGGAATCACTTAGAAGAAGGGATGTGAGGAATCATAGGGAAGTAGAGATTATGATAGGGCTTTGAGGAAGTTTTGAAATGTGGAATCCCAGAAGCGGGGAGGCAAGGAAGCCATGAAGCGGGGAAGCGGAGAAGCGGGTAAATAAGGAGAATCGCGGAACCACTGAGGTTGGGATTGAAATAAAAATTAATAATATTTAAAAATATTGTTTTCACTTATATTGTGAATATTGTTTTATCAATTAAAATGTTTTTATTTCTTAATTTTGTTAAAGCCAAATATCATAATCATTTATTTTTTTTTCATAAAAACCTTTTAAATGCTTTCAAAATAAAAAAAACTATAATATATAAGAATTATTGATGAGATATTTTTAATAAAACCACTATAATTGAATTTTGATTTTGGATATAAAAATAATTATCTTTATAATATATTTTATTTCTATTAATTGATTTTAATCATTGAATGATTTTTTGTAATTGATTTTATTAATGATAATGGATTTGATGGTAATAGTTATTATTAATAATAGATTCAAGTGTTGGTAAAAAAATGTTGGTATTAGTATGATAATGAAAAAGATTCAACATTTGGAAAATGATTAGATGGTATTAAGTGATCAATACCAACATATATATCTGTTAGTAAAATCAAGTGTTGGTACTTAAAATCAATACAAATAAAACATCATATCTGTTGGTATTGATCATTTTTACCAACAGATATATGATCTGTCAATAATTTTTTTTTTGATATAAGTCATTTTTTTGTAGTGTGTAATGAAATATTAACATTGTGTTATGTATTATGAAATATAGACCTTTTGATTTTGTATAACAGAAGCTATATTAATTAATTTTCAAAATAAAAAATATCGGAAGATTAAATTGATTTGTAAAAAATATTTCATAAAATCGTGGGGTGTTATAGAATCAAACATCATACACTACTAATTATCTCACCCAACAAAAAATGTAATATAGATATTATAGTCTGATATCTGGAATGACCATAGCATATAGTATAAATCCATGTACAATTCAAATAAACAAATATAAAATTAGATCTTACAAAAAAATGAAACATGATGACAATATCCCATAACTTAAATAAAAACAATAATGAAATAGAGAAAACCTCAAGTGAATTTATGATCAACATGGACAATTTTACCATGATAAAAAATAAAGCAAAATTACCAAAAAAAAATATCACTATAACAACAAGGAAAACAACTATTATCCACAATAGGCAGCTCTATGTGTGATCCAATAATTGAACATGATCCAAAAAAATGTACATGGTTTTATCAAATTTATATAAAATAGGTACAATGTGATCCTAATATTCAAATAGAGAATCATTCTATTAAGAATTTACCTTCATTTAAGAAACCCATTTCTGATTTTTTGAAAATACTGAGAAAAAATAATTTTTTTAATAAAATATTAAAAACAATAATCTTTCTGAAAAACCAGTCATTAAACCTAAAATTATGTTTTAATGAAAAATTAAAACCAATTTTTTAATTTATGTATACATTTTTCATAATACTCTCTTAAAAAACCCTTAAAAAGAAACAAGGTAGTTGGAGGACCAAAAGGTAACATCAACTAAATAACTAAACCAAAATAATAAAACATAAAATGAATGAGTAATACTCCTCTAATTCTAAAAGAATTTAAACAAAGGATTAATAAAAAGATAATGCCAAAATGGTAGGAACATAACATAAAATTGAGAACATTTTTAAAAAACGACAAGAAAATTATAAAATATAGTGCACTAAATATGAAATAGTAAAAGATAGAAATTAATGGGATATTTCTAAACATCATACTAATAGACACTATCCATACCTAGGTGGAACCATCTCCGGACCAATTGATAAATTCTAATTCAATAATACCCCAACATCTCTACTGGTCCTCACCAGTGGCTCTCCCCCAGGGACTCTAATACCGTAGTGGATTTTTTTCATCTAATCATAACTAGATACTAACAGCCTATCCATCCCCCAGAAAGACACATAGGATCCATATTATGAAAATGATCACAATGTAATATGACATTGGTGAAATGTCATTCATGATCAACATATCTATTGAAATCCATATCCCATCTCCATATCCAGATTAAATAAAATCACTTATTAGTAACTTATATCTATCTCACAAATCACAAAAAATTTCATGATCACACATACCAAGGTAATTTTTACCTTTCATTGAATGTGTAACTCATTTTTATAAATATATTATTAAGGATCCCACTAGGTCTATGAATAGAAAACTAGTTATCTCATATGAAATCCCCATAAAAACAATTTCAAACAAGAAATAATTTTCAAATTTTTTTCTTCAAAATGTGAACAAAGACACAGTTCTTCATTATTTTATATCATATCAAATAATATTTTTAAATCAATTTAGAATCAAATAACCCTCGTTTAATTTTATGTAATACAAAAATTATTTAATAATACCACTAGTGTGTCATGTATATCAAAAGTTTCACAATAAATGATGGATAACTATTATTAAAAACATATAAATAATAAATATAAATATATTTACATGAATAAAAATAAACAAAATCCATAATGTATAGAAAATAAATACAATAAATACCTCAACCCTTTAATTCAAACAAAATGGGGATATATAGAAATCAAAACACTAATAAAGTTACTAGACTCTTAAAGAAAACAATCTTAGAAATTTATCAAACACGATGGATTAATTTTTTTAAAAAAAATCACAAGATTATTTAATTTAGTAATCACCTTAAGGACTAATTATAATATTGAAAAAAAATTAATTAAATCATATTTTGAAGTCCCATTCACTAATAGTATTTTATGAATAGGAAAATTCCAAAAAAATCCACCTCAAATGAAATGTGTTTGAAGTAAAAACTTTTATTATCGAATTAAATAAAGCTGAATGATGTTTCAAAAACCCTAAAATCAAAAATAAAAACACATTATATTCACCCCTTACACTAGGGTTAAGAAAAAAAGTTACAAAGTATTTGAAGTGCGGGGAAACACAATAAAAAAGAGGCAGGATAAGAGGAAAATTCATTACCATTAAGGAAATATATAATATCTAAAATGAAATTGCTAATACACTTGGGATAAGGTATGGTAGATATTCTTAGGGATTCCCTCATGAAACCCATTTGAGTAGAGAAAAGAATGGACTATTGGGGCTTAAAATTTACCAATGCCATTTTAAAATGCTCCAAATTTTATTAAATTGGTAGGAAAAACAATTTGGGGGAAACATCTACTGAATAGTATGATAACTGTGCAATCATCACTAAAAAAATTTGTATAAATTCATATTTTTTCACATGTTTTGGAAACCATTCACAAAAAATGAAAAAAATTTCTAATAAACACATTAAGGGACCACACAGATATCTACAGTATTTTTATTTTCCATGCCTTAACCTCTCTCCCTACACAGAACAAAAAAATCATTTTTTGACTAATTTTTGACTAGAATTCAATGAAAAATAATACAAATAAATGAACAAAATGTGGTATGTAATGTTATGGTTGGGTTGTTATATCAAATCTTCTGATGGAATGGAATAACAAAAAACCTTTCTATTAGGGATTGAGTGTAACAAACCACTGGGTAATCAATTTTGGGATGAAATTATAATATATGATTTTGATATTAGTTTCTTATATATAGATGTGATATTATGTGACCAAAACATAGTATGTTTTGGGGATATATAATCAATTATAGGTGCATGATGGTTCTAATTTTTATTTAGTAATTAATTATTTGTTTATTATATATTTTTATTAGTGTTCTTGAGGTGGATCCTACTATATATTCAATTATACCCACCAATAAATATATAAATATATGTTTTATATTAATATGGATTGTTTAGTAAACATGATAAACATAACTAAATAATAAATTGTAGAAGGAAAAAAATTATAATTAGAATTTATTTTTTTATTTCATTTTATAATTTCTTCTTGTATTCCAATACATACATTTATAAAATATTTTAATTTATTTATATTATGATGAGGATTGGTAGTTTACTTTATATAATAATATATTTTAAGTCGGTAATGCCTCCCATTTTCATGTTTTATTCCATTAGTTCTGGTTTCTAACCAATGGAATATTTAAACCGATATTTGATTCCCACCCTCATTCTCACTCTAATACTAAGAGGGGCTACCGGCCTAGGATGTTCATTAACCCTAAATCATACCATTGATAAAATGGGGGGGGGTGAATGGTTCACATTTAGAGCCCTAGGGTTGGAGAGATAACTAACAAGAGAACCTTCATTCTATGATATCATAATTATAGACATAATAAGGGTTCGGTAATTAGCAATGGCTGGGTATATTACTGATCATATCATTTTTTAGAGGTAAAAAATATGGGATTCCTCCTATCATATGTTGAGAATGAATTTTATCTGACTGTTGAGATAAATTAACAACGTGTAGGACTAAAACTAGATAGAAAATATGATTTTCTCTTCTACCTGAGTGTGGGGAATGTGATGCATTTATCTATATATTTTTATGATATATGATATATTCATCTCCCTCAAGAGTCTATTATAGATACTCAATAACATGTGAGTAGACTATATGGAATTGGAATTCTTCATGTCCCTTGTTTACATGATTTTATATAAAAAGTGATCATATGTTTTGGAACTAGATAAACAATAAGGGGTATTTGAATCATAGTGTAACATGTCACAATAAGTTGTATTAGAGTGTAAATTATCATACACAGTGTTCAAACATAAAATAACTATTTCAAATTGTGCACATGTATTCTATGACGGATCCTCCATTTGTTATGGAACTCATTATGTTGTATGGAATATTGAAATTATGATTTTATTTTGAATATCCTTGAATAGTTTATGTATTTTATAAAATAATTTCCTTATAGGATAAAACAAATAGAATGAACATGAAATATAGTGAAATAAAATATCATGAATATATATTTGTTTAATGATGTTCAGAATAAAAGTATTCCTTACACTACTACGTTTTAAATGGGGAAATCCCTAGAAAATGTTTATGAAACAATAGAAATGGAATAGAATGTTATAAATTCTTCCTAAAAATAATATTATAAAACCAATCAAGGAGAGTTCCATATTACATAGATAAATTAGATGTAAATGAAAATGAAGAGCACTCATGGAAGATATGATACAGAAACTAAGGTGAATGACTCTTATTTATTTTGTTACTAAAAATATTGTAGATGTTTCTTATTAATATGTATGTAAAAAATTTAACTCATGAAAAGAACGAATCATAGGGTGTAGTTGATATACAGGTATAACAGGAAGGTACTCTTAAATAATTAGAAATTCAAATAGAATGAAATCTGAAAAACTAGGGGCATGTTAAATAAATATTTATATTATTTATTTGTTCTGAAAGTAGAAATTTACATACATGAAAATGAACTAATCGATCAATTAACTATTCTAGTGATCTCAATAGTAGAAGTATAAATCAACCCTAAAAATAAAGCGAAACTAAAGGTGTTTTAAAATTTAATGTCTTCTATTGAATAATTAAATAATATAAGAAAGTCCTTTGGGGAGGAAATTATTAAAATGACAAAAATTTAGAATCAATCTAAATATGATGGTATTATGAATACAATAATTTGGGGATTTATTGTTAAGATGAACCACTCTCGTGTGATATAAACTATGACATTGAAGAAAAGGATATTCCATATGTCCATCAATTTAGATATGTTTTTACAATAATAATGATTGGATCCAATCCTAATAAGATAAGGTGGATACATTGTAAGTCATACACAATGTGGAATATGAAATAAAAAAATATTTTTGTATAGAGAAAATTAGGGTGAGAAGTGTAAAGGTATCCATAAATGTATAGAAACATAATATGGGTTCCAAGGTGAAATAAGAAACTGATATACTTGAAGAAATGTCTGAAAATATCATATTGAAGATAATCATGAAGAAAGAGATAAATGAAAATATCATTCCTATCAAGACACAACTGAATGAAAGAAGAAAATATATGAATTAATTCAGATATATATTCAATAATATTGAACATTAGCTAATGGAAAAATTTTATCTGATCTAGGAACTTGAGGAAAAGATCCATATTTTCACGGGGATGTATAATTTTGAGATTCCCGCAAACTAAGCACCAATGAGTAGAGTATACAAGACTTTATGTATAAAATTAAAAAAAATCAATTGGGGAATATTGATAAATTAAAGATGAAGGTAGATACCTGATGATTCTACATTAGAAGAATGTGAAACATCATGAGTGTATTTCACGAATCCCAATGTCTTGATGATGTAAGAATAAAGGTATCATCATCATCTAAATAGAGACATGATGATATGGGGACTCATTTCAATGGTTTTTTCGTTAATTATAGTCTTATTTGACATATGTTAATGTAATATTGTTGTATGAATAATGGGATGGAATGATAAGACCGAAGGATTTAAAATTAATGTAGTGTCTTACAAGGGAAAATCATATAATGGAAAAGGGCCAGTAGAGATGAAAAATAGGCACATTCTACAATAAGAAAACATAAAGTTAAATCCTATGTGTATAGTTAATTTATGATGATAAACTAAAAATATTCCATCTTTGAGTGGAAGTAAACCCATATGGAAAAATACATTGGATATTGTTCATGTTCTGAGTAATAAGGATGTCCACTAAAAGAAAAAATCTCCTCAAATGATGAAAGGTGATCTATCTTACGTGGTTGTTAATGAGAGAAAAAATTGAACCTTGATGACCATGTAAGAGAAATATCTCGATGATAAATGGAGGCTATTATTTTATTCCTACAATAGAGGAAGTAGAATTAGTGAAGGTCTAATGGGAATACACCATCTCTGATAATGAATAATTGAAAAATCTACACAGGTTGTGCATTAATAAAGGAAATCAATAAATGTTGTTTTTAGATCCAATGCTATGAAAATGGTAAATTAATGAGTTCTTACATATTGAAGTAATAATTATAATTTGAGTAAATATTTTTTATTTTTTATGCAAAATAGTTGGAGTTGGATAAGAAGTTGGATAAAAAATATGTGTTCAATATTTTTAAAAAGAGATTTAAGGGGTTGTCCATCTGAATCTACCACAATAATATTTATTAGGAATCCATAGGCACTAATGTCCCCATGTTTTTAATTTGGTCTCACATATTTTTGATGTGTTATATGATTAATGGGGTGATATGATTAATGGGGTGAGTTTGTGCCAATAGAGAATAGGTGTGTATGCTAAATGAGGATATATGGGATAAGAATAATCAGAATAATTGAAATTCATAAATAGTATCAATTTCAACATGTGGTGTTAAAAAAATATTTTTTTCAAATATGTCCTTAATAGTATCTTTTTTTTAAAATAAATGATCATATAAAGAAGTTGTAGATGTGAAACTACGTAACATTCGAAGATATATTTTAATGGTCTAGTGGTATTGAGTCCCAATGAATATTCAACAATTAGTATGAATACATAATTCATGTGGTATTTTAAATAAAAGAAAAGAAATATTTTTAGGAGTTTTAGCAACATTCATGTATTACATGTTCATCAACATTTTTCTAAAAATGTTGTATTAGGTAACTATTTTCAGGATAGCAAGATGATTTTATAAAATTGATAGAATTCCAAGAATGGTGTCTCACCATTTTGAAAAGGAAATAAATAATTTGAATATGATCAATTATTAGTATCAACATATGATATTAGCCTAAATATGGATATAATGAGGGAGAGTTCGTGATAAGCAGTAAAGGATATTTAGCCATATTATACAGTGTACTCCTATGATTAATACAATATTATGCAATACAAGTAGTACAATTTTGTTACCCTTAAGAAGTGTTGTTAGTTTTTTTAACATGTGTTTTATAACACACACATATTACTAATAACATATTCAATGTATGATTCATGATAGTGTAATTGATATCATAGTATTTTAATTAAAATAATTAATTTTAGATGATAGAATCTATGGATGTTATTGAGTGGTATAGAAAAAATTAGTGTTTGTTCTATTAAACTCATGTTTTGAAAATGAGATCCAATTATATATACATAGAAGATTTATAAATTCCTAAGTACTAAGTAGTAATTCACTCATTGAAAAATCATTCAATTGTGTGCATATTTAAAAATTAATGTCACACTATGTTTTTATGGTGGTATTATCTAGATGCCTGTAATTTGAGGGGAATAATATAGAGAATGTAGGTTTATAAAAAACATTAGAAATATAATGAATATATTTTATGGATTTTGTGGTATTAGTGTTTCTGATGAATAGATATCATTATAATTCACAATGAATATGGTAGGAGACATAATAGAAATTTGGGATCAATTACTCATTAATAGTCAGTATGTCAAAGGAGGAAATGGTATAAAAAATAATAGATAACCCTTAGGGGAAGAGACCCACATTAATAGATCTTGTTTCATATGACCCTCTTCATTTTGATATATAATGGTGAGATAAAATTCAACATGAGGTATAATAAGGAATCATAAATCCATATCCCTAAAAAAATTAATATTTGATATGATATTATTGAAAAAAAATCAAGAGGGGAGGGGGATTTGAGAAACAAACATATGATTGGTGTTATAGTATTTCAATCATTGTGTCATGATTTTTTTTATAATAGAATGGTAATGAGAGATGACAATACATTGATGATATTAATGATATGAAGACACATTGTAGTCTAATAGAATGATGTGAAGGAAAATTTCTAGAATACATCCATTGTATATTAAGAATCTATGATTAGATATTATGCTTGATTAGGGTGTGTGGGATTGGTGAATAATGGAAATGTTCATAAAAAATATAGTTGAGGGAGGAATGTTTTTAATTTCATCACTCAATCTATAGCGGGTGATAATTTCTGGACCATGTAAAGATATAATGAACACCAATGTTATATATCAGCATTGAAGGATGAATGAAAAATAATTATTCTAATGAGTTTTTCTCACAAGGGTAATGTTTACAATGTTTTTTTCTTTTATGGAAGGAATGACATAAACCTTATCATAAAGATTTTTTCCCATATGTATTTTTGGAAGAAACATGAGAACATCTAAGTAGAGTCGCGTAATGGTTAATGTTGTGTAGTTTTTCAGTGTTTCCTAAATAACTCAGCTCAACATTCGAGAGGGAGATAAAATTATCATGAATGTCATTGAATGGATGATAGATAATTAATTTGGAGAAGATTCATATTTTTTTTTGAATTTTAGAAGATTTATTATTGTTTAATGATTATCATAATGTTTTTTGGAATAAGGTTCCATAAAAAGGTGGATGAAATTTAGGAAAATTCTAAAGACTCGTGAAGGAATACTTTTCCGGATATTTTTTTTTGGTTAATGGGATACAATTAATTTTAAAATTGTTGTAGAGTATCATGAAATATAGATTCTCATGAATTAGAATATGTATATGAATCAAGGACATCAAAAAACATGGTTGTTTTGTATGTAAATTTTTACAAGTGAAGAATGATGTAGAATATTACATATACTAAATGAATGAGAAGTTGATGTCTCCATGATATGGAAAGGGTCGACATTCACCTATAAATACATAATCCCTAATGACGAAGATCAATAATTTTAAAAGATTAATTTAGAGTCATAGTTATAGGATATTATTGAGAGAAAAATTATATATATTTTCTATGTTATGAAGTTTCACAAAAAATAAAGTCGAATCACCGAGTTCCTTGAGAAAACATCCATGAATCACAATGTTATATGAACAAATTATTTTCATGAAATATTTTTTTGGAATGATGTTTATTTATGCTTAAAATATTATTCATCATAATGTTTCATGTGTTATAAAATATAGAATTCTTGTTTCATGAAAGTCGGGGATTTATGATTTTTGGAGTTTAACAAAAGTAGGTGTTCTTTGCACGGTGATGTTCCGCAAAAAAAATCACTTAATATCTAATTTATTAAAATATTGTATTAAAGGAGAATTAAATAATAAATATAATGAAATAACTGTAACAATATAAATAACTGAAAATTCATAATGATTAAAATATTTGGAAGAATAATTAAAAATAAAAGTTCAATCAAATTAGTTAAGAGAACCACTGAGTTCAGAGAGAAATATTATGTCAATCATTATTTAACATGAAGATATTGCTTTCGTGAACCATTGATTGAAATAAAGGATAGTCTTGTGAGAAATTAAATTATTAAGAATTTTTAATGTGTTATAACTTACAATAAATTTTTTTAATGAAATAAGTTGTTAAAAAAAATAGATTGAAAAAATAATGGGTTTCATGGTTGGTTTCGTTTCATGAACATAACACAAAAAATATATGTTTTATATGAGAAACTAATTTAGTGAAAATTAAATTACTACTATGTTTCAACTCTACTATTATTATAATTATGAATATACATTTATGATTATGATATATTGATTAATATGTAAAAGTCTAAAAACTATGGATGTCCCATCATAAATATAGTTCACAGAGTTGAGGAAGAGGTAGTGTGCATTGGTTGAAGAGTTTACAATTTCCAAATCTTGGGATGATGGTGCACTTAGAATGAGATTACCTCTAAAGAATAATTTATATACACTAAACTAGTAATTAATAGTGTATTTTAGTTTGACCAACACAATGTTGGGGTATGCTTCTTAGACAAGCCCTTTATAGTCAACTGTGAAAAAATACTTGTGTATCGTAGATGTTTTAATTTTCTTTATATTTATTTTTTCTTCATGAGTTTTAGAGGGAGTAGTCATGTTAAAGGTTTAACATATATTTTTAAAACATGGGAAAATATGATAAGAATAAAAGTTAACTAGACTATGTAAAAAATCTTAAATTCATCTGTCATCCTCATTCAGCCACTCTTAGAGAGTATCTTGTTCTATGAAAATATCGATGAATTAGTACATATGATGAAAATGGTGGAAATATGAAAAGGGATATATGTTTTTGACGGAGATGATGAGTGATCCATTTATTGATTTTGAAATAGATATTTTATAAGATATTCCACTCTTTTATTAAAATTATGTAGATAAGAATTCATATATGTTGAAAAAAATATAAAGTCCAGATAGTTTCTCTAAAATTGTCCTAGATTTTTTCAAAAACAGGGGGTATATTTGGGTTTTATATGTTACTATGTAATATATGACAAATAAGTATATTAATGATTATTTTAAAAATGATTATAGAATTATATTAAAAGAGGTTATGGATGTGGTTTCATAAGTTATTATATATGGTGGAATATAAGTTGAAAGAAATAATATCTTAGTGGAATTAGTGAATGTGGGAGAATGTAGAAGATTTTCATAAAATCTATATCAGATTTTATGATGTATTTTATGTTTTACTTTATGACATGAATTCATATGTTACATATCGTATGAATTAGTATTTCGAATAACATAATACCATGATATACAATATCATGCTACTACTAACCAAATATTAATGAGTTAGAAATAAAATAGTCACCCATAAAAACTATAATTAATATTACCATTTTTTAGAATTAAAAATATATGGAGTTTCATCCAAAATATATCAAATGGTTTAAAAACTAATATAATGTACTAAAAAATTTTATAGCATCTGAGTAATTGTAGGAATGCTTTTGTATCCTCACTGAGGTATATATAGATGCATTCACGACGTCATGATGGCTTTTTAATACCCTGTGAAGTCTTATTTGATTCTCTCCCACCATCAAGCCTCCCATTTTCATTCTGTCCTCACTTAATGAGAAACTAACACGTTGCAAGTGGTATGTGTATCCCACCAATGTGAACGGAGAATCAGTAAAATTATTTATACTGTATAGGGGAGGGATAGCATTTACCTTCCTATTTGGTGTTTTTTACGTATGGATAATGATAAATGAAGTTATGTATATCGGTTTATGGTAATATAACATAGTATTATATATTTTATATTTAAATCACAATTTTTTTCACCATTGGTGTTCTTGGATTGGTTTTCAAAGTAATTTCTACTGATAGTATTAAAATTTGAGAAATCATAAGAAGCCAAATAATTTTAGTAATTTTACAAATGAATTTGAAGATAGGATATGTAACCTATTAAATGACTATGAAATTATTTATAGTTATTTTTGTTATTTTTGTAATGAGGTGTTTAGTCTAGGGTTAATATTTGGTGAAAATCAAAAGTGATTAATATTTGTGAAAAATAATCAAGTTTAATAACTAATAATTAAAACGGTTTCTAATGTGTTCTTGTATTTTTTGATAAAATTATCATAAGACTCTTGTAGTATTATAATATTTTTAAAACATGAAATTCACTTCATGATAATCCGTACACTTTAGTGGTTTTTTAGTAGTGTATTTTAACAACAACATATAATATAACTATAAAATTAGGTGTGTTCATTATAAATTAGTCAAAATAATAAATTTTACATAGAATTTTTCAAAACCCACAATCGTTAATAAATATTTATTCATCTAGATTTCCCCTCTCCTTTCTTCTTCTACATTTCCACCAATCTTGTTTATTACATATTATTTTCCCTATCTATAACATAATAAAATTTTCCTTAATCCTCCCCCTTATCTTCCAAATATTGATAGAATTCATGATCTATACCAAGAGGTTATTTTGATCCTTAATGTTGTCTTTTGGAGTTTATTCTATGTTCCCGATTCACCATATTAATAAATGATTTAATTCATCCCAAAAATTAACATGGAGTTTATATTTCAATATTTTCCACTGTATTACTCATTTTACGATATTTTTATTATGGATGGGATTTATTGATGTTTGAGTAGTCAAAATTGGTCGAGATTTTGTGTTCTTCGATGGGATAGAGAAAATCACGGGTGAGTTTAGTGGGTTATTATTGGTTTGGGTCAAATTATATTGATTTTTTTAGGGTATCCTAATAATTTTTCCCTTTTGTATACATATGAAAATATTTATTGAATATTATTAACATATATAGGGTTTTTGTGATTATATAATAATATATAGCCTACAAAACCATGAATTTAATCATCAATTATACCCCTTAATGTTGGTTCACATTATTCACCATTAAACGAATTGTAATAGATATTAGAATTATAGATGATTGAAATAGAATAAATTTAAATAATTTTGATTTAATACTTGGTTGGTCATTTATTTTAAATTTAATAATGTTTGATTGATTTAATATTATTTATAATAATTTAGTGTAAAAAAAAATATAAGGAGACCACATAGTTATGGGCATTATATTAACATACATTAATTTATTTTATTTTATAAAATATAAATAACCAATAAACATATATTTTATTATACATGGGTTTTTATAGTGAATCCTAAATTTTTATGTGTACCAGAGGAGTGATTGGATGATTAGTCCACAATAAAAATATTATTAAATTAAAAAAATTAATGCATTCTAATTATGAAAAACGGACCATGAATATTTTATGAGGAATTGGGTTATGATTTTAGTGGGTAGTAAATCATAAAATACAGATGACATCCATGATGAATGGTGGAATTAAAAATTTTATGATATAAACTTACTAAATGTAACAATAATAACATTTAATTTAAAAGAGTACTATTATCGATTAACACGCAAGAATGAGCTTTAAATGAGATGAAATAAACTATAAATGTGGTATCATATACCAATGGTAAACAGTAAATTATATGTAATATATGAATATGAATAAGATAATTATGAATATGTATAATTATTTTTATGATGAAATTTTATTTATTTATTTATAATAAATAATACTCAATTTCCAGTCAATTCTTTCAATGGTTCAAAAATTCATTTTCTTAAAAAATGGGTTTTATTGAATTTTTGGCACAATAATTATAGATATTTTATACCATTTTTAGAAATTATATTTGAGATAGTAGATTTTATTTTTAAGTAATAATTTTTGTATTAAATATGTATTAGTTTTTTTTAATGTTGGTAAAGTGATTTTGCTTTGAGTTTTGAAAATTTCGGAATTTCGTAGAACGCCCATTTATTTTTATTAAGTCATGTAATTTAAATTTACTGTAATTTTTATAATTTTATAATAATGTAAATTAACACTAATTTAACAAGATATAATATAACAAATTAGACCGGGAACAAAATTATACATTATATTTGATGAAGGTCATTTTTTTAGTATTATAAGACATTTTTCTAAAAAATGTATTTCGTTGTGTTGTATGTATTTATATTAAAATTGATTTTTTCCACTTATGGAATGTAAAGCAAGATAATTTGATTTTATTTCTATAATTATTATGTTAAAATATGTTTAATATATACCATTTATTTTTATTCATTATGAAGATAATTCATGGTATACATATGCCACTTTGGTAGGAGTAAAATGAGTAAAATTGTGCTAAACTTTTGCGATAAAGACTATAAAACTCCAAAAAATTCCATTTTTTAACTAAATTTATTTATATTGACATTAATCATATTTAATTAAATTTATAGTTAATTTTTTTCCACTTCCCTTTTATAATGACCGATATATTATTTTAATTAAAGAATAAATACAAAATGCTACACTCTTTGTTTAAAAAAATATTTAATATATTTTCAATGAGATAAAAAGAGGTCTTTTTTTTACAAAATTTTGAAATATTATTTAATTTTATTAATAATACTTTTATTTTATAGTGATGGAATTGTTAACAAAAAATTGTATGCAACAACGAGATAATTCTTGTTCAAGTACGAGAAAAATATAACAATTGAATTTAAAAATATTTAATATAATATAATTTTGATAAATTACATTGTGTCAAAAAAATTAAGATATATATAACATATTTGGGATGTTTTATAATTATATATTATCATTCCATTTCTATCCTTCTCTATTTAATGACTTATAAATGGTAATAGTCTATAAAATAACTTTAATTGTATATTATATAATATAATATCTTATTAAATATTATATAGTTCATATAAATATAATATTTTTTCAATTAAATTGCTATGATAAATAATATAATCCATTATCCACTTATGTTTCATATTTCATTTTATGGTAACTTTTAAATATTGCTTTGTATTAAATTTTTTATATTATAGTAATCATCAAAAGAGTTAACTGTGGGTTCAAACAAAGAGTCAAGGGTTAAAAAATCACATAATATTTCCTATATTTTTTTGCTGAGATAATTTAGTATCATAATCTTCTTTTACTTTATATATATCATCTTATTTCCAATTTATCAGGGAAAATAATTTATTATATTTATATATTTTATGTAATTTAGAGTGTGTCCTTTAATTTTCTATAAAATAACACCACCCATCTTCTATTTCACAAACTATATTTGTCCACTTATCTCATTAAAATATTATAAAAACAAATAACTTAGTTATAAAGGCACTGATGTCATTATAATTTCATTCATATTGTTCTTAATGGGAGATCAAATGAATTTTCTTCAAATATGAGGAAATCATCTAAACTGATCAATTTCATTTAACTTCTTATTCTATATCCATCAGTTTCATCCTAAAAATTACAATATATAATATTCAGTGTGTCATATATTTATATGGTTTTATTTTAATTTAAATGTCTTATTTATTTTTTTCATAGAAAATGGGTAATGAAAGTATCAAGCATGCATACCTTTGGACTACCACCACCATGAAGTGAAATAATTCATTTACCATCACTACCTCACAATGACTTTTATAATGATAAATTTAATAAAAATAAAATTATAATTTTGATTAATTTTATATTAATTAATTATTAATTGTTATATATTTTCCTTTACTTATTTTCTTTAGAAAATCAAAACAATGTTTATGTGTACGTATAGGATACTGTATCCAGTAATTGTGAAATTAGTTTTTCCATTTCTATATTTTATGGACAATTATAAATATATATATACCCACATATCGAATATATTGGATATTTAAATTTTGATTAATTTTTTTGAGATTATTGAACCTCAATCAAGATGCAATTTCCATAATTGTTGCGTAAATATATACAAGAAAAATGAAACCATTATCAACCAGAATTGTGATTCTAATAAAGAATGAATAATGAATAAGGGATATATATTTTTAAGTTAACTGTATATGTTATTATAATATGTATATTGTTATCTACTAAATTATAGTAGATCTTAATATATTATAAAACATATTAATGAACTTATGAATCAATCAATATATAAGTTATGAGTTTTTTGTCTTAATATTATTTCATTGATACAAGGTTGGTGTTATTAACCTATTTAGGTTAATGAGGTGTAAATAGAGATCATTTAACTTTTTAAATCATTCATAACTAATTATTAATGGTATTCATTATTACAAATATAATTATTTAAAACATGTGGATTTGATTCAACATTCACCAAAGTGGTACAGGTTGATCATCCTGAATTGTCTCCTTTAGGACATATGTCACCCAAAAATCAACTTTTTATGAGTTGTATCTACTAAAAATTAGATAGATTTTATCATTAATAGCCTAATTTAATTTTTATTTAATGTATTATTTCAATTTATTCCATTCATGGGGACTATTAATCAAACAGTACCGAAGTAGAAAGAGTTTTATGCTACAATCTCATTTTTATAGGAAATGTTTATTCCAAAATTTATGATGATGAGATTATATTATATTTAGTTCCCTAATATTTCATATTTGTTTCTTATATTTATTTAAATAGAATAAATTTTTTAAATTCATTTTCATATCTTTACAGAGTGAAGAGACTAAAATAATATTTTTGAGAAAATCCAAAATTATTATACTATATAGCCAGAAAACATTTATTCTATGTCCATATTATATATAAAATGTTTTTAATAATTTTGATAATAAAAGAATATTATTATTGAAATTCATTTTTACCCGTGTTTTGATTTATAGAATAATTATTAAAACGAATATTTTTGTGTCATTCTAAATGATGTACTTATGAATTTTTACACAATTTTTTAAAGTAATAATCATATTAATTTACATGACATGAAGAATATTTCTCACCATCATAAACAATCAATTATTTTTATATTACATTTAATGTTCCCATGGTTTTAAAAAGTACAGAAAAATTATATACTAGATTAAATTTTAAAAATGTTATTTCAAATTGAATAGGATGATTTCATTATGAAATGTTTTATTGATATTTAAAAGGATGTTTTTGTATTTGATAAAATATATTGATGTTATTTATTTTTAAATGGGGAAATAACATGGTGATATTTTATTTATTATTTGTCTATTTGGTTAGTGTTTATGATGGAGAAATATTATTGATATCCATTTTAATTTGAAGGGTCATTTTATAATGGAAGAATAAATTTATTTCCTGATCTTGTGGAATAAATATGAATAGATTATGATTATTTTATTTGTAGGTCCATTATATACATCCAACTAATTAGTTAAATATTATTATTTTTTCCTATCAAAGGGTACTAATGATGTTATCCATTTCCCAAAATTATGCACACAAGTGGTTATCCCCAGACCAAAATATTGTACACGAGAGGTTATCCCAATCCCAGTATAGATATATGGGTAATTATCCCAATAATATCATGATATGAATTTATTTGAAATTATTAATGGTATATTGTTCAGTGAATATGATTATTTCACACTTTATTCCACAGCTTTAAAATAAGATTTAATGTTAATTTTGTGATCTCATGGCTCAGGTTCTTCTATTTATTCATGATTCATTTCTTATAAACTAGCGATCATAATTCCATAAATCATGACTTTGATCTATTAATTGATGTTCGTGATTTCTAAATATTATTATCATGTTATAATATCCTTAATATAATTTTATTCCTCAATAATCATTCATATCTCCCTTGATTACCCATAATTTTAATTTGACCTCAACCTTTTCTATCTCTCATTTCCCACATGTTAAGAATGAAGGTTTAAGAATGAAATATATAAGAAGGGTGATTGTTGTGGAGACGTTAGTGGGATATTATGTATTGATTTCATGAAATAGTTTATATATATCCATGTTCTCAATTAAACTAATAATTTATTGTTCTATAATTGATCATGATTATATGTAATGAATATTTATCTAATAATATATTATATATATGTATGTAGTGTTTTGGTCACTATAGTTTGTATCATATGAAGGTATTATTGATTTTCAAAACTAGGATAAAAAAATTCTTGCGACAACCCTTAGTACATGTCAAAATATAGGAGAACATCCAATGTAATGGGAAATAATGTTTATGATTTTCTTAGAAAATACATACCTTTTTTGGGTAAAACAATGTAGATGCACTTATGGAACAAATAATCCTTGGGAAAGAAACTTTGAATAGCGATGAATTGGTACATAGTCTATCATCCATAGTGCACAATTAGTGAACATAATACTACACACATGAATACAAACACATACTGGTTATTAAATTCTTAATTTATATTTTATTTTTGAACCATTATAATGGATTTTGATATATGATGATCATGGATGACCTAGGTCAAATTTAAGGTGTCATATATCAAAAATATCTTTTCATTATTTAGGCATATGTTGGATGATTTTTAATGTTTATATGATTAATCATTATTATTTTTGATTCTCGTATTATAATTTTTTTTGTTTTAGTCAATGGATAGAAAAAATAGGAATATTGTTAATTCTTACTAAGATAACAGATGCAATTATTATCCTTCGCCGTAAACAAATTAAATAGGTTATAGAATGAAGAACCATATAATTATTCCCAATTCACTCCCTTGATATATGGTTAACCACATGAATATAGACGAGGATAAAAATGGACCGAAAAGGTGAAAATGTTGTTTCCTGAAGGCTGTGGAGAAAAGAATATATTTATTTTTACATGCAAATAATTTTCGAAGAAACATCCATGTAATTGTCTCAATGATATAAGATGATTTTTAATGAGTGGACATTAATTATATCCGGAATTTAATTTTCAAGGAGAAAGCATGAGCTTCATGGAAGAAAATAAATTTCATTCTAAGGAAGTATTATATTGCAATGTATTATATGTGTGGAGATTGTGAATTGTTAGAGTAAATTCCATAATCAAATTTCTAAAACCTAGGTTATAGAATAGCCAATGTTATGAAAATCATATATGTTGTGTGATTGATGTTATTTTGTTTTTATATTTGAGGATAATGATATTGAAGTGTAAAATCATGGATATTCTGGTTAAAATTTTATTAAAATTTATTGGATTGTTCTAAATTAGTTTTTCATTATGGTTTTTCAAGAATATGTAAAATGGTACATGTAACCTAGAAATATTAGTAAATGGTATCGATATATTTTTAGAAAACACATTAATAAGGGACACATAATCCCAAATATGGTCCTGATGTTGAGATAATAATTTTTAGTTGGGATAAAAAGATGATTGATATTGATAATGTAAATTTGATTGTTTTTTGGAGTTATTTTTTAGGATATATGATTTCATTGTGGCTTTATGGTTAATTGAAATATTTATGGAAAAAATTCGATTTTTTTAAGGTATGGCTGTGGAATATACATTTTTTTAAAATGACCTTATGAGAAACTGATATTATATGTATATAATTTTAATGTCTTTCATTGAAGATAATGTGATAAAATAATTATAATATTTTTTTTCTATTTTCTTCTAGATTATTTTTGAAGAGTTTTATAATTAGTTGAACATTGATTGTTGTTGTAGAAATTTTAGAGATTAATAAATCAATATATATTTATATTTGATAAATTATGCTAACAATGTTAGTTTTGGTAAATATATAAATATATTAGGAATGAAATTTTTATTTGGATTTTATAACCATTTTATTGTAAATTTTAGTGATTCATAAAAAAAATCTAAAATATTCATTTCCTGGAGTAAGAGATGATATAGAAGTGGAAATTGATCGAATCACACCCCAATTATGGATTTGTCCTCATGAAATAAAAACACATCATTTAATAATATTCTTTCTATATCATCCATGATATTAAAGTAATCCTGAAAATATAGGAAATGGATCATGAAATCAAAATTTTCTCCATTTACCATTATTTTTGATGAATCTATATAACTTTTTATCCCTTAATAATTTATTATTCTACAATTCTTAACTTTAAATGTCACTCTATATTATTCTTATAATGTTCTATTACCCCAAAATATCCATATTTTCCAATTATGATAATTTTATCCTTATATTAGAACCTAATTATATATTTATTTAGGCAATCTATATGTCACCTTGGCTCCCTTTTCAAAATAAATTTTAGTATCCCTTTGAATGATGTTAGTATTGAATAATTGTATTCAAAATATTATGCATTTTTTTAAAACATAAAAATTACATGTCCAATATGTATTTAATGGGTAGAGATTGAGACAACCTGAAAATACTATATAAATGAATATGATTCTTTATAGATTGATTAAGTCGCAACACATTACATTAATTGAGATGTGATATAATATAAAATATTTTAATTGAACCATTATAAAAAAAATATAATAAATTGGTGGCATGAATACGAATAACCAAAATATGATAAAATTTAATAAATTTTTATATAATGAAAATATATTTGTTAATTATTCATAAATATGTAATGAATTTTCAGTGAATTTATTTTATGTCTGGAAAATATTCTTTCAACAAAAATGGGTTATATAGAAATTTTTGTGAGAAAATAATAAATAATTTAAAATATATATTGAAATTTTATTTCACATAATTAATATCATTTCTAAGTTTACATGTCAATATAATCTTAGGGTGTTTTTTGGTTTTTTTGAAAAATATTTCTTTATATTTATATATTGAAAAATACTTTTCTTTGTAAAAACATTAATTCATTCACTTCGAATAAAGTTATATAAAATTCCCATTATGTTTTGAACTTTTTATTGTTTTAAAATAAATATAATTTAAATATAAATAATCTAATTATTTACACTATAATCAATATTATAATTTAATTTGGTATAAGTTCATTTTTTATGTTTAAAAACAATTTTTTCAAAAATCTGTTTTTTTACGTTTCATAGAATTATACAATAATTGATTTTTTCTACATGAGGACAGTTTATCAATAAAAAATTATTTCATACAATGAATTATGATGTTCAAATTTGGAAAATGGGTCCCTTTTATTTTTTATCAATATAATAAGAATCCATGATAAATATATGTCTCCTCTATATGGGTAAATGGGTAAAAAATTGTTAAAACAATATGATAAGGCTGATAAATTTCAAAAAACATTCATTTTTTCATTGGATATATTAATTTAAACATATATAATATTCATCAATGTTTTTGAAATTTCATGGAATATTCCTTTGATAAAAATATAATGTTTTTTAGGAAAATAACAAATAAAAAATTTCATTATCTTTGTTTTAATATCTCTTTTATTTTTTAACAGTGATTAAATTAGGTAATTGTCATTTATAAATTTACATATTAAATATAAATGATTTTTTAATAATATTGTTTTATTAAAATTTATTATTTATTAAATAATTACCATAAATTATTAAAAAATTATGAAACATTTCATGTTAATGAAATTTATTTCAGAAATGTTATATTTAATAGTCTGAATAGCCTGAAGGGATTCTTTTTATTTTATTATAGATACTCCCCATTTTAAGGGTTGAAGAGGAACCCGTACATGACTCGTAGGATCAAGGCACAAGGCCCGAAATGTCCCGCAATACATGTCCCAAAGTCCTAGAGGTATACCATGCCCATTGCATGACCCTTAGGCCCAGCCCACTAGAACTGCCCCTCCCTAGAATCATGAATAATTTATCTCCTAATCTCCCCACATTGCATTGCTGATCGGCTAGAATTCACCCTTAAAAAGCGACACAGTGATTGGTCCCAATGGCGGCTACCATACCCTCTAATTCATCTAATCTGGTTAGCTCTACATCGGGTGGATTCTATTCATGTTGCACTAATCCTCTTCTGGGGTCTATTCTGTGTGAACTGAGCTACTTCAAGGTCTACATGACCCGAAGGCCCTATGGCCCAAAGGCCTTTGATGACCCGAAGGCCCTGGAGACCCGTAGGCCCAAACCGGTGGGCTGAAGGCCCAAATCGAGTGAATAGTTACCTCTACTACAGTACTATACAATAACTGCTACAGTACTGCTACAATACTATCAAAAATACGCCTCTACCCGGTATTGAGACCGGGTCTCCTGGATGCCAAGAATGAGCCTTTACTGGTATTTTATTTTAACTAACACTTTATGAAATATTTTAAGATTTACAATAATGTTAATGTTTTTGAAGATAATGGTTTATTTTAAATCATATAATCCATTATCCAAATATTTTACTTTTTTTAATTAATGGTAACTTTCTTGTTCCTTAATGAGTAGAGCACACTAACATCAATGTAATCATTGAAAGGATTAACAACGTGTTAAAACTAAGGGAAAAGGGCTAAAACACCATCTAAAATTGTATAAATTTTATTGTATGAGATTATTTATAATCATAGTACTCATATAATAGAAATATATCAAATTTTTGACAATTTTAAAAGATAGAGAATTTTTTATATTTAAATCTTTTATGTAATTATAAGTGTGTCTTTTTATTCAATATAAAAGGATACCACCCCTCCTCTATTACACACATTACCATGATATAATTATCGTGATAAAAAAGAAAAAATATCTATAAATATCCATAAAAATATTTATAAATTATAGTTTACCCAATATCATCCCTTCTGTCTGAAAGAAGTGATGCCAACTAGGTTCTTCAAAGAGGAGGTAATCGTCTTAACCAATCATTTTAATTTTACCTTTTATTCTACCTACATCAATTCAATCCTCTCCATTAAAATATATAAAAATAAATATATATTGTATAATTAAATTTTAATATTTTAATTTAATTACCATATTCCACTACATTTTCCATAGAATGTGAAATTAATGTATCGCTTGTGAATATGTGTGGACTACAACCTCCATGAAGTGAAGTGATTAATTTGTCATCTTTTCCTCAAAATGATGTTTAAAATTATTTATTTAATAAATATATATGATACATATGATTTACGTTATATTCTATATTTATGAAATAATATATATTTTCCATTCAATATTTTCATTAGAAAATGAAACAAATTTTTATGTGTGCTTACAGACTACTGTCTCCATGAATGGTGTAAATCATTTTTATATCTGTGGTGTTTATGGATGGTTATGAATAGGTATATAATGAATATATATTATATTTATTTTATGATTAAAATTATTTTGGTTATTAAAATTTGATCATGATTCATGGATTATAATGGCGAAATTAAAACATACATTAAAAAGAAAGGGTTATCACTCAGAATAGTGATTCAAAAATATATTGGTTAATAAAAGTGTGATATGACATTATATATAAATTATATATGAAAAAATAATAATTTATATGGTTTTTATAGAATTATAAAGTATTTATATTCAATATAAATTTGCATAATGTGATTATGAATCAATTCAGAGAAAAGAAATGGGTTCTTAAAATCAATATTCTTTGGTTAAGACATGATAAATGTTATGAACAAATTTATGTTTGTGAAGAGTATATACTGATCATTTATGTTAATAAACAATATATCCAACCTACATGAGGGATTTTATTTATATAATTAAAATTATTGTATAAAATTTATTTCCATTCGAATGTCACCAAAGTGGTAATGGTTTATTTTTTCAAAATGTCTTATTTAGGACATACATTATGTAATACAACTATATTATTTTATGAGGTGTATGTGCAACCCATTTTATATGTTTTATAATGAAAACAAATATATTAATTTTTCTAATTCTATTTTTATCATATTTCATTCATGGGGATAATGATAAAAAATTTATCAAAGTGGTAGGATTTTTTTGTGGAAATCACATTTTTATAATGATTTTTATACCTAAATTTTCGATAAAAAAGTTATATGATATTTCACATCCAAATATTATAAATTTTCTAACACTCTAGTAATTTATTGTTATTGATGTTTTTATTTTCAATTCCCTCTCTAATGTATTAAATATACCTAATGAATTGTTTTAATGGAAACCCATCTTTGTTTTACAATTCAGTCAAAAACAATTCTTGAAAATGTCCTTATTTTCATTATAATATTTCCAATAATGTTATTAATAATATAATATCATTAATTAATGTGAGTTATAAATATTCTAAACATTCTATGTTTTTTTAAAAATGTAATATTGTTTTCTTTTTATAAATGAGATTTTTTTTTGATTTTTACTAGAAATTTGAAAGGAATCATTATATTATCGTACATGATATGAATAAAATTTCACACTAGTAGAACTACAAAATGATTTAAATCTTATATTTCATGTTTCTAGGATATGTTTATGAAATTTATTTACTTATTATTTTGGAAATTTTTTGATTTCAATTATGTGATTCCAATATAAATGTTGTATTTTTCTCAACAAATACTATATTGACCATAAAAATGAATTTAACATCTATGAAAAAATAATTTGATGTTTCTTATGTTTCACTAGGGAATGTTATTATATGATAATATCCTTACCAATTATATGTATAATTTACGGTTATGAATATGAAATATTGATGAAACATTTTTTTCATCATGTTTTTTGTGATTGAATGATAAATGTTTCATAATCATGTGGTAGCCATATAAATAGAGATTGAATATTTGTCGAGTGGGTATTCTATAGAAATATAAATAACTGGGAAGATAATATTGTTTAATGATTTCAAATGGTACATGATTGGTTATTAAAATCCCAAATGAGGGTACATGACAGGTTGTCTCTTGCTTGAGATATGGTTCATGTGATGTTATCCCATCCCTGAAGCATGTACATGATTGGTCAGACCAAGAATACCATGTGATGAATATCATGGTGGATAGTCATGAAATTACATTTACATGATTATTATTATTAAAGAGATTATTCTACACTTTTATGAAATGATCATACGCTAATTTGTTTCTCCCATTGATCATTTTTTTTATGATTCATTTCATACAAACTACAATGATTTATTCCTTGATTCATGATTATGATCATTGAATTTACGTGAATTATTTTAAAATATTAATCATTTATCTCAGTACATTATCATAAATCCTAATACTTTAAAAATGAAATTATTTGTTCAATAATGTAGATGATACACAATATCAATCTTAAATCAATAACTAAATATTATTATATATATATTTCTGTCATAACCTAGCCATTATAATGGAGGTAATGAAAATTATTAATTGAGTTATTAAAATATTATTTTATCTTTTATATATAATTATTTGGTTTCCAAATAATTATTAGTTAAAATAGAATACTTTTTAAAATAAATGGAAATGTTTTTCTAAAACACTATTTAAATTTGAAAAAGTTTGTTTAATAAAAATAAATATATAAAGCACTATTGTTGTTTTATTTTAATGATAAATATATATATAATATTAAATCTCATTTTTAACGTTTATATTATTATTTTTTCTATACATGATATCAAAACAAATCCTATTTTAGGCATAAAAATTATTTTTCATGAAAAGAAGTTTTCACGCCTTTTGAGGTAAAACATATTTTAAATATATTATATGAAAATTTTATAAATTATAATTGGAAAATAAACATCTTATTTGGAATTTGTAGATAGAAATTTATGTTGGTTTAACATTTTATGTTTTTATGATGAGTTTCATTTATAGATGAATAGTGAAAAAATAATGTATTTTAATTGAAAACTATGTTTTCATAAAATGTATTTATATTTTTAAATTATATATTTGAGTGGAATAAAAGTAAAATTATATAATTATTTAATACTTTAATCCAATTTATTTAATTGTAATAAATTTCTCATTTAATTTGGATTTAAAAAAATTTCAATATTTTTAATGTTTGTACTTTAAAAACTTATTTTCTTCTACTTTCAACGATATTAGTTTTTAATTAGTTTTTTCCAGTTATGTTTTTTAAATTTGGTTACATGGATTCTATATTTTCAATAATATGATAGAAATTATGTAAACAAGTCCCTTTTAGTTTTCAAAAATATGAATAATAACTTTATAAATTGTTTTACTAACATTGTTAAAGGTAAATCGACTAATTAATGGTAAAAATAATATTATAAATATTTTAAAAATGACATAAATTATTTTTTAATTCTATTTTATTAGTTTATTTATACCAAAATAATTATTGGGAAAAAATTAAGGCATTTTTATTCTATATGGTTTAGAATAAAACCATTAAAATAAAAAGTTCAAAGGAAAGTCAATTTTGTCATACTTTTTTTATTAACAAGAGAAATATTTAAAATATAGAATTATATAAGGGATGTGTTCGAATATAAATAATATTATAAAAAATAAATTTATTTATCTACATTATGTTAATTTATATATAATATCTAGTGATGAAATAATTACATTAAATTGTGTCATAATGACCATGCAGTAATTGTTTAATTATTGGAGGAATTAATGAAATGATGCAGACATAATAAAATAAACAAAATATTATATAATTAATGTCTTCTATGAATATACACGATTAATTTCACTAGTTATTGATGATTTAATTGAGTATTTTTTTTGAAAAATAATGTCCTTTTGATATTTTTCTAAAATTAATCCAATGAATGGGTCAAAATTTAAATTATTGATATTTTAAAACAAATAAAATTTTATTAAATGATATAAAACTCAAAAAAAATTTACAATTCGTCAAAATTATATGTATATGTATTCAAATTACATCAATTGGTCATTTATTTTTTTTATCATTTTATAGTAACTATATTAACTCTTAATGAGAGAAAATAGAAATTGTCATGGTAAGAGTTAAACAATATAAATAAGGGTTAAAGAAAAATAAAAATGATTAAAAAGTGGTATAAACTTCTATATTATTTATTGGATGAATATTATTATTCAAAAAATCATCATATCATTGAAATAAATTTGTTTTGAACAATTTGGAAAAGAAAATAATTTATATTAATTTAATACCTTCAACAATATCAAGAGTTCCCCTCCACACTCTTATAAAAGGGAGGTCAATATACTATTTTCTCTATAGTTAAAACACTATTTGGCATGGAAACTATTGGACAAATGTTTTTACTAAAATGCCTGAAATCAATATAGAGTCCTTAATTTAGGTAGAAAACCCTCTTTAAAGGTGTTAAGGTGTAAACTAATGTAGATCGTCTGAAGAAGTGTTATTGTTTTAATCAATTATTTCAGTGTTATTTCTTCTTCCACTTCCTTAAATTATTTTTTAACCATGATTAAATAATAATTATAGTGTAATTAAAATGTTGGGATGTAATTATTTTAATATCATCACATAAATGCTTCCCTATTTACATGAACTGTGAAATGAATTACTCTTTTAGGTGAGTATGGAGGAATACCATCTATTGAACCGATATAAATATTTTTCCATAAAAATAATTAAATATTGGTTATAATGATTGAATTTATTCTTATATACAACATTAATGAAATATGTATCATTACTAAAAAATAATATATCACTTAAATTCTTACCTTTCCATGAACATAAAAATGATAATTTTGTTCATGTGTATTAGTGAACTATAATCTCCAGAAAGTGATGTTATTTGTTTTTCATCACCACACCACATAAATGGTATATATAAGTATTTTTAATATATTAATATAATATTATTTCTATTACAATAATTATGAAAAATAATATAATACATTACTTCTTTCCATATTGATCACTAAAAAAATGGAAATGTTACTCATGTATACATAGAACTTACCATCTCTAGGATTTTATAATAGTTAATTTTTATTATCCATATTTAATGGATGGATTTAAAAGTATAATTTATGTACTCAAGTAATTTTAATTTCCTGAATATTATAATATAAATTATGTAATCCTGAATACATTTTATTTTTGACATCATATCAAGTCCATTTCTGTTTAATGTACTGAATATTGACCAAACATCTTACATGAATTTAAATAGATAAGTAATTTTTATAAAATTATAATAAGTTATATAAAAGGAATAATAAATATAAAAAATGATATCAATAAATTAAATAATTATCATAATTTTATTATTATTGAATATAATGAGTGTGGGTGATGAGTGATAATCAAGGAAAGAGTCTATTTGAATAAAACATTGGTTTAAATATTTAGAATACTTATTATTCTAAATATATCCCTTTCATTCCAATAATTTAAAAATGGTCTCATGGATGTATTTATATGTGAATGAATGTTTTTAAATGCTAATTTCTGTCTTCATTTTAATTGAATCAATGTGCTATGAGACACTTCGAAGTAAAAATATATTTTTAAATGATTAAAATACGTTTTGAAAATGGATTTGTTATTTAAAAAACATGAAATGTTTTCATAGGTTTGAAAATTAAATTTTATGATTAATATGATGAAAATTGAAATATTTTATATATTATTTTCATATAATGAAACATGGATATTTTTCCAGTGTTTCTGTAAAAAAACCATAGATGTTGGGTTATATTATTTTCTCTAATGCATTAGGTAAGGAAGTCGACCGTATGGCTATTCAATTTGTAAGAGTGAAATATAAAAAAGTCCACTATATGCTTATTATATTGATAAGATGAACATGTATGGAATTATTTCGCCTGTTTATTAAATTTTAGATTAATTATGTCTCATGTTACCAAATTATCTTTTATACAGCTTCTTGTGAGTTTTCATGAAAATCGTTTATTATTTAAAAGATAAAATAATGATATTTTTTAAATAATGGCCACTTTTTCAGGGTAAAAAGCTATGTTTATAAGGAAACATCTAATGGGTTTTAAATATAATAATTATTTCCTTTATTCTAAGACTCCTAGTGGGATTTTGGGCTCATCCCGCATTTTTAAATGTTTTTAACATTGTATAAGGTAGATTTTGTTCAAGTATGGGATTAAGGAAAAATACTGAAGATATATCTATACATGAAATCATGTTTATTTTAAAGATTATAGTTTTATGAAAAAATGTATATTGAGTTTAAGGTTTCATGAGTAATGTATGGGTTTACAATGTACAAGTTTCTTCTAATTACCTTAAACTCTAAACATAAATTAACATTTTGAAAAAAAAAATTATTTCTAATTATAAAATAACTTGAATAAGTTATGTTTAAGACTGAATCTATACTTCCTGTATTAGAGTAGTGTTTAGACTACATTTAATAATATAATGTTTTATTAAAAGTTAGGGATATCATTATGATTTTATACTCTTAAGTTTGATCATAAGTTCAATGTATTAGAATCCCCTTTGAGGATTTATGTTATAAAACATTAAGGCGTCTAATGATATTTTTTTGAGACATTTATTTTTATGTAATTATGTGTTAATGCATTTTGGGATGAAAAATAAAGGGTGTGAGATAAAATTTGATGTTAATATGATTATTTTTTATGACTTTATAATATTTTGGGAATATTATATAAATTATATTGACTTAAAAAAGGAAACCCATAAGATGGGTAACAACCAGTTGCATCTGGATAAGCCACAGTAATCAAACCCACAATTGAAGGTCCAAAATGGTAAATTTCTTACCACTAACATATGTGATGTATGGGTTAGTATTAAATTTTATTTATTGATAAATTATTTTATGGATGAATAATATGTTTTTTGGTAAGATATTTTTATCATATATAGTTCCTTGTGATTATATAACGATTTGCTGATAAAGGGATTAATTTTATTTTGAAATTAATTAATTATTATAGGTAACATTATTTAATTAAGAAAAATATAATTTTGTTGGGGTCACAACTAATCCCTTGGGGCTTGTGCTATGAAATACCCCAAGTCGACCTCCCATAGGCTAGTGGTTTTTGACTAGAGCTAAAGGTGTAAACTCGCAAGTGGGAGGAATTTTCCGGAGTACCTGTATATATGCATGCACAACCACATCCAAAGCTGGAAAAGTAAACAAGAATGACACTATAAAAAACCATTGAGTACATGTACAACTATAGGTAACATGGGTCAGAATACAAACCAAACAAAATACTAATTGGAAGATATGAAAGTAAAAAAAAATCTGAAATAAAAATCTATTGAAAAGCACACCTAATTGGTAACTACAGAGTAGCAGCTGGAAGCCATATAAGTATGTCTCGTCTACCTAGTCTCACTGGGAACCACCAGGTCCCAGGCACCCAAGTCCTCTGTTATGGTGACAATTGTCTGCACTAGAGACAACACGAATAGGTAAAGCCCATGGAGGGGTTAGTAACAAAGTACACAGTAGGGATCCCAAAACACAATGTAAAGACCACAATGTAATCGACAAGAAAACCAAAAATCAAGATCACTAAGAATTATTGAGAATCAAGACAACTCACTCTAGGTATATTCTATTATAGGAAACGTGAACCATTAGTCACATCCTCGAACACCTCGGCTAATGGAGAACTCCTCCTCAATATGTAAAGTGAGTGTACCGTGTCACATTGAAGCCACTTCCCACTAACATAAGACTATTGTTGTAATTATCTCTGTTGAGTGTTGTTGGTATGATGGGTCACACAGAATCTTCTCCCCACCGTGAGATTGTCGGGCCACACAGAAGATGATTCTCTAATATGGTCATACTGAGGTACTCCTCCTATCAAGTATTGTCGGTCTACTGGGTCACAAAGAAGCTTCTCCCCATTGTGGTCATGTTTAGTAACTCATAAGCCACTTCCCACTGGTCCATAGTATCTGATCGGCACAAGGTCTCTCTCTAGTAGTCTCCAGTTCTCATCCAACCATATAGTTTCTGCACGTATAATGCTTGATCTCGTGATAAAATCTCCCAAGTCCATTTTTTTAATTCCAACATACATGAAATCCTCCATAGATTATTCTAAAATATCATTCTCATCACGAGGGTTCGAACACCACAGATGTCTCTCTAGTTGGATGCCCAGTTGTATGATATTGATGGTTTTCCAAAAAGTGGTTGGTTGGGTCTGAGTTTGGTCTGACCCGGTTAGACCGTCCCATCCCGACCCATCATGGGGTCCACCAACCTGACCCGGGTCCACCAACCCAACCCATCCTGGGTCCGGTCCATTGGGCCATGATTATGGCGCGCTAGAGTTGGTCCATACCATAGGGAATTTCGAGCCCGCTAGAGCGGGTTCAGCCCGGTCTTCCTAAGGCGGACCGGTTCGTCTTTCTGCTATGATGCATCTAGAAGCCATGTTTGGCTCCCTGCTCCCCCAACAGTTAACGTGGGGATGTTTTTTCTTCTATAGTCAAGCGGTTGTGTGTTGAGCAACATGACTAGCCAGACGTCTGCACATGTTCTTTAACTGTGTACCTCGGACAAACGCGACTAGCAGTTGTGGGCCGCTCCACCGATGTGGCTGATAGACCCATCTTCCTACCAGCCTTTGTCCACACTAGTGTCTTCTACTGAACTAACGTGGCCCATTCCGGAAGTGATGTTCTTCAAATTTCACTAAAAGCATTCTCTACGGACCACTCGATCTGCCCCGGTGGTCCATTCTTCTCACCCCTTTCGCATACAGTCTCTGTGGGGAATCACCTTCCCTACAAGGGCCACAAAAATAACTTATTTCATCCTCCAAAATTAATCAACCAATAACACAAATGGTAGAGGGTCTCAAGCCTTATTCATTTTATTCCACGCCCTCTGCGTCAAGAGTTTAAAAAATGGGAGACTTGGTTAAGATGTTTCATCAACAACAAATTGAATCATGAAAAGAAAACCCAGAAACATCACCCTACCCTAAGAACGAATGATCTCTGGATAACCCTGTTGTTGGGATCATCTGTGTTGATAACTAAAAATGAATAATAGAAAAAACATTAAAAAAATCCCCTACCACGATCCATGTTTGGCATTTGAAGCAGTCCCATATGAAGGTTCAAGAAGATGAAAGCATTCGTTGATTCCCAGTCCTGTTCTTCATAAGGTGTCGATATTGAAAGCATTATTTATAGCATTTGTTGTTCATCAGTCTTCATTGGAGATGAATTCATGCATAGGTTTTTCATATAATCCCTAATGTTTAATTATCATCTTTATGACACATTACTTTAATAAAAAGGAAACACATCGCTGTATTTCTGTTACGCTGTGACATTGCATCGTTATGTTTTTTCATTTATGAAATAATGAAGCGGTTATGCATTAAAAAACAATCCATTAATGATACTACATTAATGAGACCTGTGGCCACTCCATAGTGGCGTCATCCACTTCTTAACAGTGTGAATGAAAAATAAAATAAATTTTTATGTCATTTTAAATATTTTTTGGGAAAGTCTGAAAATTAACTCTTTCATCTGACTCTTTCTGGTAAAAGTTTAGTCTTTTCTATGTGAATCCTAGGGTTCGTTGTTCTACAGTTCCATAATATTTTTGATCTGACAAACTGTACATGATCTAGAACAACTCAATCACCTGTTTACTTAAGCGTACTAAAAAATGATCAAATTTTGTTTTTGGAACACTAAGCCACAGAATCAT
The DNA here is from genome assembly GCA_963277665.1 of Viscum album. NCBI lineage: Eukaryota > Viridiplantae > Streptophyta > Magnoliopsida > Santalales > Viscaceae > Viscum > Viscum album. Next base: position 1,888,433,546 of record OY728137.1, on the reverse strand, counting down.
GTTCGATTAAAGCGTGTGGTCTTGAAATAATTTCATATAATTTAAGAATATTAGTAACAAAATTATGGGACATTATATTGTCCTCACCATAGGGATTCAAATCAAAAAAATCCAAAATAGTTGCAAAAATAAAAAATGAGGGTCTTGAGCACGAATATGCATCTCCCACACCTGTATGGTCTCTTGAAGATTCAAGTGCTACCACAAAATGTACACCAAATGAATTGACTATCCACCAAGGACCTGATCCTCTCAATCTTCTATCTTCACTAAAAACATCACAAATGTTTCCCCTTTTTCAATGTCTAGCTTTTCCTAGTCGATGACATGTGATACACCATAAAAATACCTCCACAGTTGCGACGCGTGAAAAACATCATTCACCTAGTGCATCATTGGTGGAAGTGATAGACGGTACACCACCTCGCCAACTCCTTGGAAAATATGGAAAGGTAAAATGAACATTAGAATATATTACCACCTTGGTTAAATAACTACAATCCTTATCAGGGTGAGACACAAACGAAATTATGGTCTACCTTCTAAAAATCAATGGGTCCCCACCCCCTGTCAGCATACAATTTTTTCATACTTTGTACAGTCCTCATCTATTCCTAAATGACCTGTACTTTCTTTGTGGTAGCCCATACAAACATTTGACCCATGACTATTGACTCCCCTGAGTCTGTCCAAAATAGAGCTGATCTATATGACATCCCATACAAGGCCTCAAACAGTGACATGCCAATGGTGGAGTGAATGATATTTTTGAATGAAAAACACACCAGTGATAGGTGGTCATTCCAACTGTAACCAAAATCATGGACGCACGCACAAAGCATGTCATCCAAGGTCTGTATGGTCCACTCCCTCTAACATTCTATCTAGGGGTGAAAAGATCTGCTCAAGTGCAGTTTAAATTTGAATGCCTCATGTAATACCTTCCACAACAAGGATGAAAAGTGAACATCATGGTCTAAGATGATCATCGAATGGACCCCGTTATTCTGTATTATATCTTAGATGTAGATGCGTCCCAAGCCCACTACCGATACCTGCTCCTAAATGGGTTGGAAGTTAGCTGACTAGGAGAGTTGGTGAACATTCATCCAAATAAAATCATCACCCTAGGATGCGTGTGGAATCCTTGTCATTAATTCCATGTAGATATCATTCCACTTTAATTTCAGTACCTCAAGTGGTTGTTCCATGATTTCTAGGACCTAATGCTCAGCCTTCACTTGATGGAAAATGAGGAATCATGAAACAAACTCTCCCACTACTTTCTTCATCCCTGGGCACTAGTATTGATGTTAGAGGTCTTGTTATATCCCCCCACACAAGGATGAACCACTAAAGGGGATGTATGGAACTCCCTCATTATCTCATCTCGTAACATCACTTTTACTACAGCAGATCCTATAAAATGATGAGGTTCTCCCATCCTATCAAAAATCCATCAAGAACATATATTGAGGATAACTGAGAACATCAGGCCTTGCAGTCAACATCCAAATTATGTGCCTCAATAAATCATGGTAAGAGTGGTAAAGTGACATTAATTGACTAAATCTATATTGCTTCATCCTTATACCTGAAGGATATCTGCATCATGGCTAGCTACTTTGTTCCCTCACATAGTAGTTGTAAACCAGACCTCCTGTTGACCATGTCTGCAACCATGTTCACCTTCCTGGGAGTATAGACTATCTCAAATTCATATTCTAGGAGTAACTCCATCCATTACTGATATCTCATGTTCAGGTCCTTATATGGGAACATATACTCGAGACACTAATGATCAGTGTATATGGTTAATCATTCTTCCATCAATTAGTGCTCCCACATCTTCGAGAAAAAGGCCATTGCTACTAACTCCTGTTCATGGGTCATGTAGTTCTACTCATGATACATCAAATGCCATGAGACATATTCAATCACTACTTTCTCCAGCATTGGGACACATCTCGGTCCAGTCTCTGATGAATTATATAAAATTACATTCCCAACTCCCTCTTTTGGTTGTCTCAAGATGGGGGCACCAGTCAGTCTCCACCTCAACTCTGGAAAACTCACTTGGAACTTATGTATCCATATGAAGGGTTGTACCTCAATTTTTAAGTCTGATATAGCTGTTTCTACTCTAGAAACATTGGGAATGAACCTTTGGTAGTATCCAGCCAACCCCAAGAAACACGGAACATCAATCACACTTTTGGGTGGCTCATAAGAATTAATTTCCTCTATCATAACTAGATCCACTGCAACGCCAACCTTCGAGATGAAGTTTTCAAGAAAGTGGACCTATCTAATCTAGAATTGGAACTCCGAGATCTTACTATAATTCTGGTGCAATCGGAGTGCATCCATGACTATCTGCATCTGTGTAGTGCGGTCCTCCTCTGAAAACGAGTACCCCAAGATGCCATAAATGAAGAATACAATGAAATGGTCAATGTAAGGATGGAAGATCCTCTTCAAGATACTCATAAACATTACTGGGGAATTGGTCACGCCAAAGGGCATCAATAAAACTCATAGTGGCTATACAGACATCGAAAGGATTTCTTCAATACATCCTCATCCCATACCCGAAGCTGATGATAGCCTAATATGAGGTCAATATTTGAGAACCACCCTACTCCATTCAGGTAGTCGAAGATGTCATCAATCCTTGGTAGTGAATACTTGTGCTTCATGGTCACCTAGTTTAGGAATTATTTTTCCACACAAATACTCAAGCTCCCATATGCCTTCTTAGAAAACGGTATTGGTTATTCCCTAGGTGAAATTCTAGGCCTTACGAACCCATTCTCTTACAAGTCCTCTAACTATACCCTCAACACACAAATCTCTGTAGGAACCATATGATATTTTAGTATGGATATTAGTTTTTTTAGGTACATACCAATGCATATGTATACCTCCCTACAACGAGGTAGCCTTGGATCATCCTCATGAAATATATCATCATACTCATCCACCACTATATCAATGCATAGACACCTCTTGTCCACTTCACTGCGGATGAGGCTAGACAACTAGTGAGTGATCAGATGCACCCTCTTCCGAGAAAGACCATCATGTGATGAAAAGGTTCCCTTCTTTCTAGTTAAAGAAGATCTTGTCCTATCCTCATGGACGCACCACACTTTCCCCTAAAACAGTCGATCTAAGCATGGAAATTAGATAACCAATCCATAACCAGTATGACATCATAAGGCCTCGACATTGTAAATAGGATATCCTAGATGAAGATCTAGGCTCCTAGAGTAATCACACAATGTCGGAACCAGTGTGTAATCGTAGAATCCCATCATGTATGAGTCTACAATCATAAACATTGATCCAACGACTGTACAAGAATCTCCAGGACAAGAAAAATGTACCTGGAAAGGAATGCGTGACTGGCAACAGTGTCTAAAAGAACAACATATAAGGTGGAGAAGACATAGGAAGTATCTGTAATCATCTCTAGAGTTCCATTTTCATAAGACTCAATCGCTTGAAGCTAGCCTCTCCCCTATATGTCGGCTCGTTATGCCTATGGTGGACCACCTGGGGGTGGTGGAGGTAGTTCCATGAACCGTCATCCACCGGCTGCCACTCATCTTGCTCTCCTTCCATGTCCGACTCCATGTGGACCTCCTTGCTAGAACCTATGCCTATACATTGGGGTTCCATCGATCACCTTTTGATCGTCGGTTTGGTGGGTCGGGCGGTCACGGTCCATGTTTCCCTTCCAGCCGCACGTGAGTCACATCCTAGTCCCCTAATGATACCCTATTCTTTAAGAGCCTCTTATTTTTGACTCCGAGTCATGGGGTCATGCCATGAAAGTATTTCATTTCATGGAGCCTCATGTCTACTTTATTATGCTCACCACTGAGAAATATGTTGTCTGAGGTCTGCTAGTGGCTTCAGTTGTTTGTTTCATTACTGCTGGGATGATTTCCACAAGAAGGGCTCGCTCCAGCACTCCTGACTAAGTGGGGATGCTGAGAGACACCATGGATTCCCTGATCTCCCATATGATTCCCTACAAAAAGGGTTGGGCCCTGAATAAAGGGTACTACACATGTTTGTGGAGTAGCGAACATTGTATGTAAACCTCGAAAAGTAATCAGCCACTGATAGGCTGCCTTGCTATTGGTGAAGTAGCGCCTAAATACGCATAGAGTGCATGTTCGTGAAGAAAAAATCCTCCCTCAAAATCCACTAAAATTCTTTCCAATAGAGGTCTTCTTCAAAAAAATTCTATATCATCAGACTCCACCATATACTTGGTGAAAAATGAAGAAGGCTCGTAACTATGATCTCCATCTAGTCAAGCAGTGTCCTCACTAAGAGGAAGACTAGCGTCACTGCCTTCATTTAGTCCTGAGCGACCTGGGGACGTATATATACCATGAACCTGTGATGCCTTTGTCACTAAAAATCATGTAATGAACTAAGTCTGAGTACATACTCTACCAGTATTAATGATAGTAACTATTGATCAACGGGTGATGAAAACACCAGTGAACCACCAGGCGGGGCTATCTGTAGGACTAGTCCCTGAACCAATATCTAATCTCAAGGCCGACTATCCTCATAGTCACACATTAGAATACGAGCTGGCCGTCTGTGTTGAGGTATCCTGATATTGATCCAGATGTACAATGGTTAGATGATAATACCTAGTGATCTGACACTTATTCATGAAAATCATATGTGGAAACTCAGGAAACTAGTATTTTTTTGTATAGATCCAAAATAACCGAATTCAATGTCTGGGTTTATGGATATGTCGATCACCATACCAACACTGGACTCCTTCAATCTAAATGTCAAACTCAAAACATTAAACCCTATATCCCCAAAACAAAACAACATACTCTCACTCTCTGTGGTAGAACTGACCACCTCTAATACCACTTCTTTTTAATACAAATCCCTTAGTATTCATGCTGTCATATATCCAAAGAATGCTTCCCAATGACTAGGGGTTGGTGACTAGTGCCGAAGGTGTAAACCAACAATTGGGGGGAATTTTACTCACTACATGTATGCATGCACACACAACCACATACCAAATATGGACATGTAATCAAGCATGGCACTATAAAAACCCACTGTGTACATGTACAAATAAAGACCAAATGGGCCAAAATACAAACACAACAAAAGACTAACTAAACAATAAGAAAGTACAAAAGAAAATATGGAATAACCATCCATGAAAAACCCCACCAGATGGGTACGTACCGAGTAGCTGCTGAAAGATTTAGAAGTATGCCCCATCTTCCTAGTTTCACTGGGAACCACATTATACTACGTCACAAAGTAATCTATCAAGGTGGTAGTTGTATGCAACATAAAAAACACGTCCAGGTGAAGCCCATGTAGAGGTGAGTGACATATTAATCAATAGGGACCCATAGAAAAGGGAAGGATAGAATGAAATCAAAAATCAAAACAGAAATCATGATTACCAAGAATAATCACAAAGAAATACATCTAACACTAGGTATATTCTAGAGTAGGATAGTAGAATAATTAGTCACATCATCGAACACATCGGCAGCTGGAGAACTCCTCCTAAATGAGTACAGTGGGAATACCAGGTTACATAGTATCCATGACCGACTAACCAAATATTGTTATAGTACACATCCCTGATGAGTTCCTTGGGTATTATGGGTCACACAAAATATGATCCCCACTGTGGGCATGCCAGGTCACATAAAAGCCACTTCCTTACTATGGCCATATGGAGGTACTCCTTTTTTCAAGTATCAAGGGTCTTCTAGGTCACACTGAGGCCGCTCCAAACTATGTGCCTATTTGGTCACATAGAATATAATTCCCAGCAGTCCATAGTATTTGATCTACACAAGGTCGCTCTCAAGATTTCTTTCAGTCTCATCCAACAGTAGCGTTTCTGTATGTATCACGATTGATCTCGGGAGAACTGCTTCCCAGAACATTCATCAAATTATAAAATCCAGGAAATCCAATATATATTATTCCAATAGATCATCCTCATCATGGGGGTTCCTACTCCTCAAATGGATAGTCAATTGGACACCCGATTTGCAGGACAATGACGTTTTTCCAAAAAATGGGATCGGATGGGTCCTGGTCCAGCCCAACTCCGCACGGGGTCAACCAACCCAACCTTGGTCCACCGATATAACCCAAACTCGGCCCTTCATGGGTTTGGGCTATTGGGTCATGGGTCTATCCTATCCTGACTGGGTGGGTCCAGCCCGCTGGGCTACCTGCTCTCCCAGAGGCGAACCGGTTCATCGCCCGACCGAGACATAGCTGAAAGCAACATCTATCTCCCCTATCTTCTCGTTATCGACACATGGTTGTTTCCTCCACTTTGATCAAGAGACTGCATCTTGCTCTATGAGTCCAGATAGTTCAGCCAGACAGAATTCCACACGCAGACATTGACCAGGTGTCTTTGAAGAACACTGCCAGTGGTAGCGGGCCGCTACACCGACACAGCCGATAACCACATCCTTTCACATGCCACTGTCCGGGTCACTAGCTTCTACTTCACCTCCACAACATGAGATGGCCATGATGTTCATCCTAGCATGCTTCCTCCCATCCATGACTGTCGTCAGCACACCAAAAGGGTAATCTGTAGACCATGGGGTCCGCTCCAGTGGTTCGGTTTTCATACTGCTTATGCCTACAACATCATTGGGTTGTTGCCTTCCCATAGAAGGCCTAGAATGTTCCTTTCCACCACCCCGAAGGTTCATCATCCATGAAGATACATGGAAGAAGGCCTCAGGACTTATTCATGTCTGCACACGCCATCCAAATAAGTTGTTTAAAATATTGATGACTTTCATATGATGTTTCATCAATAACAAATTCAATCCTAACATGAAAACACAGAAACATAACCCTTCATCAAGAATGGATGATCCGTGGATCATCCTATTAACAGTTTGATCCACATGAGACATTTTAAATGATGAATGGGGTATAAGTAAACCAAAACAACCACTACTCAATTGATGTCCAAAATTAGTAGCGGTCCTCCAACGAAGTTTCAAAAAGTCGAAGGCATTTGTTGATTCCCTGTCCCGTTCTTCATAAGGTATCAACGTCACTATCATTCCTACCAGTGTTTATTGTTTTTCATTTTTAATTTGAGGGGAATGCTGGCATAGGTTTTTCAAATAATCACCAGGGTTTAATAATCAACTCTCCAAAGTGTTAGTTTAATAAAATGGAAGCATGTTGCAACGTTTCCCTTGAGTTTCAATGTTACATTATTACGTTGTTTCATTTGGGAAAAAGTATAGCTATTAAACATGCACAAATGAAAAATTAAAGAGCTTCAATTAATGAGCCTCAACTCTCCACTATAGCACTTCCTCCTCTACTCAATGGTGAAAATGAAAAACAAAATTATGTAATTTTATTCTTTTTCCAAAATGTCAGAAAATTATCTTTTTCGTCCAACCCTTTCCGGTCGAGGTTAAGTCCTTTCTAGGCGAATCCTGACATTCTATGTTCATTAGTTCCATCATATTTTTTATATGAGAAATGGTTCAAATGTTATAATAACTCTCTAGTACATTTACTTATGTGAAGTAAAAAACATTAAAATTTTATTATGGGCTCACTAGGTATCAGAATCACGTGTCATCAAAGCATGTGGTCTCGAAATAATTCAATATAATTTAAAAAAATTATACAGATATTCTGGGACATTATAGTTGGATTTTAAAAGATTAGTAATGTTTGAAATAACATTTAGAGGTAAATGTGATTTTATTGTTATTGAGGTTATTTGTGGAAATGGGTATCATACATGGAGATTATGTGATTTGGGATATTGCTTTTTTGGAATGAGACATTAAGAGTGACTGATAATGATTATATATAATTGTTACATTTATCTTGGAAGACAAATGTGATGAAATAATTTTTGGGTTTTATTCTTTGTATATAATATTTTTTGAGGAAATTTAATTATTTTGGAATGATCTATGTTTGGTATTGGGATTCACAGTTAAATTTTAGACATTAATATATATTTTCATCATATAATTATTTTTTATTTTTATGGAATTATATTAACGCTTATTAAACATTTTTGTGTTTTTTTAATCACAAAAGATAAGATAAATATATATTTAATCTTTTTGTGGATTATGTTAACATATAGATGTTTACACTAGTGCATCAGTCATGTAACATTCATCTTGAATAATGATTATTTGGAGAAGAAGAAGAGTTTGTGGTGGAATGTTTTTAATGGAAGAAACTATACTTATCAAGAATGTATATTAACTTATGTTCCTGGTCTAGATAGTAATATAATTACACAAATATATGAAAATTATCATAAAATAAAAGTTTTATCCATTTAATTATCCTACATGGATATCAATGACCTTCTAATCTATCACCGATTTGTGATTTTTGATCATTATCTTTCTCATGAAAATTTTCTATATCAATATCCATCGGATTGTGATAGATATTTTCTATTTCAAATCCGTTGTTTTCTATATGGAATCTTCTGATGTGTTACCTCAACTAACCATAATACTTCCCTTTATTTATTTTAAAGTGGATTATTCATTAATAATTTTTCTGATTTTGCATTTCAACAATGGTATTTTGAAAAATAAAACTTCTAGTTTTCAATCCCATGATTAATTTGAGATTAATAATTTTATTAAATTGGGGGAGGGGGGAATGGAATATCTCAAAATGTAATGAAAGAAAAAAAATGTTATAGGACGTACATGATACACCACATCAAACTTAAACAAACAACTAAATATTTTTATTTAAATGTTACTATCATAACCACTTTGTTAGAATGGTAGGAATGAGAAATATCTGTTTGAATTATTAAAATATATTCTCCACATGATTATATAATTCTTATATAAGAATAAAATATAAATGAAAATAAATAAATTAATAAATTAAAAATAAATTTTCTTCTAAAAAAAGGAATGTGCATGACTGTTTCTATTTCTTGTAAATAAAAAAACAAATTTGTTAGATTATATAAATGATATATATATATATATATATAATATTCAATATAATGTTTATAAGTAATATATTTATTTTTCTAGACAGGATATATGATCAAATCCAAATTTAGGCATAAAAGATATATTTTTTTAAAAAAATAGTTTTCCACCTTTAAATGGGGAAATTGAATTAAATCTTGTTTCAACACTTTTGTAAATTTTATATGAAAAAATAACTTCATATTTTAAATTAGAATATAAATATCTATTTTGGTTTAATTTTTCATATTTTTATGACATGTTTCAGTTATTAATGAAATGTGAAAAAATACAGCATTTTAATAGAAAGTTATTTCTTCCTCAAATTTAATTATATTGTTAAATTATATATTATGCTATTTTTAAGGTATTGTTTGATAATTTTTTCAATTATTTCCATTTATATCATTGTAATTAAATTTTCATTGAAATTTGATAAAAAAATTTTAATATCTCAAATGTTTTTAATTACAAACCCCATTTTCTTGTTCAGTCGACAAGTATAACTATTAATTAATTTCTACCGAATATCTATTTTGATTTTGGAAAAATTGAATCCTAAATTTTTATCATAAGTTCAAAATTATTTAAATAATTAATTTTTCTGTTTTGGACAATATTAATTGTAATTTTAGAAATTATTAACATGTTTAATGGAAAACAGAAAAATTAACAATCAAAATGATATTATAAATACTATAAAATTACCCTAAAACATGTCGTAATTTCATTGGATGAGTTTTTTAAAAAATAATAATCATTGGTTAGAAATTTTTTCTTTTTTAATCCACATGGATGAGATTATAATTTTTTATTGTATATTCAAAGGGTTATTAATTTATTTATACTTTTGCTTCTAACAAGAGAATCAGATTTAATAGGATGATATATAAAGAACATGTTATACAATAAATATTATTTTGAAATAAAATTTTCTTATGTACATCATGGTAATATAATTAAAATTTTTATTCATTAAACAATTACTGTAAATAATGACATAATGATGATGTATTAATTCATTAAATAATTGAATAATCATGTAAATGATAATAATTTTATAAAAATAAATAAAAGTTTATATAAAATATTTCATAAAAAAATTTAGGGATTACTTTGACATGTTATTTTTTATTTAAATGATTTTTATATATATCATATTATTATGTTATTTTTAATAATTAAGTTAATGAATACTGTCAAAATTCATATTAGTTGTATTTTAAAATAAATAATATTTTATTAAATGAAATAAATTTCATAAAAGTCTAATTTTTTCCAATTTATTAGAATAAGTCTTAAATTTTTATTAATTACACAATTATGTTTCATTTGTAAATTTATAGTATGTATATTAACCATTAAAAAGAGAACATACAAATTTTCATGATAAGAGTTAACGATATTAAATAAATTGTAAAGCCAAAATATAAGTATTAAAAAATATAGAAACTAATATAATTCTAATCGGGTGAATTTTATTATACCTAAAATTAAAAAATATTATATTTAAATTTTTTTGTTTTCATTGGAATTGAAATTTATTTTATATTAATTAAATAAATTCAAGAATTTCTATACTGTCCCTCCCCTCTCATATTAAAGGGAACACATTATTCTCTTTTATTTACACATAAAATACTATTTGGGATGGACATGATCTAATCGAATACATCATATAATCCCTCACCGTGTTATATATGTGTTATGTTATTCATAAAACCCTTAATATAAATTTTACCGGGTTAATGTGAGGTGATTTTCAGAAATATAGGTATTTTTTAAATTAGGTATTTTTATTTTATTTCTTCTACCACGTCCTTCAAATATTATTTAACCATGATTAAATAATAAATAATGAATTAAAAGTATACATATATGTTATTATAATAATATCATTAACTAAATCCTCCCACACTTCCATAAAATGGGAAATGAATTTATCATTCATGTGTATGGTGAAATACCACCTCTCAAAATGATATAATTTATTTTCATCAAAATATATCAATATTGGTTAAAATGATGAGAATAATGTTTATATATGATATTGATGATATTTTTATCATTATTAAATAGCAACATTTAATTTAAATTCGTAACATAAAAATGATAACGTCCTTAGTGTGTACGTGAGAACTATCACATCCACGAAGCAATTTGATTCATTTTTGATCACTGAATAACATGAATGATATATATATGTATATTTAAATATATAATGTGTGATTATTTATATTATAATCATTATGAAATTAAAAAACAATACTTACCTTCATTCCAAAATAATCATTAAAAATTAGAAACGTTACTCATGTCTACGTAAATCCTTCCTTCTCAAAGATTGTAACATTGTTCATTTTTATTATCCATATTTATTGGATTTTTTTAATTATATTTTAATGTATTAAAATTATTATTATATCTTGAATATGATTCAAGAAATTATGGAATTGTGACCCAATTTTCCTTTTTTACATTATTCCATGTTTATATCCAACTAAAGTACTAAATATCATCCAAATGATCAACATGGACTTAAATAATCAGGTATTTTATTATAAAATGATAATAAGTTATGTAAAAGAAATATGAAATATTTAAAATGGTCTAACGTTTTTGATTAATTAAATTAAGTTTATTATTCATGAATATTAATATTTTACATGATGATTCTGACTCAATGTAGGGATCTCTTCAACAAAATATTCTTTTAAATGTTATAACGATTTATCAATTAAATATTTCATTTTAATGTACATGTTTTCAAAAATGTTTTTATGAATGTATTTATATGGACCAGAATTTTTTAAATGTAAATTTTTCAATTATTAAAATTGAATAAATGTGGTTTTAGAAACTTTGATCTTTAAATCTATTCTAAAATGCTTTGAATGGGTTTTGAAAATGGATTGGCTTTTAGGAAAACATGAAATGTTATATAATGTGTGAAAATGAAATTTTATGATTGAAATGATGAAAATTGTTATATATTTTTTGTTATGAATATATAATGATATTTGTACATTTTATGGGTGGTTAAATGACAAACCATGGGCATGTGGTTATGTTGGTACCTCCAACGCATTAGGTATGGAATTCAGATTTATTTCCATTCCATTTGTAAGAGTGACATGTATGTAAGTCAACTCCATGGTTATACCATTTGTACGAGTAACAGGTATGGAATTCGACCTTGTTATTATTCAATTTTAGTTTAATTATGTCCCATGTTACGTATTTATCTTTTATATACGTAAATTTTAGTTATCATGAATTTTTTTTATTTTCAAAACGTATGGTAATGATCATTTTAAAAGGTTGATCAATTTTCAAGAATAAAAGGTATGTTTTAAGGAAATATTTTATGAGTTGTCACTCAAATAATGATTTATGTTACTTTATGTATCCTAATGATCATTTTTCTCATCTAATGTTTTAAAATTTTTTATTATAGAGTTTATGGAAGATCTGGTTCAAGTATGACATTAAGGGAAAATGGTAAAGATATATCTGCATATTAAATCATGTTTATTTTAAAGATTTTTTTTAGGGATACTAAGTATATGTATCCACCTGTAATGTATTATTTTACTATGTTATAATTTTTTCAATATCTATAAAACTATAAACCTAAATAATATTTGTGAAAAGAAAGGGATTTATAGATTTAATAGGACAAGAATATGTTATTTTTAGGTTTGGGTCCTTACACTTATCCCCTCGTTATGATTAAATGATCAATGATATCTTTATTAACTGCCCTCTCGGTTTATTTGATATGACCCTTTTTTTGTATCCATTTCACTAGGATATAATAAATGGTTTTATATATGAAATGATTGAGTCTATGTACTCAAGATTGACTATCAAACATCCCATTTAATTTTTTTAAAGGTTGGGGTCGATGCCTCATTTTATAATTAAAGCAAAGCGAAGACCTCTTTTAAATGGGTAGAGGGAGACCCATTACATAGCCCGAATGCCAAGTGGGAATGTAGCCCATTACATAGCCCATAGGCCCAAATTTTTGTCATAAAGGCCATTATGTGAATAGTAACCCAGCTGCTACAGGACCCGCCGCTGCTATAGAACCCTATTTCCACTATAGTACCCTTGAGTTGAATTTCATGATAAAATATTTTATTGATGTTGGATTTTTTATGTTTTTAATTTTTTAATTATAGTTTTATTTTTGTGCCAATTTAGTATATAATAGAGTACTATCTGACGTAAATCTCATAGAAAATTTTCTAAATTTAAAATAATTTTATTTTAAAATTTCCTCATTTTAGTATGGTGAATGTTAGTATATCACATAAATAGTAAAATATATGCAATAATTTAATGTATCTTAAATTTAAAAAATATTTTTCATTTTTAATTTTTTTTTTATTCTATGTGAAATGTGATATTTATGATTCAGAACACCACCTTACAAAGGTGGAACACATTTTTTTGTCATCCATTGAAATTTATTACTTTTAATAATCCCTATTAAAAACATATACAAAAAATATATGTGATTTTGTTTATGCAATATATTATTTTTTAATATCCTCTATGATATAATTATATAATAAAAAATGAAATCATAACATTAATTAATGGTTTTTATATGAAATTTGATGATTTTTTCTATGTCAAATATTATAGATGATTATTTTTTCCTGTCATTATTGTATTTTTACTCAATAAAGAAGATGTTTTATTCTTAAAATTATTATATTTAATAAAATAGAGTTCTGTTTTTTGAACATATAATTATTTTTATTATCGTTATCCATCATTTATCTTAAATTTTATATGATTTTTCAAAATTAATTAATTCAATTAATATATGTAATATATTTTCAAAAAAAACTTTTTTATATCATTTACCATTTTAAAAAATGTTTTATATTACTTTTAGATGTCATGATTCCACGGGAAAGAATTACTTAAGGATATAAAAATTATTCAATTGATTATATACAATCAGATCTCACATCTTATACACATCCTTGTCCATTATTTACACTACCAACTTTTGATATGCTCCCTACTTATAATGCACGAGAATATGATCTAGGGATATAAGAAGCATCTGATAGAGAGACCAAGGGTCATTCATCCACATCACAAATGGGTCAACAGTTACCATCCTAAGGGTATTAGAGTTTAATAATTATGTTTAGGTAAATTGTTTGTGATAAAATAATTTATTACAAATATTTATAACTTTTAAATATTTTATTGATTAGATTAAGATATAATAAATATAGAAATAAAAATGAATACATCATATGTTGGGAGTATGAAAATTTCTATTATAGATATTCCATTTGAAAAATTCATTATTCCTACATAAGATTATAGAGTATTATATGGTATTTTAATAGGGAATATATAATTTGAGATGATATTTCCTCATTTAATATATCACGATTTTTGTAACATTCTCACCAATTGGAACGATGATTTTTTTAAAAAAAAGAAAGAAATTATGTATAAATATTTATAGTATTTTATCTGATACTCAAATGAAATGTACGTATATTTTTTGAATATATAATATGGGGTGATTTTATATTTTTATACACTAGGTGTGACTATGCATTAATGTAATTTTTCACTTATTTTGCATTAGTGGAAGAACATTATGAAGATCCTGTAGTGAGATTTCAATTACTCATCCTTTTGTTACCATTACATGTATGAAAAGTTACTCAAAGGGATAACATGAGATTAGTGGATGTTATTTTTTATTTGGTATCATTCTAAATCATATAATTCCTTTGATCCTATTTTGTAAATTTGATAATAATTTTTAAGCATAAGGAAATTAGTATTTATGAAAACTATTTTTATGAATGTTTCAAAAAATTCATCAAATAGATAGAAACAAGTCATTCCATATATATTTGGAGAGTTTTTTTGTGGATAATATCAAAAAACGTAAACATATTTATATTTAATATATATATATTCCTTTTATATACTTATATTTTTTATTTTTTTTCCTTGAGGATAGAGGGAAAATATGTTTCCCTTGAGGTAGTTCAAGTTGAGTTGTGGTCCTAGGTGTACTATAATATTGATTAAAATTTTGTAAATGAACTATTTGAATAAATTGGAATAATAATGATAAATTAAAACTAATTTTTTTGAAATATATTTTTATAAAATTAGGTCTATTATCAATAAGAAATTGGAAAGGAATGAGATGCAATAACATAAAATCCATTATCAGTTTCACATAATGATTCTATTGGTTTTGTTTTTGTAATGGATCATACTAATAATATCGGATGGGGTTCGGGTTATAAAACCCCAAATAATGATTTGTTGGGACAAGCTACTATTCATCGAATGTGATATAAAATCATATAGGTTTGAATAATGTAATTTTCTCAATCACATAGAATCAAAAAAGGAAATTGCTACCATCAAGAAAAATTTACAAGAGTGTGAGGCAAGATGAATAGATTAAAATGTTATGTTTTTCCCACTAAAGTGTACATTGAATAATCTATTTTAACGAAAGTCTTAGATAATTATTTTTATCATTTCATCACTTATACAACAAACTATTATGATAAAAAATATTATACATTTATTATAATATATAAATATTATTATGGTAATTTTTAAAAATATTTTATATGTAATTTCCAATTAATACTAATTTATATTTTAAATACATTTTAATGTAGGTGGTAGATGCATCAGAGGTTGGTGTCCAATTGGAAGATGAATAGACATTTTCATTAATGGTAAGTTATCATTACTTATGGATTTAACATTGAAATTTTATTCCCTTTTCCAAAGGTTGTGTCAATAATGAAAACATATATCATGATTTTTAAATATATAATATAATAAATATTTTTAGGTAAAAAACATCTTCTGGTATAATATAGTTAATTGTTTTATTTTTTATGTTTAATTCATTTTTCTTATAAAATTATTGAATTCTTTATCATGTTTATATACTTGTATTTTCTATTGTAGGAAAGACCATATTAGGAAGATAGTTTGTTTATTGTGATGTTATTTACTAATTTTTTGTTGTTTAAACCAGAAAACCATTTCAGTTCTCTTAATATATATTGGGTCTCTATTTTTGTATTTATTATTATATTGTGACTTGAGTCCCCTTTTAGATTAATAAGCATAACTTATTATCCTATTTCTATATCGGCACATTATATTCTCCACGTATTGTGTTTTTTGGCATGAATGTATGTAACCACATTCGTCTTCTTGGTTGTGTAATTTCATTAATCCTCATCAACTCACTTTAATCACTATTCTCTGTAATAAAATTTTAGGGGATATCAATTCAGTGACTAACAAATATCATAGATAAATTCAGAAATATCTATGGTATATACACACATATATATACATATACATATACATATAAAAATTTATTTAAAGACATATGTAAATATATATACATTTATATTCATATAAAACATTCACATATACATATATACAAATATATGTTATACTGTAACCATAAGGTTTGAAATATCATTTTAAAACATCATGTTTTAGAATCAAGAGATAAGTTCAAATACTTGATATATCAAATATTATTATCAAAACAATGGACCCATGATTTAAGTTTTTATTCTAAATCACCATTATTGTTTGAGAAAAAAATTCCAGAATTGATGAAAAACTTATTTAAAAACACACACACACTTATGTTGGAGGTCATTCTCTAACAATTCTACCTCTAGATTAAGTATCTGTGAGAGGTTTGGTATGTTATTCTTCATGTTGTATACATGGAATAAATAATATACTTGAGATTGGTTATATGGGAGTGCCAATTGATAGGAAACAACTCCAATATGACCACTGATCACAAAGGGTCCAATCTAACAGGGAATAAGCTTTCTTTTCTTCCCAAATCTCATGAATATCATTCATAGAGATATATGGACGAATATCTTGTGCCCAACATCAAACTATTTGTATCATCAATGATTGACATCATAACTCATCTTTCAACTCTGAGAATACTTAATGTGATACTCAGTGGTCTTAACCTTACCATCATTACATTGACCATTTTAGGAACTATATGTTTTCATTGCATAAACACATCCCAACATGTGGTGGTTCTGCAACTCTTCCAATAAATGGATTCAGAGGAAATATTTTGATGCTTGAGATGAAACTTTTATTCTTCATGTAATTGACTAATGAAATATGTTGGTATCTTCTTCAATTAATTTCAATTGAGAATTAGCTCAATATATTCTCAAGTGCATATATAGTCTGCTTGGATTTTCTATCAGTTTTAGAGTTATATGATTTGATGATGTTTAAAAGCATTTTTAGAGCATAGAGGAGACTCCCCCAGGCGTTTTGATAAATCTAGGTCATCTATTAGATATAATTGTAAAAGGTTATCCAAGAAGCATTACCTCTTCTCAAATGTATATCCCTGCAAGTGGATCGAGTGAGAAGTCCTCTTCAATTTAAATTATTTGAGAAGCCTTTGAATTAGGATCCACCACAACCACTATAGAGTTACTACCTATTTTTGTCTTTAGAAGACTAGTGTAAAAGTCTGTAGTAATGTTTTCCCATTTATATCAAGTAATGTGTAATGTTTTCATTAACTCCTTGTATTTTTTTAACCTTCAATTTATAACATAAAATAAATATTTTTTCATATTCTCTGATCTCCCACTTTATATTATTTCACTAATAGTTCTCTTAATGATCTTGATGCATCTTTGAAAATACTCTATAGATAGTGATGGTTGATCTATCTGCATTATCCAATAACTCCTTTATATTAGTATTTGAGGTTACCCATAGTTATGACCCAAATTTCATAAATCATTCTTTATTAGCATTATCCTCCAAGCATTTCCCCTTTATTATATCTTCCATTTTTTTTGCTGAATCACTACATCATCACATTGAGAATTATTTTTCTTCTCAAGAATGGATTTCTGAGAAATCATTTGTTAAAGTGTTAATGATGTTCCTATCTTTATGATTCCCATGTTCAATCTATTTAAGTCTAATAAGTTCATATCATTTTAAATTATCATCATTAATAAATTTTGGGACCCTTTATCATTATCACCTTATACATTATTTCCTTTTTCTAGAATAAAAGTGGATTTACCAGTCATACTCCTTGATCAGGTATAACCACCATCGATGTCTCATATTCCAATCATTCTATTTGAATATATATTTGAGGATCTTTTGATAGACATATATTTTAATCTTCTCCCCAAAGAGACACATTAAACATATTTCTAAGGAGAAGATGACTGCAACCAACTCCAGTTCATTTGTTGGGTAGTTCAATTTGTAGAATTTCAATTTCCTTAAACCAAAGGCTATCACTCTATGATAATTCATTAACACACAACCTCGCCTATTCTTTGAAGAATCTTATAATAACACAAAAAGTTCCCCATATTTGGGTAGAAAATGTACAAAATAAATGATAAGATTATTTTTCACCTTCTTAAATATCTCTTCACATTCATCATTTCAAAAAAACTTGATTCCCTTCTAGGTTATCTTGGTTATATGTTTTGACAATGAGGATAAATTTCTCACAAGTTAATGATAATACTTAACATTCCCAAGGAAAATATGGATTTTTATCAGTTATATTATACTTATTAATACATAAATGTCATTTATCTTTTAAGGGTCCATAGATATTCCGTTAGTTGTGATAATATTCCCCAAGAATGGTAGTTCCTTCTAAAAGAACACACATTTTCCACACATTGAATAAATCCAATCTTTTATATGTTTTTAGCATAGTTCTAAGATTCTCTACATGCTCATCCTTGCATTTGGATTATATTAGAATTTCATCTTTATATACTACAAAAAAATTTCTAAAGTAATCTATAAAGACTCTATAAATCAAGTCTATTAAGATTTCTAGAGCATTACTTGGCTCAATTGGAATTACAATGAAGTCATGGTTATGATACCATCTTTGGAAATATGTATTGGGAATATCCTCCTTCTCTACACTTAATTGATAATATCCAAACCAAAAATCCACCATGTATAAGTATTGTGCTCCATGTAGTGGATCTAATAATTCATCAATACATGGTAGAGGATATAGTTTCATTATTATTATATTTTTTAGTTATTGATAATCTATGAAAAGGCTCATTAAAACATCCATATTCTAGACATAGAGGACCGATTCACCCCAAGGTGAAGTATTTCGATTTATGAACCCTTTATCTAGATTATCCTATAGATTTTTTTTCATATAATAATTTTCCACAATTATCATTCTATATAGATTCTTGGATAATGGTATGTACCTGTGTATAATATCATTTGGAAAATCAATCTCCCTCTTATGTGTAAGACTTGAAAATTATTTGCGACATACATCATCATATTCCCTTACAATGTGAATTCCTTCAAGGATGGTATATTCCATATAATCAATAATTTGATGTAGATATTCTATCTCATAGGGAAATAATATCCAGGATTGATAAAATAGTGGTAAATAAAATTCATTATCCCCCATGTACATGTATAAAATTGAGGTATGATTTGCGATATTGAGAGTCATATCTTTATCAAAAAAATTTATATTCGCTCAATTTAGGGAAATCCAATCCATAATGTAAATTAAATCAAATTCACCAAGAGAGAGAGTTATATAACTTTCAAGATGAAAATTTTCCAAGTCCTCATCATGAGAAAAATAATCATAAATTTTTTCCCTAATAATATTAAATTATATCAGATGGTGACTTGATGTTATTAGATATCAAACACGATACACTAATTTGGAAGGAAATGAAACACAACATGACATTCACTACTATGGATTATGTGTTACATGTAAATAAATCATAATGATCAATATCATTATTGAACATGCCTTATTACCTTGATCATAGAGATTTTTATTCCATTCATTCAATTTTGAATTCATTATAGATAATTTTCGTGGATGATACCAAACAATGTCTTATATAATACTAAATTTCTATACATTTGTGACATTGAGCTGTAAATGGTGCCATATATTTAATTGTATTTCCATCTATCACATTGTAGAATTTTATCATAGAAATTGGATAATTTATTTCATGTATTTACACACATAAAACATATCATTTTCCCTTTGGGGAAATTCCCTCTTTGCCTCCTTTTACAATTTTTGAACAAAAGAAATTTTGTCCTATTTCCCTTTTTTATTTATCAGATGCAATAATATAGGATTCCATCTTGCTATTACCTGACATATTTGGGAACTAAAATAATTTTCAAATGTTAAATGTTTTATTTTTGATGATCGGTTTGGCATAATTACAATATGTCCTACTTGAGCACTCATCATGTTGGGAATCTCATTTGGGCAGTCAGCACATTTCCATTCACATTGTTGATTACCCTATTTGACCTATTTTCATTTAGTATATTTAATAAATTAAATATTAGGAATAAGTATTTTAAAACTATTAATCATATAAATAGTAATGTAATTAAATTTAATGGATAACATATTAATGACTTTTATTTCATAACTCATTCATTTATAGGCATTATTCCCTATTACCTATGAATTATTTTCAAACATAGACTCTTATGAGAATATTGTTTTCCTTAATAATGGTTCATACGGAGAATATGAATTTACCGAATAATATCTCCCTAGAGTTTGAAGATAGGAGTGCAGTATTGCCCATTATCGTGCACCAGTTCTTTGACAAGTCGAGCTAAATGTCTATTTTTTAGGTTTTTCCCCAATATAAATCAATGATAGAGCCACACCCACTTGTATTATCTATATAGTGATGTATTTTCATGATAAAATACTTATAACATACATAATTATTTTTGGGATATTTAATTTTACTTAGATATATCAATAAGTTTTCCCTATAGTTTTCTAATCCTAATCCAAAAAATTACTAAACATTCCCTTTGATAGAAACTATGAAAATCCTTCTCTTTATTACACATTAATTAATGATTTATTACACAATATTACCAATAATAAATCTCAAATGATCGATATGTATAGTTTCTTTGGGAATTACGAACATTACATTAAAAAGTTAAATAGGAACTATAATAACATTGTTGAAAAACCCCCTATCATGCTCATATTTTTTGATCAGACATAAAAATGCATCAAGTAACATGGGAACATATATATGATATGGGAGACATAAAAAGCCCCGCAAAGTAATAAAAATGGAATATCATGAAAAAGGAAATAAATGATTGAAAAAAAGAATATCAACGGGGTATAACATGGGTGAGAATCATAAATATGAACAATACACCATGATATAACTTGATAACAAAACAGAAACCATGGGTAATGTTGAAATAATATTAAATATTACATCATAAACATATATCCTGGATTAATACAATACATAATTTTGGAAAAATTCATATGATGGATTAGGTTCACTCCATAATCCATTGCATGATTTATCATGAGACTTGAACATTACCTAATGCATTGGAGCACTATATAATTATGAGTAAACCCATCACATTCATTATATCTCATGATTATTAGTGCCACATAGATAATAAAACATGGGATAATTTTTCATCCTATTTTATTACATGATCAAGTAGAATTTAATAAATAAACTTATATCCCAAATAAATAAATCACAAGTACATAATGGCGAACACCATTGATAGGAAATCATAACGTTATTCATTACACAATTGTTTAAGAATGGAATGTCATATTGAAATATCAGTAGCATAACGATATAACATAATGTATAATAAAATGGTTTGAAGATACAAAAATATGTCTCCCAATATTTGAAAATAAAATGGAAAGTAATAGGGATATGTAAAAACATATCACAAAATTAAAAATTTTATGTATAACACATAACATGATGAAGAAACATGATTAAAGAGGAGAAATAAAAGATACCATACCTTGAGATGGTCATTCAAAAGTTTTGGTAGGTGCTTCTTGAAATATTAGGGGAACCTTGAGAGGACTTGTTTTGTTGAGAAAAGAGTAATGATTCTCTCCATGTATTTTGAGTGAGGAGAAATGATAAATTGGGGGGCTTTATATAAGAAAAGAGAAGGGGTTTTGTTATTATTTTCCATAGTCAGTTTTTTGACCCTATATAACAAAATAATCAAATCGACAAACCATCCCATGGGATTCCCATAGATTTCACAAATTTTGTTTAGTTTCGATTATTTTAGGATGAGAATCTTTGAAAATTTTAAAATAATACCCCTGTAGGTGTAAAAGTGAGTAATAATCTTAATGAAAACAATTAAAAATCATATAATATATTATAGGATCTAAAGGATAGATAAAGGATTTATAAAATTAATAACAAAATCATAAAGTCAAATTATTTTATACGGTAATCATATATTTTATTTTAGGTCCCATTTATAGTATTTATTATCTCATTTTTTTGTCATTATCATATGATAATACAAAACATTTATTTATACCATATGTAATTTTTTTCCCAAAAATTCATATATTAGAGAATATAATGAAAAATTAACCATAAAATAAATTTTATCTGGTGATTCGAAAAATAATATTCATTTAATCACAACAAATTTATAAACATATCAATTTTAACTTTTAAAATAAAATCAACATTTATTGTGAAATGTAGGCTTATTTTACAACAAAAATTTTTTCACCCTTAAAATAAGAACATTTTAAATTATAAATATTAAGTAAAAATTATATTTATTATAAACTATTTAATAATAAAATTATATATAAATTTTATTTCCTTTAAAAATTAATTATTTAAGGAATTTAATAATTGAAATTGAATACTAATTATATATACAATTTTTGTTTTGTTATATAAAAGTCAAAATCATTTATAATGTAATGATAATATATAAATATAAACATTATTATATTAGAAATAAATTATATGTATTCATATTATTGTGTTATTGATACATATCCACATGCTTTTTTCATCCTCTATAGAACAAATTGAACCTTCTCTATTGTGGTATACACCACATTAAGAAAAAAATTAGATGAACTTCTAACCTATGTCTATCATAGTTTGGAAGGACCCAACCACCCATAAAATCCTCATGTTTGATAATGATAAAAGATAAATGATAGTTGTTATAATAATGACACATAAAATATATGGTTCCATTCTCATGACCCACATAAGCCCTTGATACATGCTTATAATATATCCTATACCTTTTAGATATTTTGATCTTTTTTCCCATCTGGTTAAGGGAGGAATGTAGTTTCGAGGCGTAAATATGTTCTAAAAACATGATGAAACAGCCTCTACACTCACATGGTATATCCCAAACCTCAATAAAATAGAATGGACCTAGGAACCCCATGTATCAAGACCACCTCATCCATATACATCATTTCTAAAACAACCACCAGGCCAAACTCTTTGAACTCTGGGAAGTGAGATGGTTTCATCCACTGATCCATAATTACCAAGATAACATTACAACCTCTCAGATATTAGAATAATAATGTGAAGAATTCCATTAATATATCATCCCATTTCTTGTTTTCAATGTCCAAGGGCTTCATCAAATAGCAAGGAAAATAGTCTTTAGCCTTTATATGCTGGAAAAATAGAAATAGGGCCACAAACTCTTCCACTGGAAATTTCAACTCAGGCCACCAAAACCACAAACTCATGAAATGGTTCATCTTATTATCCCCCGAGTGTACAAAAAATATGATATATAATACTCACAAAGCACTCCCTTGTGTACCACTATAAGAATAAATGACCAACGGTGATACATCATTCAATTACAGCTGTCCTCTAACCATCCCATCAGCGAATGACAATGGAAAATATGATCAAACATCACCTATTCAAATGAGTCTTCCTAGTAAGACTCCCATACTAGCTCTATCAGTGAATACTCCACCCTCTCTCAAACAATTATCTTACTCCATAAAGAACAATTTCATATATGTTTAGGGCTTCCAACTACTCTATTTCACTCTAGGTATCTACAGAATCCCAAATAATATACTTTTGTGAATTTCCTCTCTATGTATCTTCCATGACATTATTTTTTTCGGAGGTATATGAGATCTCAATTTTATAGGGCTGATGAAACTCCATCCATCTTTTTTTCATATAAATTTGGTCATACATAGGAAATAGATACCTCAAACTCTTATGATATGTGAAGACCACAATGTTCTCCCCATTGAGTTTATGTCTCCTATACTACAACATAAACAAAACTATAGATTACTCAAGATCATGGGTGTAATAGTTACAATAATATATAAATAACTAACTTTATTAACAAGAGATAACTACATTCTAAAACATAAATCCGTATCCCTATCCACAAAGGGCTATATTATAGAAAACCTCAAACAACACACCCTATTCCAACTCTAGAAGCCCTAGAGCACATACCAACTTCCCATTTAGATGGATTAATCCTAGATAACACTAATTAGTCTAGATAAATTCATTTTATGTCCTATGAAAAATTGTCATCTTGGCTATGATTTAATGGAAATTGGACATAAACCTCTAATAATAGCTAGAAAGGCTAGGAAAACACTAATCCTCTACTAAATTTTTAGATGCTTCCCAATAAATAGCAACCTTGACATTCCTCATGTATACTATGTTACCCTTATAAAACACCATATTATTGAGGAAACAAAACTATCATGTCCAAATCATTTAATCATACTACATTTCATAGTGTTGGGGGTATTGATGAACCTATACGATTACTCTGAGATTATTCATATGATCCTCCCCTCACTTATATTAGTTAAAAATTTCATCAATTAATATGATGATGAACCATTTTAGGAATTCATAAAACAAAGATTTCATAAGACCAATTAATGTGATCTGTGTTTTTTTAACACCAAACTTCACAACACTAAATTCAATGTTCCCATACCAACATATGAAGGAACTCTTTAAGACATGACCATCCTTCACCCTGAACTGGTGATATAGATACCACAAAACAATCTTGGAAAACTAAATTTCTCCCCTCAACAATTCAAAAAGATATTGGATCATTAGAAGATGATAGAGGTTCTTGATCATCACATGGTTCATCTTTCTGTAGTTTATTCATAACCTTACTATACAATTCACCTTATTAAATAATACCACTAGAGAACACCATGGTTAAATACAAGGATAGATGAAACCATTCTACCTCAGATCATCTACTAGAATCCTTACATCCTAAAACAAAGATAGTGACATCCAATATAGATCCACAAAAAAAAATATACAATAGGTTTCAATTCTATCATGAACTCTACATCACCTTAAGGGTATATCATTATAGCCTGCTTGTAAAAAATAGCAAGAAACACACCAATGTCTTTGGGAAACACTATCATCCTAGCCTCTACTGACTCCTTAAACAACTCATCCATCAAAGAGAGAAAGAGCTCCACATACTATATTCCCACCTAATAACCTCACTCATCCCAGAGAACCACACACATTACATCCATATCTGAGAAAATTAATATCATCCTAAAGTAGTCTATAACAATATACGTTGAATAGAACTTGTCGATACTGATGATGACATAATATGGATGCATCTAGAAAAATAAATATACACATAAGGATTATGATACCCTTTCATCATTTCACATTCCCAAAAAAAATCAAACAAGATGGGTCATCCTCAAAAAGGTGTAATCAACACCAGAGGCATGAGGAGGCTCACTATATCTATACCCAAAGCACATACTAGAGTGGGTGAATAAATATAGTGATATTCTTTAGAATCAAACACAAAACAAAATACGGTGGATGAAAAAATGACTATACCTCTAAAAATCTATATCCCCTTTAGGAAGTCTCCACCTTTATATATGAAATACTTATCTCATTCATCCCCAAATAATACTTCTGAAAATTTCACAACATCCTATTCCATTGTTCTTCGTCCCCATTAAGATCAACCCTCTAATGATCAACTACGTCACTATGATAAACCTCCAATTCCCAACCCACATGTTGATTTCTACCAAGAGATATAAATGAAAAGGAAAATAATGATTTCATAATACTAGTAGTATTTAATTTTTTATTTATTGTTATTAATATACATTATTAATTTTAAACTTCCTAGAAAAACCATACTCAACTATGAATACAAGTCATCATAACACATATACCTCCGCTTGGTCCCTACCCTGCAAAAAGGTCCTCCTCACATGGTCTTTTAATAAGTGCAATGTGCATGCATTGGATCATAGGGGGGACTAAAATCCCACATCCAAGATAGTATCCCTATCCTATGTCATGCACTAAGGTCTACTGAAACTGTTTTAATACTAACACTAGCATCCCACACTATTCCTAAGTCAAAATTCCATTATATCTCTCAACCATCATCTCTGATACAACTCCGTCATTACCCATGCCTCCAAATATACCACAATGAGGGAGAGATATTACGACCCCAGGTAAAATCATTAGTAGGGCCCATGGTGAATTATAGTTAAGAGGGTATATAAATAAAATATATGGTAGGAATTACCCTCAACAATATAAATCACATCAAAAGATATGATGAATCTTCCGAAACTAAATCCAAGACGTAATAAAAAGTGAATCCTAAAACCAACCCACATTCTATGTATAAAATATATCTTTTACATATAAAACCCAACAATGTAAACATCGAAATTTAAAGATAATTTAGTGGCATACCAAATATCAAATGATCTGAGCTGTTATTGTCTAGAATGGTCCTTATAGTCTTACTAGAATCATATAAAAATCTTTTATATGTGTACGGTGAGAATATAAGTATACTTAGTAGGAAAACTATGGACTCTATTGCACATGTGAAAATAGGATACAGATGAAATCTACATAAAATTGAATAACAAAAATATACATATACATATATACTTAACAAACCCTTCATCACTAAGGATCAATCCCAAGATTACACATAAAACTATAAAAACATAACACAAATCATATTGATCAGGGGTACCCCCACTCGTTTCCAACTAAAATTTTCCCTATTACCCCAATGAAAATCATCCCATATCTCCCACCCCTTTTTTCAATAATCACATTACACCAATTCACATCCCAACCATAGGCTCCTAGGATATCACATCACATAAAATGTCAATTAAAGAAACATGGGAAATCATATCACATCACATATCATAACATGTGCAGTAGGGTATCATGAACATGAAGTACATCAACATATTTATCTAAAAATTACTTGAACAACCCCCAACATAATCTGTCTCACCACATCCCACCCAAATACACATGTCACATCATATATCATCTCATCACATCTCTACGGTTGAACATTTTAATTTTGTTCATCACATCCCATGCATTCCCTTCTCATTGCTTAGTAAAGGGAGCAAAGAAGATAGGGTATCCATCACTCCATCCTCCCACTAGGTTTTTTGGATAAATTCCTGCCATGTGATAATATAGTTGTTGACACATAGTGCTCATCCTCATTGTGGAGTGTATATAAATCATAGATTATAAAATGTATATATATACAGAATCACAACTCACAAGACCTTTCTAAGGGTTTAATACTAAGGAATAATAAATCTTAAAAGATACTACAATTAAACTACCAATAAAAAATAAACAACCCCACACAACAGAATCACAAGCCACAATTAATTTATTGTTCTTTAATACCCATTAATCCATTTTCTATATTTCTATTAAAAACTCATTCTATTAAAATATATACCATGTTTTGTGGTTTCATCTAATCATAAATTCATTCTTTAATATTGACCATTTTAAATAATTATTATATGTTTAATTCTAATAATACTCATGAAACTAGTGTAACTCATCACATCACAAAAAAGATCGAATTTCACATAACTTGAAAATATCCACTTTTTCAGTCCCTCTACAAAACTACACCACAACCACCATCATAACCAAATGCTCACATGTAACGCCCCGACCCTAATTATCCAGAGTCGGTGTATTCTTACATAACATTGGCATGATTAAGGAATAATGTCCCGAATGAAAAATAAGTTCAGTAGCCTTGGGAGTACATGATACATTCATATGTATAACATTGCATCATTAAATAAAAACATAAACAACATTTTGTCCCCTTTTTAACACACATATCCTTAGCCTATCCTTAGAGTTCAACCATAAAATACTTCTTCACATCCTATGAAAAATAATACATAGAAAGGGGTGAGATGAGATGCTCAATAAGGATAACAATATAGCGGAAACATTCATAAATAAGCATTAACATTTAAGGAAATGTATAAGACTAAAGAAAAATCCTTTTAAACTTATAAATATTCATAATATGGCAAAGATAATATCAAATAATTCCATTTACATAATTATGTGGATATTCGACAAGTTGAATAATAAATTTCAATATCAATAGGAACTTTCATAATGATGGAAAGCATATTACCAGACTTCATAACCTCATAGTCAAGGTCTTGTGCCAAGACTGAAAATAAGATTTTGTCAAGGCATTGTGTGGAGACACTAGTTTCCCTCATCAGATCTACTGATTCCTCGAGTATCAATAGTGGGTTCCACCCATCACCTACTAAGTCCAATGAATTCCTCATATGAAAAGGATTAAATATAACATAAAAATCATATTAAAACAAGAATAATAAATTTCAATATGTTATACATAAACCATGAATCGTATAAAAATTACATATCCACATTCTAACATATCACAAAACCTTCAATACCATATGGAATATTTTTATTATAAATCAACCTTGATGAAGAATAATATATCCTAAATGATATTGGCATAGTAGAAAATGATCTGTAAAAAACATTGAGTGAAATATCCCTTTTTCATGAAATCATTTAAAAGCCACATAATTTCTAAAGGAATTCATTTAAAACATAGTTTTGAATCAATGTGTCCCATACCACGTGAAATATTTTGAAATTAATTAACCATTTAAACCATTTATGTCCATATAAATTAATCCATAACACCATTTTAAAAAAAGGGACTTTAATGAGAAAGTTTTAAAAGAATAAACCTTTAAAACATTTAAAATGTTGTTTTAGTAAAAGATTCCCTTAATAATAATTCATTTGAAATCACTTTTGTGGTATATGGACATGGATAATATATATGCCCCTGTAGATACTAAGTAAAAACAACCTCAGATAATAATGATGTTGTAAAATTAACCTTTACCATGTACTTTTATTTAGTCACTGATAAGTTTAACCTCATTTATAATAGTTAAAAATTTTTATTAAATTATACAAGAATCATATACATAAATATGATATCATATATGATCTTATAATATTTCGTTGTCAATAATATATTTTTAATATCATCGTTTTAGGTGTTAACTGATTCGTTTTCCTTTATATGCTTGGTTACGTAAGACATGTTTGATAAGGATAGGATGTATTTAATTAATATAATGAATGATATTATATTAATAAATATTATTTTTAATACTAAAATAAAATTTATTCTTGAATGACTATGATGGGGACTGATTCTCATCGTGTTCGTGGAGACGGTAATCCGTACGTACGTACGAGTGACAATATCATTATATTGATGGTTAAATCATATGTAATTGGATGGTATATCATATATAAATAATCATTAACATGTTATATTGGTTATTTAAATAAGTAATAATAATTATTATACCCATCCAAATAATGAATTGTTTGAATAAAAAACTTCACCACGATGTGGAGACTGTAAGTCATACGTACTTACGTAGGGTGACTTTTTCATTTTTAGGATGGATAGAATAAATAATATTGTTGTACCATAGTTATAATGACATCATAGTATGTAGAATTTACTGGATTGATTGTTTTCATATGGAAACAACAATGACAGAGTTAGTGGAAGAAAAAAAACATGAAAGAGGGTGAAGAAATTATTATCTCTTCTTTGGGTGTTTCCTTTTGATTTGATCAAAAGGGATACATAGGTTGGCTTTAGGATCAATGTAAGGACACCAAGATTAATTGAATGAGGTTGGGAAGGTATTTAGTCTGGGGTTGGCTCAGTCAAATATATTT
The DNA here is from genome assembly GCA_963277665.1 of Viscum album. NCBI lineage: Eukaryota > Viridiplantae > Streptophyta > Magnoliopsida > Santalales > Viscaceae > Viscum > Viscum album. The sequence continues at coordinate 1,888,403,410 of OY728137.1, read as the reverse complement.
GAGATGTGATATTAAGAGATGGGGAAGTACCCTATTATAAGTGAGGTGAGGTTCACTATAGGAAAAGTATGGAATATTATTTAATAACAAAATCATTTTCAGTTTCTTAATAGATCTAAAATAATTTATTTTGAGGATAAGGTCGTTATGGGTCGAAATCCTCTCAACCAATAGGTTTGATACAGGTTTAGGTTACAATATTAACATTATCTTTTAGATTTAACTCTTAGTTAAATAGTTTGACATATACCATGTCTTTTTTGTATTTTTACATTATATGGTTAATAAACATACTATAAACTGACAAGAGAACCCCATGTGGTACATTTTTGATATATCTAACATTATATAAGTCCTTTGGACAAACCTTATATTTTTAAGAATATTATATCGATTCATAATATTTTATTTGTTTTAAAAACTCAATTATATCAATTTGACACTATTTAGTATTTTATTTTTTTGAAAGCCCTAAAAATTTTATCACATCAAATTTTTTTAATCAACCCTAACATGTTATATTAATCAATAAACTTATTGAAATTCATTATAAATCTCAATTTATACTTATTTGGGTATTTAGAATATAAATTAATTTAATATTTCATTAATAAGGTCATTATAGTATCAACATTGTGTAATAAATAAATTAAATTATTTAGTGACTCAAATTATAAATAAAATACCATTATTTAGGAAATATTTTTATCATTCTAATGAATATTTATAGTCGAATTTTTATTTTGTATATCCTCAAATTAAAAATGTTTTTGTTATTAAACATTGAACTTAACTCTTTTAACTCTTCATTAAAAAAATTATAATAAATGTCCTAAGCTAATCCAAGCGGACAAAAAGGGTAATATTTGATTCATAATGTTATATTTGGACGAATTACACTTATAAAATTGAATTATGAAATGTTTTAGGGTAATTATAATATCACTTCTACCCTAAATTACCCTATTTGTTTTAACCGTGGTAAATAATAGTTAAAATTTATTATTCACCAAAAAATATTCTCATATTATTAAACCACATATTACATAATGATTTTATCCATTTCATTCATATTTCTGAAATTTAACTCATAGAAGTGGTAAAATTATGTTTTATTCAAATTTTTAAATGCTCCTTGAAGGTTGGGAAAAGGCAGTAAAAAGATCAATAATATTTTGTATATTTAGACTTATTATAAAATGACTAAAATAAATTACATTGAAAAATATAGGTATTGTGTATATATTTTGACCTAAAATAAATTAAAATAAAAAAATATAATTATATAAATAAAACGTCGGTTTTAGACAATAACTCTGTGTTTTTTCACTATTCATCAAAAAATGAAAGTTCTCAAAAAAAATACCAAAAATTCAGCCTAAGCTAATTTTGGTATTCCAAATCCAAAATTGAATTCCATTTTGAAAATTAAAATTTATAAAATTTTCAAAAAGTGGTTATTACTATTCAAAATGGCTAGTTTCATTGGTCATGGTGTGTTAAAACTCTAATTTGCGTACAACGCAAGCTACTGCATTATTCAAATGGAAAAATATAGTGGAAGATTGGGGTGTTACATTCCCCCCTACGTAAAATAATTTCATCCTTGAAATTTATAGAATATTACTACATAAAACGATTCGGGTGGTTCTTCATAATATGTTCCTCGGGTTCCCATGTTGCCTCTTATATATTATGGTTTCTCCATATAACATTTACCAGACGAGTCGTCTGGTTTCTCAACACTTGTTATCTAGTATTAATAATTTTGAAAGGCTCTTCACAATAAGACATATCAGGTTCCAGTTCAGTTTCCTCATAGGTAAGTACATGCATTGGGTGAGGAATGTATTTTTTCAACAGTGATACGTGGAACACATCATGATCTTTAGAGAGACTTGGAGGCTTATACAAACGATAATCTACAACACAAATTTCATTCTAGAATTTTTAGAGGTCAGATGTACTAGGGACTCAATTTATCTTTCTTACTGAACAGTATAACACCCTTCCATAGAGATACCTTCATGAAAACATGATGCCCTTCTTGAAATTCAAAATCATTCATTCAGTTATCATCATAGCTCTTTTGCCAACATTGAGCCGCTTTGATGTGGGTTTGGATAATATTCACTTTTTCTATTGTTTACTCAATAAATTCCGGGCCTATGGGTTTTCGTTCAGCAACATCATCCCAATAAGTTTATGTGTGACATCTCTTTATTTATAACAATTAATATGGTGTGATATGAATACTTTAATTGAAGCTATTATTATAAGAAAATTCTACTAGGGGTAAATATTGATCCCCTATACCATGAAAGTCATGTGAGCAAGATCTCAACATGTATTCTAAGGTTTGAATAGTTCGTTCTGATTGTCCATAGGTTTTAGGTTGGTAGGAAGTGCTCAATTGATTTTTAGTATCCAGTGCTTATGAAGACTTTTCCAAAATCTTGAGGTAAAACAAGGATTAGGATCAGAAACAATCGATAGGGGTACTCCATAATTTATTACTACTTCATTAATATATATTCATTCCATATTATCAAGTGGTAAATCTTTTCTTATAGAAAAAAATGTGATGACGTAGAAAGATGACCAATAATGACCCATATTTCATCATTCCTTCTAGGAGACTTTGGTAGCCCCCTGGAAAAGACCATCGTAATATTATCCCATTTCCGCATAGGTATGGGAATATGTTGCATGAACCCTCATGGATGTTGCCTTCCAGATTTCACATGATTAAAAACCATATATATTGAAACGTAATAAAAAATCTCTCTCTTCATATTTTCCCACAAAAAATGTTCCTTCAAATATCTATACATCTTGGTGCTCCTAGTGTGTATAGAGAAATTGGAGCTATGATAAACCACCAACAATTCCCTTTTTAGGTCAGGTATGTTAGGAACACAATGTGTATTCCTAAATTTAAAAATTCCATCTTCATATACGAAGTCAATCAATCTACCATCATTCACATATTTAATCTTCTTTTGAAACTCCTCATCATCAATCTGAGAAATCTTTACCCATTTTAGTAAAGATGGTTAGGAAACCATTTTAAAAAGTATGGATGTTTCACATTCCAGGTTTATTCCCATATCCATATTTACTAGATCCATGAAAATAGGATCACTTTCAACCCTCATCCAGTTCAAAACTCCATAATTCATTCGAGTCAAATCATCTTCCGTCTTATTTTCCTTCCTCAGGTGGTAGTGTATAGTGAAATCATAATACTTTAGTCATTAAAGTATTCTTCTTTTCCACATCTTGAGTTCTTTTTATGAGAGAATATACTTCAAAATATTGTGATCTGTAAAAATCTCACATTTTTCAATATAAAGACTGTGTCTGCATATTTTCAGAGAAAATGTTGTTACTACTAACTCAAGATCATGAGTGGGATAGTTTTGTTCTAAAATTTGTATATATCGTGATTCATAGGAAATAACTGTATAATTTTGTATAAGGACACAACCATGTCCTTTGTTTGAAGCTTCACTATAAATAACAAACCCATCATTCCCCAATGGTAGAGTTAGGGTAGGATCATTAAAAAACCTTATCTTTAGTTTTTAAAACATTCTTCACACTCTATTTTCCAAACATATTTAACCCCTTTATATGTGAGCTTCTTTAATGGGTTAGCCAATCAGAAAAAATTCTAGACAAAACATTGATAATAACCTGCTACACCAATAAAATTGTGTACCTTATTTATACTCATCGGTGCTAGATATTCTAGGATTGACATGGTATTTGAATGATCAATTGAGATTACATCCTTAGAGATAATATGCATAATAAAATAAATCTCCCGAATCTAGAATTCACACTTGAAAAATTTCCCATATAATTAATTTCTTCATCGAGCCCTTAGGATAATATTGATGTTATTTTCATGATCTTCATATCTTTTTGAGTATTCCAAAATATCATCAATAAATATCACTACAAATTAATCAATATATTCGTTCAAAACACTTTTCATTAGATCGATGAATACATAGGGTGCATTATTCAATCCAAAAGGCATTACTCTAAACCATTAATGGACATACTTGGTTCAGAATGCATTTTTTGTAATGTCTTCCTTCTTCACACACAACTGATGATATCCTGATCGAATGTCAATATTTTTAAAAAATTGATCTTCTTGAAGTTGGTCAAATAAATCATAAATGAGAGGTAATGGATACTTCTTATTTATTATTATAGCATTGATCTCCCTGTAGTCAATGCATAGCCTCCTAAATCCATCTTTCTTCTTAACAAAAAGGATAGGGGATCCTCATGGAGAAACACTAGTGTGAATAAATTCTTTTTTACTCAATTCCAATAGTTGTTTCTTTAGTTCGACATATTTTATAGTGGAAATTCTATAAGGGGTCATCGATATGGACCTTGAACCAAGAATTAAATCAATGGAAAACTCAATTTCTCTTTCTATCGAATATCCTGGTAAATTCTCTGGAAACACATCAATATATTCATTCACAATAGGTATGTACCCTATTCTAACGTTATTTTCCTCATACATTATTATTTCATCAAAATTATCCCCAATAATTGAATTCACTCGAGCTAATGGGGGTCCATATAGATAAGAATCACACGGTTACGTTTCTTCTATAAGGATAAGGTATTCCTTAACTTCATCGAGAATTGTAACCTCCTTCTTCTTACAATAAATTTTTGTATCATGGTCCAAAAGCCAATCCATTTTTAGGAAAATATCAAATTAAATCATGTATATGATAATTAGATCAGCAGATAAATTTATTTTATATGCCTTAATGGGGAAATATTCACAGAACATTATTGCAATGATACTCCCCTTAGGTGTTTTGACTGACAACATTCTTGTCAATTAAAATTGAAAATATATAATTTTCATTGCAAACTAGGAAGATATGAAACAATTTGATGATCTATAATCAAATAAAGCATTGTATAAACATGAGGAAACCATTAAATTACCTAACAACATGTCTTTCGAAGCATTAACCTCAGCAGTATTGATCACATAAGCTTAGCCTTTTGCCCGTGCCCTTTTGTGATGTATATTTTCTTAGATCATAGGAAATTCATTTTCATAATGCCCCTTTTATCTGTAATTATAACATTAAATATTTTGAACCACTTTCTTCCCCTTGAAATCATGAGCATGGTGGCATTTTTCACTACACATGTAATGGACTCACATTCCCTTTAGGCATGTACCATTCTGTTTCTTCCCACACTTACTAAAGGATGGATTTTCAGCTTTTTCCTTCTTCACCTTATTTATATTTCCAATGTGTTTCACAGATCACTTATTATCTTTTTTTCATTGATGTCGTTTGGCATAGAGAATTCATTTTCGATCTTGATAGAACATTAGACAATATCTTCGTATGATTAGAAGGATTGTGAGGCTAATGCTCGATGGAGAAATGGATTTAACCCATCAAAGAATCGACCAATCTTACTCCATGGGTTACATTTATAATCTAATTAATTCCATGCTAACCAAGTAATTTTAGCCTCCAACTTTGTGATATTCTCACCATCCTTTTCCTCAGACTCTAAAATTGTCATTCCATATCCACTCGATGGTCACGAAGAAAGTAGTTTTCAAATAAAATCTCTTTAAACTCCCTCTATACTATGTTATATTCTTCTTAATATTCCATGGTGTTTGGTATTAATGACCATGATTGATCTACATCTCCCATGAGGCGATAAGCTGCCAAGAACACTTTTTCCCTTTCACTACTCCCAAAAGCATGAAATATATTTCTCTAAAGAACTTATCCATTTTCACCTACTAATGGATTTGTACTCTCATTGAATATGGGTGGTTGTTTCCTTATGAAGTAGTAAAATGCCGATCCTCTGTGTTGTGGATTAGGGTGCTCTATTTGGGTAAGGTTATTATTCAAAACCTGAGTGAGTTGTCCCAGTATGGTGATAATAAGATCGGCACTAGTTGCATCACTAGATCCACTATAATTATCATGATTAAGAGGTAAATCCTTACATTGATTACATGGGTTGATACAGTTTCCTATCCTTCTACTAAGCTCCATTTCTAAACAATGGAATACACTAGATTAGTTTATGAATCGATATACATAATTCCAAACTTGTAAAACACTTACCATAAATTAAACAGTTTATGGATATAATCCATAATCATAAAAATGTTTTCTTTGAGAAGGTATATACTCATAAATAATTCATAATGGTTTGTATAGAATATGATAATCATCCTAAGCATATACCTTAGGAGTTTTGTGACCAAGAGTGAAGTGAGGCCCATTATCGTGCACCCGTTCCAATTCAAGTGTAGCTCACAGAAGAGTTTTTGGGTTTTCCCCTAAGTAAATCTGCGCCAGAGCCACATATACCAGCTCATATCCAAACTTGGATGTATTTCTTGGAAAACTCACAATATTTCTACAGTATGAAAAATTCTTGGAAGTTATTCTATACTAATTTTCAAAGTATATCTTATAGTAATGTTCTCTAATCAGATTTTTTCATAATATTGTTTTTAGGGTTTTTACTAAACTTCCTCTGATACCAACTATGACGCCCTGACCCCAGTTACCCCGAGTCTCTGCATTATTTTAATAAATTGGAATGATTTTAAGAAATCATTTCTTCAATGACTAACCAGTTTAGTAGCCTTTAAAGTACTAGATACATTCATAAGTTATACATTACATCATTAAATAAAAACATCAACAACATTTTATCCCATTTTTAATAGACTTATATACTTATCATATCCTTGTAGGTCAACTATACAACACTTATTTAAATCCTAGGAAAAATAAAACATAGAAAGGGGTGAGCTCAGATTCTTAGTAAGGATAACAATATAGCAAAAACATTCATGAATAAGTAAAACAAATTTAAGGTAATATATAAGAATAATAAAAAAGCCTTTAAAACATAAACATTAGAATAATATGAAAAAGATAAAATCAAATATTTCCATTTACTTAATCACATGGATATTCTACTAGTAGAATAATCAAATTCAATATCAATAGCCACTTTTATAATGTTGGAATGCATAATTTCAGACATCAAAAGCTTATAGTGAAGGCCATGTTCTAAGAATACAAATAAGATTTTTTCAAGGCCTTAGGCCAAGACACTAGTTTGTCTCATGATCCCTACTGATGGATCGAGGAGATACAACGTGCTCCAACCATCACATGCTTAGTCCAATTCATTCCATATATGAAAAGGTTTAATCATAACATAAGAGTTCATATTAAAACTATCATACTATATGTCAAAAATTTATACATTAACCATGAATGGTATAAAAATAACAAATCTACAGTCAAACATATCACAAAACCTTCAATAAAATATGTAATATTTGTATAATAATTTATCCTTCATCAAGAATAATATCATGTAAAGGATGTTGACATAGTTGAAAATGATCTGAAAAAAACATTGAGAGAAATATCCATTTTTCATGAAATCATTTAAAATACAATTAATTTGTAAAGTAAGTCATTTAAAATATAGTGTTGAATATGATTTTCCCAAACCACTTTGAAACTTTTGAAAGGAATCAACATTTTAAAAAAATCATGTACAAATAATTTGATCCTTAAAGCCATTTTAAAAACATGCAAATTAATGAGAACAGATTAAATGCATAAATCATTACAACATTTAAATTAATTAATTAGTAAAGTAATCCCTTATAAATAAGTCCTTTTAACACTCTTTGAAGAAACATGTACATGGATAATAAAAATGTCTCAGTAGATACTTACGTAAAAACAACCGTGAATAATAAAGAGATTGTAAAATTAACCTTTACCTAGTAATTTTCCATAGACAATGGTATGTTAACCTCATTTATAATAGTTAAAACATTTTTAATAAATTATACAAGAATAATATAAATAAATATGATATCATATATGATCTTATAATATTGCTTTGTTAATAATAATTTATTAGTATCATCATTTCTGTAGTTAACTGATTCATTTTACATTATATGCTTGGTTACATAAGACATTTTTATTATGTATAGGATTTATTTTATTCATATAAATAATGATATTATGTTCATATAAATTATTTTTATTCATAAATTGAAAATTATTCATGAATGATTACGATGTGGAATGAATTTCATCATGTTTGTGGGGTCCGTAATCCGTACTTATGCCCGAACGACAATATCCTTTTCTTGATGGTGAAATCCTATTTAATTGGATGGTATATCATATATTATTAATAATTGGTAATTTATATTTATTATTTACATCAGTTATTTTAATTATTATACACATCCAAATAATGAAGTGTTTCAATAAAAAACTACACCATGACGTGGAGACAGTAAGCTGTACATATGCAAGTATGGTGTCTTTTTCATTTATAGGATGGATTGAAGAAAAAATGTGGTTGTAACATATTTATAATAACATAAAAGTATGTATAAGGAACTGTATTTGTTATTTTGGTATGGAAAAAACAAAGAAAGTGGAAGTGGAAGAAGAAAAGAACATAAAAGAGGGTGGTGAAATTATTACCTCTTCATTAGGTGTTTCCTTTTGAGTTGATCAAAAGGGATCCATAAGTAGGATTGATGATCAATGTATGGAGTCTAAGATGAATTGAGGGATGTTGGATAGGTATTTGGGTAGGTTTTGTCCATGAAAAATTTCTTTTGAGATGTGAAATTTAGAGAAGGATAAGTACTCTTTTAAAGAGTGGTGAGGGTCACATTAAAAAAAGCATGAAATATTATTTTATAATAAAATTATTTTTCGTCTCTAATATCTCCAAAATAATTTATTTCATGTATAAGGTGGTTATGGGTTTAAAACCTCTCAACCAATAGGTTTTATATATGTTAAGTCACCATATTAACCATATCTTTTAGATTTAACACTGAGTTAAATAGTTTGACATTTACCATGTCTCTTTGTATTTTTATATTATATGCTGAATAAACATACTATAATCTACCAATAGAACTCTAAGTGGTTCATTATGGATATATATAACATTATATAATTCCTTTAGCTGAACCTGAGATTTTTAAAAATATTATATCGTTTTATAATATAGTATATGTTTTAAAAACTCAGTTATGTCAATTTTGACACTATTTAGTATTTGACTTTTTTAAAATCCGTAAAAACATTATCACTTTGAAGAAACTATATTTAATTATCCATAACATGTCATATTAACCTATAAAATTAGTTTAATTCATCCTAAGTCTGAATTTACATTTATTTGGATATTTATAATATCAATTAATTTAATATTTCATTAATAACGTATTTATTACATCATTATTGTGTCATAAATAAATTACATTATTTATTGTTTAAAAATTATAAATAAAATAAAATTTTGTAGGAAATAATTTTATATTTCTAATGAATATATATAGACTAATTTATACTATGTATAACCCTATATTAAAAATGGTTTAGTTATTTAACTTCGAATTTAACTCTTTTAACTCTTCTTGAAAAAAATAATAATAAATGTCCTAATATATTGAAAGGGGACCAAAAGGATCATATTTTTTCATAAGGTTTATTTTGGTCTAATTAACCTTATCTAATTTAATTGTAACATGTTTTCTGGTAATTATAATATCATTTTTACCCATAATTACACTATTGAATTTTAACTGTGGTAAATAAAAGTAAAATGTTACTAATCACCAAAATTTATTTTACCTTATTAAAAAACACATTAAGAACTGATTTCAATAGTGTCTCTCAGATTTTTAAAATTCAACTCACAGTTGCGGTAAAATTAAGATTTATGAAAATTTATAAATGGTCCTAGAAGGTGGGTAAAAGGCGGTAAAAAGATCAATAAACTTTTGTATATCTAAACTTACTATAAAATGAATCCAATGAATTAAATTGGAAATATATATTTATTATATATCTACATTGACCTAATATAAATTAAAATAAAATAAATAATTATTTAAATAAATATTCGGTTTTAAATAATGATGTAGTATTTTTCACTATTCATCCAAAATTTAGTGTTCTCAGAAAAATACAAAAAAAATCACCACAAGCTAATTTTGATATTCCAAATACAAATATAAAGTCCATTTTGAAAATCATAATTTATAAAATTTTAAAAGGTGGCTATTACTATTCATAAAGTCTAGATTCATTGGTCATGGTGTGTTAAAACTCCATGTTATGTACAACACAAGCTACTGCATTATTCAATTGGGAAATGTACTGTGGAAGCTTGGGATCTAACATCACACATCACAAAATAGCCACTTACCATGAATCACATCAACACAACCAATGAAAAACACAAATCATCTTATCCAAACAACTTCCACACCACACACATCAATTTCAATAGTATGCATTCTATAATTCATTCAATTCCACATCATTATTTTAGGGGTTTTATTTCCAAACTGTATGAACTCAGGGAATCCAATTCATTAACCAAGTATAAATAATTATCGAATTACATTATACGTATATTAAAGAAACACACTACTTGAATTCCAAAAATTAAAAATAATATAATAAAAAATATGACCACTAGTGGAAATCATTTTTTGAGGGGATTAAGCCACTACAATTTCTATAATAATAACAATATCAAAAAGTTAAAACATTTTTTGATTCAACTTCCCCTTATTATATTAATTTAACTAATTAATTTATATTAATTAATTTGGACACAACAATTTCCATATATATAAAAATATGAACACCTTTTAGGATGATACACATAAAAGAGAAATGATGGAACTATGGCCTGGGAGAAATAAGAATAATATAAAATTATTGCACCAAAAATTGGTGGTGCACCTATAGGAGGAAATTTGAAAGAGGGAAAACTCAACCCAATGGTGGAAAAATTTATCCACGTCTCCAAGGGGAATTTCAACATAACCTATCATCTCTAAATAATGAAAGGTCTAAATAAAGATAGGAAGAACTTTTCTATTAAAATATTATATCCGGAAATGGGGGGATTAGATATGGTTTTAAATTGTCCATTAAATAATGATAACATTAAAATGATGTAGTTTTAATATTTTAACAGTATTATGAAAATTTAAAATTCTAATATATGATTAATATCATTTGAAATGAATTTTAATTAAATTAATTAAGTCATATAATCCATTCATCATAAAACAGGATGTAAAAAGTGTAAAACTAGATATTTTGGAAACCTTGATTTTCTATAGATACATATAGCTGGAGTTCTAATATTTGTTTTGAGATATACCATTGGAGGTATACCATTGGATATATAATATTAGTTTAGATATATACAGTTGGAGATCTAACATTAGAGATATATCATTGTAGATCTATTATTGGCGATATATCATTGGAGACCTAATGTTGGAGATCTACCATTAATTCTACTATCTAAAGTTATTTCATAGATTTACCATTTGTTCAAAGATCTGCCAGTGGAGATCTACCATTGGATAAATTCAATTGGATACCCACTACTGGAGATCTACCATTGGGGATCTACATAGAGTTTAGAGATATATCGTTAGTTCAAAGATATATCATTATATTATAGATTCACCATTATAGATCTACTATTATATATATACCATAGGATATCTACCATTGATGATCCACCATTTCAGATCTACCATTATATATCTACCATTAGTTATGATATATACCATTAGATCATATATTTATAAATACTTATGAGACATACTATTATCATAGAGATATAAAACTCTAATCTTTACAAAAATATCTAGACTCTCCCTACTAATATCTAACATAAGATTTCATACAATGTAACAGTTCTGATGGTGTGGTCAACACTAGGTAATGCAGGCAATATATATTTTATCCATAAAAAATCATTACCATGGTAAAACATTATCATTATGGTAAATGGTAAAAGGATTCATTAAGGGTTAAACTAAAAGATACGGAATCAAATAAATCTAACAATTTTATAAATGAGATTAGTTGAGTAGATTGTAGCCTTACGATATCATTGATTTTAATTATGATAAAATTACAGGAATATGAAATGTGAAATATATTTATATTAAATAATGTTTTATGTATAAAATACTTCCACTCACCTCACATATAATTGGTCACCATGTTTCTTCATATTATCGCACATTTTGTGTTACTTATCTTTGAAATGTCCAACCTAAATAATGTCTCAGCATTCCTACCCCTTTTGTATAGGTTCTAGTATTCTATACATCAGATTAAAATAATTATTATAGAGTAAGACAAATGGGGGTATCTGATATTGAAGATTATGTTATAACAAACCAATTTCATGTTTATTTCTTCTTACACATTCCACAAAATCAATTCAAAACACTATAAATTAAATAAAAACAAATTCATTATAGAATAATCATATTATATTAATAGAATAATGCCTTTATAACTTTTTTCTCCCTTATGGGAAATGAAAATATCATTTGTGCAAACTTGTAGAATACCACATTTATGATGTGATGTGTTTAATTTTTCTAAACCAAATCACAAAGATAGTTATAAATATAGAATTAAATAATATAGAATATGTGTATGAAATTATTTATTTCTATATATATAATGTATCACATAACTTCGTACCCTTTCTGTCCCTTAAAATATGATAGCATAGTTCTTGTGTTTGTGCGGAATACCACCTCCATGAAGTGATGTGGTTCATTATTTATTAGTTATACACTCGGTTTGTCATAAGGGTGAAACTAATAAATAATTATGACATATATAACATAATTATGATTTCAAAATAAAATAAAATATTATACAACATATTTCTTATCCATCAATAGAAAAATGGAAACATCGCTCAAGTGAATGTACATACTACTACCTCAATGATATGAAACATATAATTAACTTTGTTTAACAATCATGAGTGGTTAAAAAAAGAATACTTAATTTATAAAAATATTTTTAAATAATTAAAATTCACGATATGATATAACCATGATCTTTATGACCTTATCCTACTTACTGATGTCATTTTGGACATACCAGTTATCCTAAAGACATCCCACATGCACTTAACCAATTTAGTAACTAAATAAAACATGGAGACACATTAATGAATAGGAATAACTATAGTGGAATGAAATAAATATTAAATAATTATAAAATTAAAACCATTTTGTTACATGTGAAGGTAGGAATACAAGAGAAACAATTCCATACTCGAGGTTTGGGACATCTAAAAATAATGTTTTGATGCTTTAATTATAATTATTTTTCTATCATGTCATGTTGGTTTTAAATATTTTATAAATATTAATATTTATTATTCAAATTTTGGTAGTTGTTATTATCAAATATTTCTTAATTTCTGTTTATTGGATGAAAATGGAATATCTTCAATAGTTTTTCTATCGATTAATTTCTTCTTTTAAAAATATCTGAAAAACCATGTTTTTTAAACATATATGTCTTGAAATCCCATTAAATACATTGTATCTATCATTATTTATCAATG